>CM037007.1:19196056-19796056 GCA_020826895.1 Aquilegia kansuensis
CGTAAAAAAACGAGATTTAAATCGCGATTTAAAACGAATCGGTCATATACCGACTCAAACCGCCGACAAAATCGCATCTAATAAAAATCGTTAATAAACGCATACGATTTTATGATTAATCGCGAATCGTGATTTATTACTTGAATCCTTCGATTTATATTTCTTGTTTCCAAAGCTTTTGTTTTCTTCTTCAATTTAGTTGTTTTTCTAATTCTAAAGAGGAACAAAGAATTGAGGAGAAGAAAAAGATAATACAAGAGGAAGAAGGAGATAGAAGAAGACCAGAAAGAGATAGAAGAAGACCAGAACCAGATCTGTTTTCCGAATTGTGGCCTTGTGGGTGAAGAAGAAGAGACCATCGCAAATATGATAACTTCAGTTGGAGCGGGTCAAAAAAAAAGTTTAATAACCATTTTGGGCCCAAATTCGTGTGAAAGCCCAATAGGGTTTAAATAAAAGATCTAATAAATTGGTTTTAATAATTATTTGGGATCCAGACTTTCTATAAAACACTTCATAACAGAGAAGAGTTAAGTTCTCTTTGCCTCTTCTTTTTCTTCTTCAATGCAGTCCACTACTCCACCCTCTTCAACGTTGTCCACCAACTAAAGATCACTTTTTTTACTTGTTTCAAGTGTTTTTTCCTCTCCTCTAAGTGTTACATTGAAAAAGGAACCACCTTTATTTATTTCTACCAAACAAAGTAAGCATTTTCACTTCTCTTTGTCTTCTACTAAGGTCTAAAGTATAAAAAAATTCTTCTTTACTGTCATCTACAATGTCTACAAAAACAATGGAGGACTACGGAGTTGCGGAAAAGCAAAATACTCTAAAGGAAATCTGGAAAAAAAACAGATTGACTGAAATGTTGTGTTAAGATTGCAAGGTTTATATATGCTTGTGCATTGCCTTTTAATCTTGTGAATAACACATATTTCATAGAGATGATTGATGAGGTTTCTATTGTTCCGGCGGATGATGATTTTGATGAGATGGATGAAACTGACAATGCAGTTTTTGATTCTGTAATCTGTGAAGACTGTTGAAGTATGGCAGACGTGGAAATAGAAGAAACCCTTTTGGATATTTTGTGAAGTTAGACATATTTTAACATTTGTAACCTTTTGTAAAGGTTTTGACACATTTTGGGGTACTGTTTGTGTCGAACACATTCACTGAAGGATAGAAATGATTAAATGAATATGTAAATGGAAGTCTAACACATTTATAATGAAATCTATATGCATTTTGGGAAGACAGTTTAGCATATTTTGTATGTAAGATTTATTTACATATATTTATATAATATTATAAAAAAAACTTACGATCTACGATACGATTTACGATACATTTTAACTCTTAACTTTTCCGATTTACGATTCGTTTTACGATTCTACAACATTGACAGCAGTAGCACCAAGAAGTGTGGGTGTTGAGGGTCTAGTTGCTAACGAACGTTGAATACCTACAATCATACTCTCAAGCTCTCCAATTTTTGTTAACTCTTACAATGTAATAATTGTGTCATCCAAGTGATAACACTTGTTTTGTGCCTGGATACTAAAACAACACCCACAAATCCACTGCCCCACCAATCTTAATGAGTTGTTCAGTAATAAATATAAATCCAAATCATCCTAGACTGCCTCATATAAATGGCATTTTTGTTTATAAAAAGCTTTGTTCGGGAATGTACATCTCAAATTCATATGTTATCCTTGGGTTTCTTTATCTTCTCGAAGGCCAAAGAAGAAACATTGCAAACAAAGCCAAAAGAATAAATGGGAGGATCGTGGAACCATCGTACTCTTTTCTTCGTCTATGGGAAGTGACTCTCTTGTGATTCCAATGCATCACTCGAGGGCGATTTATTTTTCAAGAAGAGGAGACTGATGTATGACGTATTAAGAGTTATTATTTTATTTCTAAATATCAAGTAGGTTCTAGAATATATTCTTTTAGGTCTAAATCATATTATATTATGAGTTATTATATTTTTAGATGTCATTTTAGTTTAGAAGTTTTTTACTTGTTTAACAAGCTTCTTGTTCTATAAAAGAAGCTCTAAGTTATTGTAATAGATATATTGATTATTATTGCATTGAAGAATTGCTTCTTGAGTTATCCTTGTTTCTTGCTAGATTATTTATCTTTTCTTTCTTATTACTTGGTGGATTCCAAACTTCCATTTGTCTAAATTTCTAACCCTTTCTTCTCTTCTTCTTTGAGAGATTTCTAATCTCTTTCATACTACGTACTTTCTCCTACACCACGTAGCAACCTATTACATCATTACAAATCAATTAATAACACCACCACATCAGTATCATTATAACAAATATCCGCTAATCATTTAACCAATCACTACTGAGATCGTTAGCCCATGAATTCTTTTTCATTTACTCTTTCACACCACATTTCGACGTCTGACTACCCAACTTCACATTAAAATTATAACATTGCCCTCCACCATAACAAATCAAACACTAAACTACTAAATGCCATTGGTACCCCTATATGTAAAATCTCGAATATATCCTTCACATTTTAAATCTTTAGAATGATCATATGGTATCCGTTTCCAACAAATTTATATCCACGTGTCTCAAAGTCAAAAAAAAATTATTTCAATAATTCATAAAATCTTAATTTCTAATGGGTTGAAGATCCAAGTTGTTACATCGTCCTTGGGATTTATTGTCAGCACTCTACAGATCATGTAAGTGGAGCAAATCCCTCTATTATATTTTTGTCTATCCAACTGTTGAACACTGGTATTCATCCAGTACAATATTGTCGTTGTTTGTATTTACTTTGGACAACATAATGAACTTTTATCGTTTATGGTGGGCATATTCTCTCTTTTCATTTGGTTTGTGCACTGTCAAAGTGTCGAATGATACTAAGCAAGCACGATACTACTTTAGCTATACAAGTCTCACCTTTGTAATCTTTAAGGGAAGATAAAGTATACAACATTAAACAATCCAACTAGTAGCATTTAAGGTAGTAACAAATACCTCCCCATTAGTTTCGCTCTTGCCCTTTGTGAAAAAGTTGTAACCTCCATAGATAAGTAATCCCCATCCAGATAAAGAAACGATTACAAACTGTAAAGAAACAGAAAATTTATTTTTTGGTTGGAACTGAAAAATTATTGGAAAACATTAACATTTTCATATCTATAGCTCCCAGAAACAGCATATATACTCAGACAGATAACGATATTAATTGTTAAATGAATAACTGTTGGCTTGGAATTTGACTAACCCTAGTTTTATACATCTTCAAAGAAACTATGACTTCATGTTCAGGATATTCAATAAGTTACATACATATTTCACATGAAATAATTAAAATCCGCAGTCCATAACTATAGCTATATAGTAGCTTTTTATCCAGGAATGCAAACAATCCAACTCTCAAATGACCAAATTATGCTCACGTCTAGTACTTTCAATGTAAACATCATTAAAGTTCCACTTACATCAATCACATGTACAACATCTTGTAAATTAATCATTGTCTACATTATTTAACAGTAACAGTAAATCTAGTTTGTTTTATAAAAAGAGATGCTAACAACAGTTGATACAATAGTTTCTATGCAGAAGACGAGAAGCTTTAAAGAGCAAAAATAAAACTCACATGCTCTTCTTTCCATTTAGATGGACTCAAAGGATCTTGCCAAACGTTCACCTTTGGTGGTCCATGATGATCTGTATCAAAAACCAATTAAACAAGTATTAAAATGTCGTGGTCTTCAAAGATACGATTGAAATGGATGGCAAATTCTGCATACATTTGATTACAAAACCCCCACCCTCACCCAAAAAAAAAACTTAATCAAGCTATTTTATTTGCAAAATTAATCATGTAAAAGTAACATTTTTAACCAAATTATTCAAAACCCACACCACATTTACAATTTTAATGTGTAATAAGAAATACCCAGAATCTAAAAAGTAATAATTCATAAAAAAAATTGATCTTTAAAAAGGTATATATAGAGAGAGAGGGAGGGAGAGAGAAGTTACCTCCACCACCTGAAAGACCACGACGTTGGATGAACTTATTAGATGATTGAGTAATCGAGATTGGAGAGGAAGAGAGACGAGTCAATGATGCGGCTTGGCGAGCTGCTGCTAATGCTGCCATCGTTACAGGTTTTGGGGAAGAAAAAATGATTAAAACAGAGAGAGAGAGAGAGAGAGAGAGAGAGAGAGAGAGAAAAAAGGGGTATAACTTGGGTCTTGGGCGGATTGGGTTGGGTTTCGGTCAGCCTCGGGCCGAAGTTGTGTAACATCAATCTAAGCCCAAGCTGGCATGATCACCATCTCAAACTGCTACAAGAGAATTTTTTTTATTTTGCTATTTCTATTGTTATAATTACTAGGTATGACCCGTCCCTCCGAGACGCTTATTTTTAATTATATTTAAATTACTAATTTTTATATCTGAACATAAATCTAAAATCTAAATGATTAAAATAGACAATTGATAGTTAAATTGATTAAAATAGTTAATTTGAAAAATAAATCCTATACTATTATTTGTTGTAGACAGAAATAAATTTAACAGAGATAAAATAAAAAATATATTAAATTTTCATAGCTTCATCTTCATGACTTCTGTCTTCTGAATTGATATTTTCAATTGCAGTTGCACGAATCTTTTCTATTAGTTTCACATATTCCATTCTTTCTTGAAAATAGTTGTTAGACCATTTTTTGAACTTCATTTTTTGTCAAGATCCCTGAGTTGAGCATTTGACCCTAAACCATAACATAAGATATATGTGGATCACTTTCTTTTGATGATGAACCTGCCTTTACACCATTTGTAACATCTTATTATGATGTTTACATAGTCATTCCATTTCTTGGATGCATTTTGAAGGTCATTTCCTATGCCATAATTAATGAAGGAATGTGTAGGTGTTATCTTCTTTGGAAAATCTGGAAAATATGCCTCAAAGTATGGCTTGTACAACTATTTGATAGAATAGTGCTCATGTCATATTCCATATATGAAGGTTGATCAACTTGGTCAAGCAACCCTCATCACATTGTACGATAGAATAGTCCTCATATCGTGGTTTAATGATCTAAAAGTTCGAATAAGAAAAGGTTCATGGATATCATTCTTTGCAAGGTGTCAGCCACCCTATTGGATTCCCTGTATATTTTTCAGTCCCACCTTCTGTAATTTCCTAAACCATGGCTAGAAGCCTAAATGAAATGATTGAGTTTCCCATAAACTATATATATTCACATTGCACAACAAAATTAAAATTGGTATTCATCATTCTGACGAAGTTGAATTCAAGGTTCTAATGCCATGTTTCTGTTATTCTAAATCTCCATCATAATTTCTACTACATGCGAGATATTTAGTACCTACTTGCTTTGGTTGCTCGGTTAGGTTATTCTCTTGCTTTATCTATTATTGTACATGTATGCATTCAATACATACAGTCTTAGACTGCTACTTTTAGGCTTGTTCTGAATCATCATAATACCATTGTATCATAAACCCATGAAGCACTGATTTAACTTTAAACTCTTACAAATTTTGTGTTAAAGATGTTTACTGTCACTTATATTAAGGAGCATAATCATATATCTACAAACTCAAAAGCACCTATTTATAATTGTCATCAGTCTCAACTCTACACTGATGATACGTTTAACATTAATCTCATCAAAGCATGATGCAGTTCTTAGTCAGCATGACTGACGCACCATCAGGTATGACCCAATGACTGCAAAATACAAAGGAAAATAACAACTGTAAACCAACTTCAGTAAACTATTTACGTCATGCTCGTCCAATCATTCGTTCTTCCCTACTACACAATTTGCTCTACAGTATTATTTCTATATCAGATCTATCTGTAGAATATACTTTTACTACCCAATCATCTTGAAAGATACAATCATTCTGTCATAATTTAGTATGCATCCCTTAAACCCGTATATTTTCTGATCCTATGAACTTTCAGAACAATGCCACACAATTCCTTGGATTTCTTTGACAGTACGTCAATACCACCCACCCCTTGTTACATACGCTGAAATATAATGTTTAATTAAGGAACAAAATGATAGTAATCAAGCCAAATGGCCGGTAATTTTGGGACTTATAGTAAAGTGATAGTAAAATAGAGGTGTTCTTTGATTAAATTGTATAAACAACAAAATAAAATTTGTAGACACTAAATTCAAAATCAATCTCAGTTAGCTAGTTCCTTTGATGCTCGTCTTCCCAAAAGATAAAATAAATACTTTTGCAATTAACTACTGGTTCCTATGAGAGAATAATTTTGGTGCATCCAAATTCGAAAATTTGCAATTTAGAAAATTGAAACAAATAATTGTGCAGTTAAGATAAACAACCAGTGAGGCCTTTAATTAGATACAATGTTCAGGCGAAATAAACACATGTTTGTACCTAGGGAGAGAGAATGTGTGATAAACACATGTTTGTACCTAGCTTTAAGTTTCTTTGTTTTCTAATATAGGGGTAGGGGTCCTCGTTCACAACCCCGCTTGCCTATCAAAAAAAAAAATGTTCAGGCGAAATTCTTGCTTATTAAATGTACACATATTTGCCCTAAAATTAATTAGTTCAATAGAAGTTATCATGCACAATTAACCTTGGGCAAGAATTATGTGTTGTTGGGGATAAAATAGGCTGGTAAGATGCAGTAGATTAATTCAGGAATGTATCCAAGGCCCAACATACAAATTTAAGTGTAACTAAACAATGCCTGAACCACATATCACTAAACACCGTGACGAAAATTGTATATTTTCTGATGAATTTTTTTTCCAGAAGACCAGTTTGAATATTAATTATAGGCCTTGCAGACATCGCACAACCTAAGAATGGAAATGTGTCTGGCATGCAAAAATTTGTCAACCAACCCTTTGCATGAATTCTTTATCCTATAAGAACATCTTTGCATGCAGACCCAACCAACCTGTGGCACTGAAAGTATTCAATTAATCATATTCTGATAAAACTTTGTAGAGGTTGTGAAAGACTATTTATACTATGGGCAAAAGTGAACTGGCTAACCTTTGTGCTTCATTGTTTATTAGATTCATAGCTATAGTCAGAAATTTTCAAGGCCGCTTTCAAAGAGCTTGAAAGATTGCTTGGTGAATCTGATGGTTCATTTATCATTCAGAATAGTTGTTCTGTTAATCTCATAAGCTCATTTGAATTCCTAAATATCGTTTTTATTACTTATTGATTTTGTGTGGTTGCAACAAAGAAGTTACGGCATTCATTCAACCATTTGTATATAAAGAAAAAATATATCTAAGTAATCAATCAACATTTACCATTGGTGAAGACATGATTTTCAAATTAAAACTTGGCTTTGTTAGGTGATAATCCATAGTAGCTTTTCTTCGATGGAAACATCCAGTTCCACAATAATTTGGTCCTTGAATTTCTAGCAATTCAACACAAAAAATATTGTTGAAAAGTAAGTACTTACATTTGTGATAGTCCTTGTTATCACCTCAACACACCATTATATCCATTAAACAAAATTTGTTGTTTGCGAAAATTATAATTTTTCTGGAAATGTATAGATGAAATTAAAACTATTCACTTATAAATAAAATTTGAAGCATTGACATGAAAGCAACAACGATAGTATTAGGTTGAAATCACTAATAGAATCGTTAGTCAAATATCAAATTAAAAATAGAAATATTAATTAATTGTATAAAGCGCATATAGTCTAGGTTTAAGGATGGGTTGTATGTATTATTTGTATAATTGACTTTGGCTATAGATACTGAAAATAAAATAAAATTAAACACAAAAAAACTTGAATTTTAAATTTTTCTTTGTTGAAAAAGAGAGAAAAAACAAAGTGTTCATTGATGAAAATATGAGAGTAGAAAAGTAATAGAGGTTTGATGATAAGCTAGAACTGATTGATAACAAGGAGAGACGTATGAGACAAATAGAGTGTGATATAATCTATACTCTCTATTAAAGTTAGGCATGCCCTTAAGCAAATATTCTCTCTATAAATTATAGAAAAACTGATGTTCTAATTGAAGAGAATTTGATTAAAATTTAGAATTGAAAGGTCATTTTAGAACTTTTACGCAATAGTTAATTAGTAAGTCTATTTAAGTAATTTCACTCCAAATTTTAAAGTTAACCAATATAAGATAAACACTAATTTGTAAACATCAAAAGTTGATCCATATGAAAAACTGATGCTTTAATTGAAGAGAATTTTTTTAAACCAAAATTAAAAGATTATTTATAAAAATCACATAACTAAAATTTATCCAAAATATGTTCAAAAATCAAAAGAAGTAAACACTATAACTTGGTTAAATCAATATGTTTACAAACCAAATCAATTGAACATCTTATCCAAAATATTTAAGTAAAAACATCAATTTATATTATAATTGTTAAGAAAATTATATAGGTAAACAAATACAGTAAATAAATCCTCAAAAAATAATATAAATTAATTTGATCTAAAACTTAAAAATAAAATGAGAATTAGTGTTTATTATTATTATTATTATTTCACATTACATCTTCGATGACTACACAAAAAATGAGAATACAATTTAAATTAATTTGATCTAAAACGTAAAAATAAAACCTTTAAATCAGGACAACAATAATTTTATGGAGTAATTAGAAAATAATACGTAATATTCTACTTTCAATCAATTTCAATAGCAAAAATCAAAATCAAATTATAACATGTAAAACTTACATATAAAATAACACCCGTGCATTGCATGGGTTAAATAACCCAATCTCTATAATCTCATTAAATCCCAATCTCTATAATCTCCCGTGCAAATCTTGACCATTGTTTGTCTTTTTACCAAGTTTTATAAGTGCAGGTTATAATATAGATAAAAAAGCTACCCTAAACAATAGGGTTGGAATTAGATGCGGATTTATCCGAAATCTAAATTTATGTCGGATTTTAATCTGAAAATACACCTGAATTAAAATTCAAATTTATAATAAGAGACCTATTCAGATTTGGGTTTAGATTTTAATTTGTTTTTAAAAATTTTATATAGAAAATTGTAGGATTTAGTCGGATTTTTGGGAAAATCTCGAATTCGGATTAATTCTTTAAACCCGAAACGAATTCGGATTCGGATCCGGATTTGGATTTATCTTATAACATTCGGATTTGGATTTATATACATCTGGTCCGAATGCGACCCGTTTCCAGCCCTAATAATCAACTCCAACCCATTTTCTCAATTTCACCCATTAACCTTACTAATTAAGGGTATAGTTGATGATAAAAAATAATATTTAATTTGCTTAATAATATTTAATTTACTTGACTCATCCGCCTTCATCCACGTATAATATATCAATATGCCAGATTGCCACCCAAAAGACTGGTGATTATATTTACCCGTCATTACATATGGTGAAGGCGGTTGGATGTTATTTGCCTTATCAATCATTATTCAACAGTTGATGACGCGTATTTTATTAATATTGTTATTCTCAAATGTTTTTTCATATATAAAAACGGGTTTGAGAAAATAGCAAGAAAAAAAAAATTAAGAAAATAACAATCGGTTGGAGACTAAATTTACATTTTTTTAAGAAAATATCAACCCGGCCATTGGAGATGGTCTAAGTAGATCCAACAATGCTTTTGGTTTTTATGTGTTATTATTATTTTTTTATTAGCAAGCGAGGTTGAGGAGACAATTAGCCCTTTAAATTAAGTGTGGAAATTTATATCAACAATCACAACCCACAACCTTTCCACTTCGTGAGAGGGGTGTTACCAATGCCACAACCTCTCGACAATCGCATGTTTTTTCGAAGGCACAAATAACCTGTTTTAACAACATTAGTAACCTAGTAACACGGGCCAGATCAGAAGTTTTAAACTTTAGAGTTTTGGTATCATCACCAAATGGTTTTAAAAACATGTGCCTATTAGTACTAAGCATGTGATTTGCCCATGTTCTTTTGCTGGGACTATTTACAGTGAAACCTGCGTAAATGCACGTCTCTAAGACTATAAAAAAAATGTGTGTTTTATAGAGGGTGTGTGTTTACAAAATAAAGATGTATAATTGTGTAATTTAGTTTATAAACATTATAACTGATATTATATTATGCACTGTAATAACTTGATACAAACATAACAAATAAACAAATATTATACGACACTTTCCTTCCACTCTTCCTCGAGATTTTTTACTCAAGATTTCCGTTTATACAAGATATTTTACACATGTTTCTACATAATATCTGAGCCATACACGCCATCTAATCTAGCGGCTCTGGTTTGACATCCACCTTTTTCTTCTTGTATGAAGGAATCCCAAATATAGCTAGGGATGGCAATGGGTCGGATCCAGGACGGGTTTCATTAATCCTAGTCCCATCCCATTTAACAATTTCTAATCCCAATCCCACCCAGAACCCGTCCCGAGTTCTATATCAAATCCCAAACCCACCCATTAAAAAAATACTTAATCCCATCACAACCCGTTCGATCCCATTTATCTAAATGGGTCGGGTTGAAACGGGTCGAGTCGAGTCTTTTATGATTTTATTAATTATTTTATTCTTGAGTTAGTTTTATATTATTAAAATTAAATTACTAACACAACATAAACCAATATAATCAAATCAAAATCATAAGTAATTACTTGAGGTCTTATGCAACTAAATAATAATCCATTCTGTAGCTTCTACTAATCCAACTTCATAAAAAAAATTTATAAATTTTTATTAGGATTTAAGTAATATATATGGGCGGGTTCGGGTTGGGATGACCTAATCCCACATCCCGCCCATAACCTGATCGGGTTCTAATTTTGGATTCCAAACCTGACCCTAATCCCATTCTTTGCATCCCAACCCATCCCATTAGAGTCGGATCGGGTTGAGAACTCACCTGGTTGGGCTAAATTGCCATCCCTAAATATCGCTTATTCCGCTCAAATTGATAACTTCAATAATATGAGACAAAACATTTTTCTTTTCTATAGTATGTACATGGAAAAATTAAACGACACTTTCCTTCCCTTCTTTTCTCAAACCTACCCACACAAGCCATTTATAACTTTGAAAGAAATTAACGGAAACCCCCCAAAATGGTATATTTTGAACTTTAATATCAGAAGAGATATTTTGGTAACTATATTTAAGTTTTTCTGTTAGGACTTTTATATAATTTATAATAAAATTAGGGTACCATTAAAAATTTAATAGGAGTATTTATGCAATTAACAGTAAGATATTGAGCTAAACGGGGATTATTGCCACCAAAAAAGAAAAACTGGGCTTATTGATTGAAACTGGGATATTGGAAGTGTAGTACATATCACAATGTCAATAAATCAAATAATCAATCAAGCAAGAATAATAATATCAATCAAACAAAGAAGAATAAAAATAGTTAATATTAATTAAACAAACAAGAATAATAATAGTTAAACTAGGTGTACATTTGAAAATCAACCCTCCTTAATCAACCTCTGTAGAGAAAATGCAATGTTGTACACTATAAGTATTATACTCTGGTTTTAAATACAGATAAGATCATGTGCGTGATATATTATATGATGTGGTATGGCGAGCAGGAATACAGGTTAAGAAAGAGGCACCGGTCAATTTTCTTACAGACCCGAAGGCAGATCAACGCTACGTCCAACTGATGTTTTGATATACAGTTGGTTAGAACGGAAACATACATGTGTTGACATCACAAGGGCATCTCCGATGGTGGGGTTTGGTAATGTAAATTTCGAAGTGGGTAAGGCAACCATTCAATGCAGCTGCAGCTAAGGTACATAAACACGAGAGAACATGTGCATCGAACCAACATTGTTTCATTCCTTTTGCTTTTGACACCTTTGGGTTTCTAGCACTAGAAGCAATTGAACTTTTAAGAAGGTTCAAAAAGTGATGAATAGCAATGTGATGACGGCGGGTTCGAACGAATATATATTTAGGAGAATCGGGTTTGCTATTTAGAAAGGACTTGCAGTGCAGTTTGTAGAGCATTTGTCCTCTAACTTTGTATAATTCCTCAAATTTTTATCATTAAAATTTGTTTTAAATTAAAAAAAAAAAAAAAAATAGTGAACTTGGTAGTTTATCCAAAAAAAAAAAAAAAAAAATAAATAAATAATAATAACAGGTTGCAACATTGATCAAAAGGTGTGATATAATAGTGTTTAGACAATCAACCTTTAGTGTTTAGACAATCAACCTTCAAAAGCAGGCAAGTCATGTGAATCTGTGTACTTTATTTTCAGTTTACTCCAACTAGGGCTGGCAAAACAACCCGCAACCCATTAACCCGACACGAACCCGACCCGAGATAAACAGGTTTGGGTTTAGTTTTATCGGGTTTTCGGGTTATTTTGACCCGAACCTGTTAACCTGTTTAATATACAGGTCAGGTTCAGGTCTGACCATTAACAGGTCGGGTCAAACCCGAAACCCGTCAAAAAGTAAGGACCATTTGCCAAATCCATCAAATTTGAACCAAGTCCATTCAAAATTGCCCAATACAAACCTGGTAGTCTGGTACATATTGAGATTATAAGGGTTTATGCAAACAGGGGATGGTGGAAGTCGGTCTGTAGAGATGGTTTATAGCTATTAGTGATTCAATCTCAATTTCCCTTTAACTAAAAAATAATAATTCTCAATCTCTCTTTTGGTTTTGTTTTCTCTCTCTTTGTTATCTTCTTTTGATAACTCGTTTTGAGAAAATTTGCACCTTGAATGCTATTCTTTCATCTTCTCTTCTTTAATGGGGTTTTTTTTGTTTTGTCTGTACAAGTTGTTAGAAGTTGAATAGTAGGAAAAAATTGCTACTTCAACTAAAGATCGAGTTGTTTTTTTTTTTAATTGTTTCAGTTGTTTGCAACATATAATGGCCATAGACTTTCTTCATAGATGAAGTTCATCTCTATCTTTCTCTTCTATCAATTCAGTTTAATGAAAAGATGTCGCAATTGAATTCAATTTAGTTGTATGTTGAATTTGGATTTTGGGGTTTTGATTTGGAATTGTTGAAGATCTGTAATATCATCTATAATTATTTAAAGTTAATGAAGTTTATGCTAATGGGTATACTGTTTTTTCTTTAATTTGATGATTTATTAGAATTTTTATGATTAATTATGTTTGAACTAAACAGGTCGACCTGAATCAGACCTGAACCCGACCTGTTTAATTAGCAGGTCAGGTTCGGGTTTAGGAAATATATCTATACAGGTTAACAGGTCAGGTTCGGGTTGAGGTATAAAACACATCAACCCGTTAAAACCCGACACGACCCGACACGATTGCCACCCCTAATGTCTCCAACATATCAAAATTGTAGGAAGGAAATCACGTTTGATTTGAAGTAAATGAGAAAGTGATTACACATTTTCAACTGGATGAATGGCTGCATGAATGAGAATATATAGGAGAAACTGTTGCGAAACTCAGGTGATGGAGATGAATCTCCCAAGGAACCAAATTGTTGTGAGCTAAGTAACCATTGTCATATACTTCATCCTGAAAGAATGTATTTTTTACAAGCACCATATTCCCTTGGTGGGTTCATACTCAAACCAGAGAAACCAATTTGTGCAACCATATTTTTAACTACTAACACAAACACATACAAAAGTGGAGAAAATTAAAGTTGCCCAAGAGATTACACAAGATTTTTATATGAAAACCTTCTACGGAAGAAAAACCATGCATGGGCAGAAAAACGAAGTTCCAGTATTTAGAGGACTATAGAGATGAATTTCACAGAGATGTTTCGAAATACTCCAACTCAAAAACGAAAACATATTACAATAGACCTAAGCGAGCAGTAGCCATGGTGACTCAAATGATAGGCCTGGCTTAACATACCAGCAACACGTTTAATCCATGATTTTTGTCCTAATAAACCAAGCCACATCCCCATGTTGAAATATGAACTAAAACAGTGAACACGCAAAGAGCAGTAGGTACACAGATTAAAATTAGCATCGACAACATATAATGTCAAAAAGGGGAAAGCATAAGGAGCAAACCATTCTAATAGACCTAAGCTAGTTTTGCTAAACTCAAACAGTTGATATATACATTCATACCATTTTAGCATCTGTTTCATGTAAAATACAACAAAATATATTGTCAATTACAAAGCCTGATAGAGCTAAGTTAGTTCTGTTGGTACTGACTAGTTGCAACAAGGTAATTAATTCCACTTCACAAAGACAGCCCAGCAAAAAGAAGCTCCAGTTCCTCGTCCTGCGTCTTTGTCCTCTGGCATAAGAAAGAAGAGGAAGGAGAATATAAGAACAAAATGATTAAAAATAAACGTGATTTCCAGAACATTATACACATGCTTGCGGCTGAAATAATCAGACCTGTGTTCAAGATTATCAACGCAAAGTAATTCACATATCTGCTGAGCAGAAAAAAAAAAAAAAATACAAACACTACATAAAAAATTTAGTGTCCAGAAGAAGACTACGTCGACTCCTTTCGAAAGAAAACATTAGATTCATACTGCACTGTTAGATGAATTGTAGAAGGAACAGGGAACCTATTGAATTTTTTCTTTTTTTTTTGGAACCAGAATTCCCTTGGGTCTCAGAGATCAACCAATTTTGATCCATTTACAAAAACAGATTGTTTGACCTTTTTTTTAAAAAAAAGCTTGGCGATGGTTAATTGTAGAATATAAGCTTTCTCACCTGGATGGACATTAGTTGTAATATTTTATTGAGAACCCGCATGCGTTGTGTTGCATAGTTGCCTTTTCCAGCATTTGCAGGGAGTTGATTCAGTCTCTCCATTTCTGCACAGACTGCTGCTTTCTTATCTGAACCTTCCATCTGCTTCGATGCATTTGAACCATGAACACCTTCACTACTTCCCTTGGCCGGATCAACGGAATTACTTTCTTTGAGGCTGCTTACCCAATCCATCTCCCAACAAACTAATGTAGAAAATTTGAAGTAGTTAAAACTAATGAATATTAAATATGGAAGGAGAAGAAACAAGCAAAACAACTATTTAAATCGTGCCATATAGACATTTAGTGTGTTCTATTTGTCGGCATTTATTTTTTTCTCTTGTTCGAAATGTGAAGTAGAATAACTAAAAAGTTTATTCATAAATTAAAATTACAGTAAAGTTAATAAGAATAACCTACGTGATACTGGTTAATAAGATAAGAAAAGGGAAACCACAATTCTGTGGATAAATCCATTCAAAGCTCCGAAGGTCCATAGAAGTAATAGTTTAATTGACAAAAGTTGGAAACTACAAAACTTCGAAGGCCCTGCTTGGTTATCCCGCAAAAATTTGCATGAAATTTGGCCTAATTTAATATGCTCGAAACTCTTGATAATTGAGTTTATGAACAAATTTTATGCAAAAATTTGGTGCTATTTCAATAGTGTAAAGATTTCACACCTTTTCTAATAAACTTAGTAGGGGACCATCTATGATTATCTCATACTTACCTAAAGTTTAGGTGGGGGACCAATATAGTTTAAGCTAGATTAGTTGGGGACCATTTAAAACCAAAGAGCAAATTTGGGAGGGACCACTCTAATCATAGATGGGTAAAGATTTGCCTTTATTTTTTTCTCTTGTTCGAAATGTGAAGTAGAATAACTAAAAAGTTTATTCGTAAATTAAAATTACAGTAAAGTTAGTAAGAATAACCTAAGTGATACTGGTTAATAAGATAAGAAAAGGGAAACCACAATTATGTGGATAAATCCATTCAAAGCTCCGTAGGTCCATAGAAGTAATAGTTTAATTGACAAAAGTTGGGAACTACAAAACTAATAAGGATTGTCATGCTATTTTAGAGTGAAATCTATTGTTTTTATATATACAAAAAAAAAAATCAGCAATTGTGAGCCTCTGTTAGCGTCTCCCCATCATCCTTCCAGTTTAACTTACCATCTGCTCTGTTGAAGTTATGCTAGGGCGCAAACGTGTGCAGGCAAGAGCCACTTTCTTCACTTAGAATGCTGTTTTAGGCAACGTTTTAATTAATTATGATTTGTGTAAGCGTAGGACGATCATAATTAGTTCTGCCTCTTTGTTATGAGTCAAAGAAGTCAGTTGGGAATGTACTGATCCATTGCCCACACCCTTATTCCATTTGGTCTTACTTCATTTGGTTGTGATCGTGGTGTAATCTACAGTCATCTATTCGGGCTAAAGAGTTTGTGGCGCATCAATACCTTTGCCATACTATGTTGAATCAAGTAGGACCGCAACAAAAAAGACACATTCACAGCACAACTGCACATCTCAGAGACAATCCTTGATAATAAAGGGGTGTTCCATTGGTCCAAAACAGTCGCAAGTGTACAGTTTGTCGCTAATTTAAGACTTTCAAATTTCAAAGAACTTATTAAATTGTGGCCTTGATTTAGCTTTGTAAATGTGTTTCTTTTAGTTTCTTACATTATATGTTGTATGACCTCCCTAATAATCATGAATTTAAATGATATAATATAGAACCGTGATACGGTGGGGACCGACGTTAGGGGAAGAGAGAAAAGAAAAGAGATTTCAAAAAAAGGAAAGGAGACGGACAGACAAAAAAATTAAAAAAGAAAAAGGGGGGACAAACACCCGACTGTAAATCAACCTCCTAAGTCCTAACATCGGTCGATAAGCCGGACTAGTGCATTCTTTGACCATTAATATAATAACAACTAAAATTAGAAAAAAATATGGAAACATCATGTAGTTTCAGTAGTTGAGAAAATGTGAACATGCAGCAACGGTTGTTATTTGTTTACGGGCGAATTGAATCAATTTTGATCATCAATCTTAGTTAATTTTATCACCCTAATTCCCAGACTATACTAGAATATAATCTCTGATTCGCTATATTAATATAAGTTCTTGAACATACAACACCCACATCATTCTTTTTTTTTTTCATTTTATTATTATTATTTTTTATAAATTCCTCTTATATTCTATAAAATCATATAAATTCTTCTTGAACATACAACACCCACTTCTTTTGTTCTAAGAAGCACTTTCATCAAAAGGGTATTTCACAATGCAATTGCAATTTACACAATTTTGAATTAAAAAGAAATAAATCAAAAATCAAAATTATAGATAATTTAATCAATGCTTAAGAAATAAAAACCCACAAAATCTTAACAAACCAAATTACAAGAAAAAATAAAATAAAAATAGGACTTTAATCACGGACGAGAGAGAAAGAAAACTAACACGGTAAGAGTCTTGAAGAGAAGCAAAGCGTTGCACAATTCACAAACCAAAAATACTGAAGAAGTGAAAAGTGAAGAGGAGAGATAAAAGAACACGCTTTGAGATGTAACGGAGGTCTATTGATGGGCTTCTTTCAATCATTTTTAGTTGGATCTTGGGCTTCTTTTATTGGCTCTAACCCAAAGTTTTTTTTTTCTTCTAGAAAGCGGAGTTGAGGGACTTCTACTCCTTTTAAATTACAGTAAAACCTCGATAAGATAAATACATACCCTAGAGACCGAAAAAATATATTACTTTAGCGAGATTATTTATGTATATAATATATTTATTTATCGATAAATTAATATTTATTATTTTAGAAGGAGATTTTCAATCTATATATGTGATCAGAGAAAAAAATAAAAAAAATCAAAAGACAACAAATACGTGGTCATATACCAAATGATGATGAACATGATCCTGATCTAGATGATACTTCAGTTATACCAAATGTTTCGTCAAAAGAAGCATTTCAAGCAATAATCACATTATATAACTATTTGCTACAATATGAGCAAAATATTCCGAAAGTTGTGTATACTCTACAAAAAGTTAAGGATGGGGTTGAATTTGGTTTGGGTACAAAGAAAAAACAAACAACTTTAGATACATATTTTCAAAAAAATAAAATAAAATAAATTTATAAATAAAATTTCAAGAGTATATAAATTATATACATAAATTTTTGTATGGAATTTAGAAATTATTAATTTATATTTTCGTTGGGCTTCAAAGATTCAAATTTTTTTATTACTTAATGCATTTAGCGAGGTTATTACTTTAATACAAATGTCCAAGTTGGGACAGGAAGAAATTATTATCAAACGAGATTATTATTTTATCGAACATTCATTTTTTTGAGGTTTTACTGTACGTGTGCAAACTTATATCAATTTATGTTATTTTTGAGAGAATTTTTTTTTCGGTAGATTTGACACGTGTTAAAAAAATTTGAGGCTTGTTTAAACAAAAATAATGATATTTTAGAGGGAAAAGATTTTATCTAGATAGATTTTACACTCCTTACAAACTTTTGAGACAAGGAGAAGTTTATTTCTCAATAGATTATATTTGACACCTTTTAAAAACTTTGAAGGCTCGTTTAAACAAAAATGATGCTATTTTGGAGAGAGAAGTTTTTTATCTTAATAGATTTAACACATGTTACAAACTTCTGAGACAGAGAGAAGTTTTTTTACACCTGTTAAAAACTTTTGAGGCTCGTCTAAACGCAAATAATACAATTTTGGAAGGAGAAATTTTTATCTTGATAACATTTAACATCCGTTACAAACTTTTAAGACAGAGAGAATTTTTTTCCCTCGATAGATTCGACACCCGTTTAAAACTTTTGAAGCTCGGTTACACAAAAATGATGCTATTTTCGATGGAGAAGCTTTTATCTTGATAAACTTAACAACTGTTAAAAACTTTTGAGACTCGTTTAAAAAAATAGTTGTTTATCTAGATAGGTAAAAAGAAAATTTTAGTTATTTTTTTATTAATAGTTATTTTGCTACTATTATTTCAAATAAAATGTTTAAGTAGGAGAATGTTTATGATTATAGATAGAATAATAAGCTCCCGATTTTGCCAAGGGCCAAAATTGATCTTGCCAATGCTTATGCACCATAGTGACACAATTACCCTTAGGTCCTTAGGGTAAGATAAAACACAGCTATACATGCAAATTAATAAATCCAAAAAATATCTTAAAAATTTTATTTGATGATCTTTATTCTCTACACATCAAGAAGGGATATTGAATAATAATAAAAAGGGATATTAAATCAAATCTTGTTTAATTTTATCAAAAAACTAATAAGTTTTATAAAGTCCCTGTCAAATCAAATAGCTCAGTTCATAATTTTGAGTTGTGAATTTTATTTAAGGATCTAATAAATCTTCATTAATTAACATTAATTTACTAACTTTTTGTTTTGGCAGGGAAAAAAAAAGGGACCCCTTTAAGGGTTTGAAATATAACATTGGCCCAACTAAGGAACCATTTGTAAAAAAAGCCCCGACAAAAACGAGCCCGATCAAATTTGTTTGTTTGACGAAAATACCCACAGAATCCTAAAACCTTCTTTCTCTCTCTCTTCGCGAGAAGTTTCCATTTCTTAGCACTCTTTCTTTTTCTCTTCGCGAAAACAAGTCTTTCTCTTCCTTTCTCTATCAACATTGCAAATCATTGAAGACGAAAACGACGTGAATCACTTTATAGAGATCTAGTTCATATCAAGTAAGTAATTGAATTCAACATTAATCAAACTCTTTGATTAATTCCATTTCTAGGGTTTTTTTTTTTTGATTTCTACAAATGATGGTATGAATTCTTTGCAATGGTGGGATTATGATTAGATTTGAAAGTTATTGCATCTTCTTTATAAACAATTCTTTGCCTTGAATTCTTTTATAGAGAGTATGGTGATTCATTAAGCTTTGAACTATTTTGATGTTGTGTTTTGTATTTTGGTTGTTTACTAGTTGTGCAAAATATTGTTTGCAATTGTTGTAGAGATCTTTTTGGTTGGATTGAATTTTTTTCCCCTGATTTTGGGTTGTGAAAACATGTGTAGATTGTTCACAAAAAAACCCACAATGGGCGTCAGTATCATATGGTACATTTATTTGTTTAGAATGTTGTGGTACGTAAACATCATGGTCTTGGTGTTCCTATTAGTTTTGTTAGATCAGTTACTATGTATCTTGGTCTAAAATCCAACTTAAAAAAATGGAAGCTGGTGGTAATGATAAACTTAATAATTTCTTATCTCAATATGGGTGTCTAAAGGAACTCATATTATTACTAAGTATAATACTAATACTGCTAGTGTTAGAGAAAATGCTGTAGAGATCTCTTTGGTTGGATTGAACTATTTGTTTTTTATGCTGTGTTTTGTATTTTGGTTGTTTGCTAGTTGTACGAAATCTTGTTTGTAATTGTTGTAGAGATCTCTTTGGTTGGATTGAACTATTTGTTTTCTTTCCTCTGATTTGAGTTTGCAAGCACACTGGCTTTTAGATATTTTTTTCTTCAAAATCAATTATTTAATAATTTCTCTAATAATTTTCACAACTTTCGAACAACTATTTGATGCATAGAACTTAATGTATTCGATACACATAATTTTTTGCAATGAGTATAAAATGTTGTCTTTAACTTACTTGACATTGAACAAAGATAGGTTTGAAAAGATATTTTTGCATCCTCCACCACGGACTGACCAGTTTCAATTAAGTTTATATATTGATTTTTGAAAGAAGTTTTGATTGTGTTGTTTTTTATGTTATTGCAGGAAATAATTAATGTCTGATTTTGTAGATGACAGTTTTGTAAACAATTTGACCAGTTTAGTTGATAGAACGACATGCAATATTCTGAAGGAAAAGAGTGTTAGCTCATCCGGAGACTTTGAATCTGGTGGAATAAATAGAAGTGAGAGTGTTGATGAAATTGAAGATTCAGAAGAAGAAAGTGAAGGTGAGAAAGTGATTGAGACAAAACTAGATTCAATGAAGCGAAAGATTCCATCATCTGTTGCACAAACACCGCCACGTCAATCACCTAGATTGAAGCAACCGAAGATTTACACGGTGGATAAGGGAAAGAAAGTAGTGCGTTCAAAGGCAGCAACACAAGTACAAAAGGACAGAATTCCAACAAATACAAAGGTATGTAACAATACTTTTCATGCTTGACGTTGTTCTTAAATGCACAAATATCATTACATGAATTAAATGGACATATTCACAGATGCACAAAAATCAATGCATTTCCTACATTGAATTTAATTCCCCGACCAAGACATCCATTTCTCTGAAAGTTCCTGCTTTGAGAGGCTGCACAAGAAGTAGTTAGAGTTCATTGCAAATCATGTTTCTATGGTTGTTTTTAATTGGTTTTAATTCCGACAGTTCGGATGATGTTTGTTTCAGATCTGGCCGTTTTTTTCCTTTGCATTTTAAATTTTGCATTGGAAGTTGTCTGTATGTTGCATTGAAAGTTTGTTCTTGGCTCCCCATCTGGTGGTGTGGCCTTTACTTAAAAGGTGCTGAAATTTCCACTCCCACTTTCAACCAAGTTTTTTGTTGTTATTAAATTGAGTTTTATGTTGTCCTTAAAACCAATTATGTGACAGTTGAATTAAATGGGTGTATTACTTTTCATAGATCATGTTGTTTGAAAATGCATAAAAATCATTGCATGAATTACATTGAGCTATTCAGATATGCAGAGAAATTAATGCATTGCTTACATTGAATTAAATTTAACAGATTAGTGCGACACGACGTGAATCTCCTAGGATAAACAAACCAATGAAAATGGCGATAGTCGTGAAAGAGAAAAAAAAAGGATGGTGAGATAAAGAGCACAAGACCTCCAAAAAAGAAAAAAACGCAAGTTGAGGTAAGTTTGCAGAAAATCTACTGTGAAATGATCATTAAATACATCAAACATGTATAGATTTCAATTCTGCACTGATAAAATGATAAGAACCAAAGCTCCCAAACACAGCTTTGAATAGTCTCGACTATTCAGTTTGTTGGAGGTTTTAGGGTTTATAGGGAGTTGCCATCAGCCGAGGCCATGTAGGACCTTTACGGGTGATCTAGGCGCACCACTACTTCAAAACTGTGGTAAACTTAAAACTGCTGCAACACAAACTCCTTGCAGTGGCAACTGGCAAGTCTACAGGACTGTTAAAGCATTGTGAACGTAAAGCTTTACATAGATTGCGTCTGTTTGTTTGAAGCTTCTTATGTTGTTTGTTAATTGCGTGTAGTATCCATTACAATGCTAACTTTATATTTTACATTCTCTTGTAGGGTGGCACAAAAAAACAGTCAGGAAGTTTTAGGAGCTACATCAGATTTATAGTTTCTGTCACGCAAGACATGAAGCAGAGAATTCCAATGACGCACATGGATGCAATGATGAAGACTCATTTTGGGAGATTGTTCAATCTTTTCCTTGATAATGGAGTAAGAGATGAGACTATTACTGGGCAGAACAAGGACCTTCTCTGCGACATAATAAGTAGATATTCACATGAAGAGGACGCGTTCATAATTGGGCAAGGAGAAAACGCTAAATATGTGAAATTCAAACCGGAACATGTGTCCTTGGCTTTTGGTTTGCCTGTAGATGGGAAGAGAGTCTCTGATGTATTTAGAAGGTTCAAGTACGATCCAGAATCATCATATTTTCTCAAGTTCTTAGACCTTGCAAAGAACTCAGTCATCAAGAAAGAAGAAATGGTAGCTAAGCTCAATCTCTTGTTGATGGTAGCTGTTTTTCTGGCAGCGACACTCTTCTTCACAAACTCCAACACGAACATAGGGCTATCTTTTGTCTCAAATATTGAGAGTCTTCATACCATGAATTCCATCAGCTGGACACATGTGATTTATGACAAGTTAATGGAAAAGATCAAGGAGCATACCAACAAACCCTTGTCTGTCAACGCGGCATGCGTCATTCCTCTCTTGGTATGGATATGTGAGATCAGTGGCATCTTAGAACCAAGAAAGGGCTACATTGTTGGTACTCCAAGAATTGGAAGCTGGAATTTCACCAAGCTTTCACGGAAATGGAAAAATGACTTCCTAGAGAATATCGCAAAGGACAAGGTATTGAAAAACACCTGTTTTTATTTTATTTTTATCGCTATCTGTTTGCAAACACCTCATTGGACAATATGCAAAAATAATTCTGCTCATTATGCAAACACTGTACTATTTCTCTAATTTGATTTCTCTGCATTGTTCAAATACAGCCCAATGAAGAAAAAAATTCCTTGAAATTTTATTTTTATCTTTATTTTTAATAAACTAGTATACCTCCATGTAGAACATGCAAACACATATATGTACTGTATGCAAATGCTTATCTGCCTACTTAAAAAATAAAATAAAAAAAACTAATGATTTGTGTTCTTGTTTTTGTTCTTTTAACCAGATCAAGGAAGATTTCCAAGATCTAACGGAGGCAGAGAAACAACTATTAGAAAAAGTAGCCATCCAAGAGGAAGTTCAGCCAAAGGATTATGATCAACTTCTCAAAGATCACGAGGAGTTAATTACGCAAATGCAACAAATGAAAGAGAACTACGAAGGTCAAATTCTGGAGCTGCAAAGAAAAATTAATGAGCTTGAAAAGGAGAGTATACCAAATAAGCGTGAAGATGAAGTTTCTGTCAACAATTTTGATGATGGCGTTAGTGATGGTGATAACACAGTTGAGAACATAGATGAAGCTGAAGCTGAGATTGAAAATCTAAAGCATGTTCACGAAAAAGATGAAGCTGGTGCTGAAATTGAAATTCAAATGCAAGTTGAAAACAAAGATGCAGTTGAGGTTGGAAATCAGCGTGGACAAGTGAAAACATACAAGAGTAAGCTAACATTGAAAAGAAAAGAAACACAACAAAAAAATGTTGAAGTCGAGAATGAAAAGAAACAGTATTGCTTAAGGGCAAAGGCGCCAAGAAAGGTGGAGGATGCAAATTATCAAAAGCAAAACATTGAAATTGGGAAGAAAGAAGAAGGCTGAAAACAACGATGAAATTATTGAAGTGGAAAAGATTGTGACTGTAAGCAAGAGTGTTGAGGCTGGAGCTTCTTGTCAACTCCGAAACATAACTGATAGTCGCCACTACAATTATTTCGAGGAAAAAGAAAAGGCTACAGTGTTGCAGTTTTTCTCACTTTGCCATACATTGTAAGTTAACAAACATGATTTTATTTTGCTGTCATTTTTATATTTTAACAATGGAAGTGATAAATTTTTTGTCTCTATCCGTTTGCAAACACTTCCCTGGACAATGAAAGTGATAAATTTTCTTTTAATATGCAGCTCCAATGCATATATGGATGATACCCTGACAATCCAAGGAAGGCTACTAGAAGATTTAATGTTTGATAAGTTCACAAGTAGTGAGGTATGTTGATTTTAACATCACGAAACTTGTTAAAATATATCATAAATGTAAAGAACTTATTTTCTGTTGGGTCAAACTATAATAAGATTAGTTATTTATCATGAAATTTTCTGTTCGTATCTTGAATCTTGTAATTGCTGATTTGTTATAAAGTTAGTCATTCCAACTTATTTTCATTTTTTTTTTCAAGGTTATTGACTTCTATTCGAAATGGTTGAAGAAACACTCTTCCGAGGGAGCAAAATCCTTATATGTGTCTTTTGTTGCATGGGTATAACTAATTTAAAGTTTAAGTTTGTTTTATAAATTTGCCTATCGAGTCCATTTCTTAACATGCTATCAAAACTTGTTTTCAAATATGGACTCATCTCAACGCCGACCAAAAGAAATGCGTGCAAAGAACATTGCATGACGTCTTCGAGAAGGAGTTGGTTGACGACATCAAATATGTGTTCATCCCTATTAATACATCAAAGAGTCGTCACCAAGCAGAAGGATATCATTGGACACTTTTGGTATTGAACTACCAAGATAAGAAGTTCGAACACTATAATAGCATGAAACCAAGAAAAGGACTTCTTAACTTGTCTTATGAAGAAGCAGTGGTCATGGTAAGTAAAAATTGATTTTTTAGTAGAAGGAATTTTTATAATGCAAAGATCTAAATTTGTGGTAGAGAGAATGTCTTTGAATTGAATGATTTGATTTGTATGCAGAGAAATGAGGTTGTGAACTGGATTAACAGTCACAGAGCTGAAACAAAGAAGTCTAAAATCTCTTGGCTGAAAGGATTAAAAACCCCCACATGCCCTCAGCAAGGCACAACGTATGTCATGATTGGTCACAAACACTAAATGCATAGATTTTAGAACCTTTGATGTGTCATGCATGATTGGTAACAAACTCTTTTTGTTTTTCAGGTCTGATTGTGGGATTTATGTGTGCAAAATAATGGAAAGTTTGAGCCGTGAAGAGAAGTTGCACACCGGCAAAGATTTTCAATCAGACGTTGAGGAGTTGAGGCCTACTTTGATATACCTAATGCTGGCAGACAAAGAACACAGCTGGACTATTAACAAGTTAGCTAAAGATTTAGACTAAGATTGTAAACAAGGCATATATGGAAGGTTCCTCTGTGCACTTGAAATGATTGAACACTTTTGTAGGATTGACACTTTTGTAGGATTGATATTTTTTCAGGTTTCTCTGGGTATTTTGTAGGATTGACACTTTTGTTGTATAACTTTGTCAATAGACCTATGTATTGGCCTTTGGTCTCATATCTTTATGAAAATATTGACACTTTTTCTACTACTACTATTGTACATTGTTTTAGTAGCAAGGCATATGTTACTACTGTACATTGTTCTTATGGTTATAATAGCTTTGTTGTACTGTATTTTTTGTTCTTATATTCTACAAAACATTGGATCTGGTTCTCTATGTAATTATTACACAACATGTATCCAAAATGCAAATTAGCTGTAACAACTACATAAATTATAAAATGCAAAGATACATTTGCATATTCGCAGTCAGAACTATATAAAGTATGAAATGCAAATAATTGTTTGCATAAGTCACAAACAAATAAACTATAAAAAGCAAAGAACTCTTTGCATATTCACAGTTACAACTACATAAACTATAAAATGAAAAGATATTTTTGTATTGGTCACAAACAAATATTGACAGTAGTCATAGATATAAACCATAAAAGATAAAATGCAAAGAATTGTTTGCATATATAAACCACAAAAATAAAAAAAATAACTGCAGTTGAAATGGTTTATCTAGGAACATTCCAGGTTTTACTTACAATAAAATCTGGTATCTAAGAATCAAAGTGATTTCTATTAAGTATCTCAGACCATTCGGCTGAAGTCATAGAAATCTTTGATCTAAAACGTCCTTTCTTCTTAATTGCACTAGTGTTAGGGATCCTTTTCGTCTTATGTCTGCCGCGCTGCTTACTAGTTTCAGGTGGAACAACTGTTTCCTCATCTCCTACAATGATATCACTCACATCCAGAATAACAGGGGGAATGTGATGTGAATAACTCTGACAGTAGTAAATTACTGAAAACATGGGATCAATGAAGTTCTCAATAGGTTGACGATCAGCTAGAATACATTTCAAAGCATGTGCACATGGAATCCCTTCTACGCGCCAACGTCCACAAGTACACGAAAAACTTCCCAAGTCTATAATATTTGTCCTTATGCTATGAACTTCAAACCTGGTTGCATTTGACTTGTTAGGGCGGATCCATGTTTTCCCTGCATCAATTCTCTCTCTCAACTTGTTTTCTATCTTTGGACAAATTATAGATTTCCAACCATTACCAAGAGCACACCTTTCTGAAAACTGGTTCATCAATTTGATACAAACTTTATTCAATAATGATGTAATGGGGAGGAATCTTTCCTCACCAATCCATGAATTAAAGCTTTCGGCAACACCAGAACACATATCGCCATATCTACATCCAGGAAAATGAGCATTTGCCCAATGCTCAAAAGGGGTTCGAGACACAAAATCCAACACATCTTTTTGATTCTCCTTGCTGCCAACCAAAAGGTCATTATACTTCTCGTTGAATTCTCGAGTGGTATAAGCATATGCAAAATTTTTAAACAACTCTTCAATGAACTTTCGGTTACGACTTGGCCCTTTAATAGCAGCGCGTAAGTTGTTTTTCAAGTGCCAAAAACAGTAACCGTGAGTGGAATTAGGAAAAACTTGTGGCACATATTTCAATAAACTGTTATGCCTATCACTAATAAAAGTGATAGGACGTTGAAGTGAGACTACCACTTTCAGGTTTTCTAGGAACCAGCCCCAGTTGTCGTCATTCTCACCCGTTGATACCACAACAAAGGCCAAAGGGTAGAAACCTGGAAAAAATAAATATTTGGGAGCTTAATATCATACTAACTAAAAGGTTTTCCTTCACAATATAACATACATCAACCAAAACACAAAACAAAAGAACATAAAATACAAAGACTTATTTGCATCAGTAACAAACACATAAATATAAAATGCAAAAACCTGTTTGCTTATTTACAGTGACAATCTCCTTCAACTATAAAATGCAAAGATGTTTTTGCATCAACCACAAACACATAAACATTAAATGCAAACACTTATTTGCATATTTACAGTGACAATCTCCTATGCTTGTCATCAGTTTTTTTTTTTAATAAAGTAGAAAAATAACCATAAGCCAAAAGATATAAACAAATTATTACTATCATCAACATAAATAATAAAGTATAAGCAAATTATTACCATCATCAGCATTCCTCCCGGTCGCGGCCATCATACAACCCTTAAACTTTGTTTTGAGATGACAAGCATCAAGAAACAACAAAGGCCTGCAATATGTAAACCCATGTATGCATGCTTCGAATGCAATGAACAGCCTATTGAATTTCCTAGTCTTTTCATCAATTTCCAAAACCATATGCCCACCAGGATCACTATCCTTCAACGTTTTCATGTATGAAACCAAGTGAGAGTACGACTCAGCCTCATCACCATGAATATGTTTCGCAGCAAGTTTCTTCCCTTCTTTGGCATAGTAGTAATTTATGCTAACACCGAATTCCCTTTCCATTTCATGTTGTATCTCTTTTGGCGTAAGGGATGGTTTATCTTTAAGATGTTGAAGTATAGAGCTCATTACAAGTTCCCTACTCATTTGGGGTTGGTAATTATCTCTCAACATCAGTCCACAACTATGATCAGGAACAAATTTTTTAATCACAAATTTTTTTTCAACACCATGCACTGCGGATGCCAAAACATAAAAATCACATCCATCTTTGGAACAATGCGCACTATATCTTGTTGTGTCACTTTTGGCCTTTTTAAACTTAAATCCGCATGCAATACTATACTTCAACAAAGCTTCCTTGAACTCACTCTTACTTGAAAACCTTTGTCCTTCACCGGTAATAGCATTAATCCAATTCGAAGATTTTCGAATTTCACCATTGTCATGAGCAGATGAGAAAACCGAAATATCAGAAGATGTACTAGCCACAGATGAGACATCATGAGTAGTCCCACAACTCACACTTCTAACCATCGACACATTCACGTCAACTTTACATATTTTTTTATAAAAGCAAAAACATGCTAGGGACTGCAGGCTCATATCACTGTCAATAACAGAATCTTTCCCATCCAATGTATATGACAATGCAAAATCCACATGTCTCAAGAAAGACCATTTCCTATATATGTCTTCTTTAAAAGTTGCCAGAGTATACTCACAATCAACACGAATCCCAATACAATCACCACCGTAACAAACAACTGCGAAAACATTTGGTTTATCCATACCTGATACATATAGATATATACAAAATATCAGTATGCAATAAAGGGTTTGCATCCACATGTACAAGAACAAACTTAAATGCAAAAAATCAAATCTAGGAACTCGAAATCACTGATTCATGGCAAAATAAAACTTAAATCGAACATTTGAAAATGGCTAAACAAGTTATCATGGCAAAATTGAATACAAAAATCAAGTTTATGAACTCAAAATTAATCTTAAACAACAACAAATCTAATAATGAATGGATGAATTAATCAAAATTAAAATGAATTAAACCAAATAAAACAAACCTTAGAAAGAAATCAATGGTGTCCAAATAGAAAATATCTTCAATCTATCAATAACTTTCAATACCAATAAGAACAAAGGGTAGATCTCTCTGTTTTTCAATCTAATAAACAATCACATTGCACAAAAGGAAGAAGAAGAAGAAGAGAAACCATAAAATTCTGCAAGTTCTGCGTATTCAAGTTTGGAGGGCAATTTCGTCATAAGTTTTGTTAATTATGGTGGGCTTAAAAGAAAACAGGGCCATTTTTACATTAATCACGTTAAATGGGTTCTTTTTTTATCCATAAACAGCTAATCAGGGCCTATTTTATTAACGGGGGCTTAGCTGGGCCATTTGTGTTCTGTGGACTCTTAATGAGGTCCCAGAACCATTTCTTTGGTAAAAATTCAATAACGAATTCCCGCTTTGATAAGTTTTCGGGCAAACCAGGCAAAAGTGTGGCAAAAGTCACATTTGCCAGGTCCTGGCAAATATTTTGTCCGTTAAAATCAGTTTACCATCGTTTGATAACAAATTAGAAAAAAAAAAGAGACAAACCTCAATTTGACGGTTAGAACGCCTTTGATAACACTTTGGCAAACCTAGCAACTCATATTTGCCGGTTATATTGGTTTTGATAAAATATGTGATTTGGCAAAACCTATTAGGGTTGAGTAACAAAGTTAAAAGGTCCATTGGGTTGGGTCCAATAAGCAAGTCTAAACCTGTTTGAGCTGAATTGCAAGACCATGAGTTACAAGAACGCAAAAATAATGCTCTTCTAAACAACTTTTTCAAATTACTTGGGTGGTCACTTTAAGAAAATTGTTTAGGAGTGTGTTATTTTTGCGTACTTGTAATGAAATATAACCGAACTTATAAAACTAATCAAACCAAATATCATACAATATAAGTCCTCAATAAAACACCACCAAGAACCATTCATAAATATATAACATACTTGCATAATGAACAAAATATAACAGTCTTGCATAATGAACATCCATATATCCGAAATAGTTTAAAATTATTCTACGAGTCTACCATAGTACCATCACACATAATTACATAAATATATAATAAAACACAACCAAGAATCATAAACACCAGAAGTCTTAATAAAACTACCACCAAGAATCATAAGCACCAAAAGCCTAGTCGACGAGTCAGGGGTTCCAAGCTCTTCTACTGGTTCAGACTGATTTGTAGCTGGACCTGAGGGTCGTCTGTTGAAAGCAGTAGGCCAATCCCTAATAGCAGGCTTTACAATCTTGTCAGGTTGTTTTAGGTCTGCATGGGCAATCTGGACTGTGATGTGGGCACACTTATTGCACATCCTGACAGGTTTGTAGAGAATGTATTAGTCACCAATCTTCAGTTTTACTGTAAATGATAAACTTCTTCCACCCATTGTGGCGAAAGTAGAGAGACGACCCATCATTGCCTACCTCAACTAGAAAGTCACGCCTACCCGGTAGGCGTAGTATGACCTGTTTGCAGTCATTGAAGTACCAACGAACACCATTCGAAATTTTCTCCAGTGTTTAAAAGTTTGTGTGGTGAAGTGTACGTATACTACAAAATAACATTTATTACCAACACCAAACAAAGTAAATTATTATGCCTACATATGAACAACCCTATGTGTTACATAACTATCAAGTATCAACATCAAGAAATTTTGCCTTATACGTGATAAAGTTTAGGCAATAATCTACAATATTAAGTATCAATTTCTCAAACAGAAATTCATACCATGACAGAGCAAGTTGTCACATGTCCCTTGCTACACTCTTTAATCCAGTAAGCATGCTTTATGTTGAGAGGCTTGAGTTTGCTTGGGTCGGCCATTGTCGAAAAACTGTATACGTAATGCAAACTCATAGACAAGATAATTCATATTTTCACATTTACAATAGGTTAAGCCACATTACGGCCCAAGTCAATTACAATAGGTTCGATTACAAAGTGACACCAATACTGAATTACAGAATGACAACAATAATGAATACAAAATACAAGTTGGCTCAATAGTAATTGACATTACAATACCATTACATAATACATTTCAAAACAAAAGTTGAATATATATATATATATATATATTTCTAAACCGTAAAGGTCCCTTGAAAGAGGTGTTTGGACATCGAATAGACTAACAAGGCTTTGTCCTTGTATTTTGACCCAATATGAAGAAGTCTTGGTGGTAGTAAAGCCCAACTTACATCGGTGGCTCGAACTTTGCAAGATATTTGAGAAAACTCAAACCTCGGCCTAAGACACAATGTATTTATGAACACTGTCATCTTCTTGATTGACACTAGCCGTGCCTTAACATCGAGTGAAGTGATGGTATAACTTGTCATTCTAGTCCGCATTGTTTTTGCTACTTCAACGAGTGTATTAGTTAAAAAACGTCATTGGGGTGTACTAATTGATAGTAGGATGGTGCACAAATTGATATCCATAGAGATTGACCAACTTGGGCGGTTGGCGTTGTTGCCTCTATAACAAGGAATTGGACGAATCATACTTTCAACTTTTTATAACGATTTTGTCAAACAATGTCATTAGTAGTCCACCATTGTGCCATTATTTATAAAATTATAATATTACCAAAATATCAAACACTGACAAGTTCCTATTGTTCGAAAAACAATTTTTTTATTTTTTTATAAGTTCCTATATATTGTTCGTAAAACAAATCCACGATACTCCATAAACTAAAAAGTTTAATAAACACATGTGATATACACCTAGACCTCACACCTAGGAACAAAACTTGTCTTCCAGCACCTTGTACACCGGGTACGCTGGAACATACAGATTTTTAATGCGCGTGTAACACTCCGGTAGGTCAAGCGCAATCCAATAATCATCTAAAGCAATGACCATCTTGGTTTCATTATCCCAATGAAATCCCTCGCGATCCTCACACAACTCTTTCATAAGTTTTGCCAAGCGCTTCAAATGGCATAGACGCTGTCAAATGCTATAGACACACAAATCCAGCCGAGTGTGCTCATTTATAACATCAACAACCCTTACAACTGCCGACCTAAGATGGACAAACAATGGACTCTCTCTCGTGTCTGCTAACATAGCAGTACAAAGAGTGTTGTCCATATCTGCAGTCCATACGAACACACGATGTCCTAAGCGGGGATTTCGAGGTGTGGTTTTAAAAAAATACCATTCCTAGTGAATTTTCCACAATCAGAATATATCTGAAACTAATAATGGACAAACACAAGTAAAAACAAAAATCGGCAACCGAAATTGCCAACGTAAAAATTCGCAAATCTGACAGGTAAGTCATAGTAAATTTTCAGAAATCCATCGATAGATTTTGATAGAATTCACTATTTAAGCAACCTTATTTTGCGTTCGATACAAGATATTACATTAACCACCCCACAATGTATTCGTACGAAATACACATGGACATAATAAATCATATAATAAACATGACAATGGTATAATAATCATGATACTATATATAATATAAAAATATAAAAAATGGTTAGGGACAAACACAAACCTTAGAAAATACTACACACTGAGAAAAGAAGAACAAGACCAAGGGAAGTCAAGCAAGACTGCAAAAAAAGGCATACCTTACCATATGCCAATATTTACAGCCCAAGTGATATAAAATATATATAATTAGCGCATAAATATAGCATACCTGGTAATGAGTGAGTTAGGTGAATTTGAAAGCCCGCAACAAATAGAAAGAAAAATCGATTAGGTAGTACAACGCAACCCTAAAAATCTAAGGCACAAACACAGTAAAAAAAATTAACAACTTTCTCGCTACACTAACGATCAAAGAAACACTAACCCGCACAAACACTTCAACAAAGCTGAAAACAATATAAAAATTGATTAACACTAATAATCAAATATTACAAAAATTGACCATGTCGATATCACGTTTGATAATATTTACAAAATATGATTAACCCTAATTGTTTAAAATATATATATATATATATTTTGTTAAAAACAAAAAAAAAGAAATTCCAAAATTTTACAACAATAGCAATTGATCATTAAAGATTACAAAATTGACTAACCCTAATTGTTAAAATATTGAATAACCCAATAATCAATTGTTGAAAAAAAAAATTCAAAACTGTACAAAATTAAAACCTTAATCACTCTTGAAATTGAATATAATTACTGATGAATTAGGGGTTTAATTTCTGATGAATTTCGCATATTATTGTTGAATAACACTAATTGATGTTGAAATTAAATAAATCCCCAATTTTTAATTAAATTAGGGTTAGGGTTTTCTCAAATTGAGGATGATTACGAAGAACAAGTAGAAGAAGAACACAAATACAATATCAACAATAACAACACAAGAGAAAAAAACAACAACATCAACAACAGCGTAATAAGAAAAAAAAAACAAGATAGAATTCGAGTTAAAATTGTTCACTTTCTGAGATTATAATGACGAAGAAAAGTGAAAAAGAGTAAAAAAGGGTTGAAGGCATATCTTAAACACGAGAAACACCCTTGAACACGAGTTTCACCACCATAAGAGCTGCCATTGAAGGTTTATCGAGTTTCTAGGTTTGAGTTAGGTTTTGTGGGTTTTTTTTAGCTTATATACCCGACAAATTTTGCTGGGTGGAGTGGCAAAGAAAAATTTGTTTGGGGCTACCCAAGCAAAATTTTCTCGTATATAAACGGGCAAATGGGGTCATGTGAGGGCTTAACGACAAACTTTGCCGAATCATCCTGTTGTGTTATCAAAAGATGACAAACACAAAAAATGCAGGATAAAAGGGCTTTGCCACAGGAAAAACCCGTTATCAAATGCTAAGTGGGTGCAAAAATTTGATCCACAAACTCGAGATTCGTATTGATTGATCGTAAGGTTACAATGAAAGCCTAGAATAGACTGAGATGGGATGGGGGTATACAATGAGACTGGACTTGATAAGATCAGGCTGCCTACGTATCCAAGGTGATGAACTTTGAATCAAATCTCTGCTTCCACAAAGCAGTAATGGAGGTTGCTTAGTAAAAGACTCGTAGTTCAGGAGGTTGAGAACTCCTGCATTTATAGTAGACCGGAGGAGACTGGCTCAACCGCTCCTCTGGTTTCGACTCCATGAACTCGGGCAGTTGAAACTGTGAAGATGCTCCCGTGGATATAGCACGCATGTTGCTTGGCCGTTATTCCATGGTTTGAATCGCTTTTGACCAGGGCGGCTGCCCCATGGCATTCTCTGATAGGCTCTGGTTCAACCTAGGTCTTCCCTTATCTTCTCTAGTAGGCTAGAACTATGGGTTCTGTTGGCCTGGAATCTTGCTGGACTTATCCAGTTAGTTGGGACTTGGATTTGACCAAGTTTGAAAGCAAAGACTTGGGCTAGACTTCCTTAGACCGGAGGCCCAATCTGCATTGCATACTCCCTGGCCAGGTCCTTTGGACTTCTATGATAAGCCTTTGGATGAGCCTTCATCGCTGATGGTTTTCAATAGGCCGGACCTGGCTTACTTGACTAAGGCGGGTCTGGCTGATGTATTGGAGGCCAAGGTTCAACTTTTTGTAAAGTAACCGGGGCTCCACCTATTGACCGTGGATCATCCAGTGGGTCAAGATCCACAGAGCGTATGTGGACTTCCTGAGACCAGGTTGGGCCCCACCCGACAATCCAAATCTAGCTGGCTATCATTTAGGTGCTCTCAGTTTAGCTTCTTATACAACCACTGATGACACTTGTCGGGTATTTTACCTAGGGTACACACATCGCCCCCTCTTTTTCAAGTAGTAAAAATTTGCTTGGAAAAGATCTTCGAAATATCTTTTCCGGCTGTTCGGATTCGCAGGATTCCTTCCTCAGTACGATTCCTTTGTGACGACGATTCCAAATCCCTTGAATCGAGGAATAGGGTTTGCGTCTCCTTCTTATAAATAATGGAGCGGAGGCATAGAAGGATATCCACTTTCTCCCCTCCGGTCTCTGCTGCTATTGTGATGTTGCTGCGTCTGTTGAAGAATGGCCGACGTCCGGGCTGTTGACTTGGCTCATCGTGCATTCAACCTCAAAGTGGAACATATGTTTAATCACGTGCAAACTCATGAGAAGAACCTGGAGGAGGTCGTCCGGCTGGAGCACGATATGAAGTTGTCCCTTGGGATTTGGGATTTGAAGGAGAAGGTCTGGATCCTTGGCAATTTTGCAGCCGGAGCTGTTGGTTGGGATCAAGCCGCTAATCCTCCTCCTACCGCCTCGTGGTACGATTTGGTAGACTAGTTTATGTAGCACCATACTGAGGAGCGGTGCCATCTTTTGGATTTTTCTTCATCAATAAAATTCCTTCCCAAGTATGAATATTTTTCTTTTTCAGTCTCGTGTTCTGAACCCTGCAGGTTGATTGTCGATCCATTAGCGACCATCCATTTTCGGGAAACAACTGGGCTGGGGCCGGGTTCTTAATTCTTGTGGAGTTGTTGAAGCTATAAAAGGAGCCAACTTCTTTTGAGTCCAACACACTATTTTCTTCCTCTTTCTTTCTTGTACAACTTTCATGGTGGCCAGACGTCCAGATTCAAGCTCGGTTGGTGACAACCGTGAGCTATACCGGGTGCATCTCCTTCGTCGAATGACTAGTCTGGAGCGGCAAATGACCGAGCTTATCGAAGATCAACGCAGGTGGGAGGAAGACTATGACATTCGAATCCAAGAGAAGGATGATGAGATTCATCGTCTTACTGAAGAACTTCGACCCACTGTTGCTGAGCTCGCGCCGGATGGGGGGCAAGATTGACACAGTTGCAGTCTCCTCATGGAAGGAGAGATATGCTGAAGCCAAGGTGAAGTACCATCTCCCTGACTCGCCGGAGGGGTCTAGTCTGGATCCACCGTCTCCCCCACTGATGTAATCTTTTTCTGCTCCGGCTGCACTATGTAGGGGATTTGGTGCACCTCATATCGTGCTTTATGTAATGAAAAAATTATCTTCTTCCATTACTGTCTTGACCTCCAGTAGGTAATTCTGATGATTTCCTTCAAACATTCTCTGTCACAATAAATGAAGAAATATATGTTGGTCAACCAACCTTTGACTATGATGATGTGGACTTGGGGTTTACATGTCGCTGATCTGGACCATGTGGGTCCCATCTGTCTGTGTTGAGTGGAGGTCGGCTGACTGTATTAAGTAGATCCCAGCTGACTGTATTAAGTGGGCCCCACTTCGTCTTCTCTGAATCTTCCTTCGTTGGCGAGAAGATGTACAATTTCCAACTTCCAGTAGAAGTTTGTGACTCTTCACTGATCGGGCCATTAACCTTGGTGATTCAATGCTCTTGAATTAATGGAGAATCCCATTAATGGAACTTGGAAGGCCATTAGCTGGTGGACCTTAATTTCCATTATAAAAGGAAACACTTAGAGAAAGTAGGGGTCAGTACTTTCAACTCTTTCTCTTACTCTTCTTTTTTCATTTCATCAATTCGCCTCCATTGCCCAAACCCTAGGTTCTGAATTGCCTTGAATTCCAGTTAAATACCGCCGAATCTTCCTCCGAAAATGAGAAGGAACATTGTCTTGAGGACCAACAATGACGAGGAACCTCAAACCTCCGTTCCTCATCATGCCGCTGATGCAGGTGGTCCAAGTGGAATTCTGGTTCCTGACGATCCGAATTCACTTACGGGTGATGGCGTTGAGGAGGTGGTTCCTCTGAGTGCGGTAGCTCCATCAACAGAGAGACCCGGGAGGAGGTGGCAGACCTCCTCCAATCTTCCTTGAAACCCACCCCTCATTTTCTGACGGATGTTCCGGCACTTTAATCGCGGTGAGCCTTTACCAGCTTTTGTACGGTATGCAGCTCCCACTGCCTTCTACTATTCTGCGCTTGTTGTCGTGGTGGGGAATCCCACCGGGTCAGATGCATGTGTCCTTCTGGGTCATTGTGCATAGGATCGGGTTGATTGCCAATCACTTTAGAATTACCTTTGGCCCGGTTGAGATGTTTCGGCTGATGAAGCCGGTTGCTCGAGAGGCCAGAGAGCGCTGCTTTTTTGCCATTTCTTGGTGTACTACCTGGAGGTTGTCTGGGCTTCCCAACCACTATGAGAACTGGTACGAACCCTGCTACGTGGTGTTGGGGTGGTCGTCCGACCGCAACACCCAAGTGCCGCAGAACTTCATTGGTAAACACGTGTTTGATTTCACTTTTATTTCATTTGCCTTCATGTTTTGCGTGCTTGCTGAGCTCCGGCTCAAAAATAGTTTCGTGCCTTTTCTGCAGGGAAACGCCAGCTCCAAGTATCACTACCGGCGGGCGTAGACTCTTCTGCAGCCGAAGGCAACATTGAGCGTTTCTTCAACCTGCCGACAGATCTGCGGGACTTGACGTTCCAGATCTGATTGTGGTGCATCTCCGCTTCCCTGCTAGGGTTGCGGCCCTACCGAATCCTCTGCAAGTCGTGAAGGTTGACTCTAGCTCCGGCGAGGGTACTGCCCCCACGGAGAATGCGGTTCCCTCCGGTTGATGTCAGGGGCAGTTCTCCTCCTGACGAGCCTATGCCGGACGCTCCACCGGAAATCATCCCAGCTGCCGGGGATGTTCAGGTATCTGATGCTTGCTCTGCTTGTAATTCAAATCCTCCATTGGGTTGCCAGAGGAGACCTCATATTTTTTACAGGTCTTCTGAATCCTCCGGTGATCCAAGCCTGATGTCGAGGGATAGTGGACTTCTGCTTCTACGTTGGTCCGGTGAATCAGCTACTGAAGGATTCTTTTCTACTCCGGTGCAGGTACATGCTGAGGTGGATAACCTAGCCCAACCGAAAACGGTGGGAGGTGTATCAGAGGAGACAGTGGTTGCTACTGCTGTGGAGGGAGGCGAACCAGCTGTGGTTTCAGACAAATTTGACCTTAAGTTTTTCCATGAGCATGCGTGTGGTGGACACTTTAGTGCCAAAAAGACAACTGCTAAAGTATTGCAGTGTGGTTTTTATTGGCCAACTCTCTTTAAGGACGCTCATATGCATTGTACAATCTGCACTCGTTGTCAACAACTTGGGAAAATCACCAAACGACACATGATTCCTTTACATCCAATTCTTCCCGTAGAAGTTTTTAATGTATGGGGCATTGATTTCATGGGTCCTTTTCCTGGTTGTCATGGTTTTTTGTACATTCTGGTCGCAGTAGACTATGTTTCTAAATGGATCGAGGCCATTCCAACAAGGCACAACGACCAATAAACTATAGTAAATTTTCTCAAAGAGTATATATTTGCCCGATATTGGCGCTCCCCGTGCGATCATTAGTGATGGGGGGAGCCATTGCTGCAATAAAGCTTTTCAAAAACTTGTCCAAAAGTATGGAGTAACTCACAAAGTGGCCCTTGCTTATCATCCGCAAACCAATGGCCAAGCTGAGGTTTCCAATAGAGATATTAAAAACATTTTGCAAAAAACAAATGACCTTGATAAAGTTGACTGGTCTCGTAGAGTCAGTGATGCATTATGGGTCTATCGTACTGCTTTTAAAACTCCTATAGGCATGTCTCCCTTTCGTCTTGTATTTGGAAAACCCCGTCACCTACCTGTAGAGCTTGAGCACCGAGCCTTCTAGGCAATGACAAAGCTCAACTTTAATCTCGACCAGGCAGGTAAGAGGAGAAAACTCCAGCTTTCTGAGCTTGAGGAACTTCGGAATGAGGCTTATGATCTTTCCAAGTCCTATAAAGCTAATATGAAAAAACTACATGATCGTCAGATCTTATGTAGAGATTTTCAAATTGGGGACAAAGTTTTACTGTATAACTCTCATCTACATTTATTTCCTAGTAAAGTACAGTCTCGTTGGTCGGGTCCCTTTGTTGTGTCTGCAGTAACTCCTTATGGTGCTATTACATGTTTAAACCCTGCAGACAATTCTGAATTTCAAGTCAATGGTCAACATCTTAAGCAATTCCATGAATTAAGGTCCCCTGAAGTTGAAGAAACTCTCTTAGAGGACCCTACTTATTTAGACTGACCTTTGACCTGCTGGTATCCGAAACCTCTCTTACTCAATTATGTTGTCTCTTTTTTAGAGGTGTGGTTGAAAATGCCGGGGCCATAGTCCACAAATTCTTACTGGCTGAGTATAATTGACCCAGTGCACACTCTTTGTTGCAGTTTGTTTGGTTAAATAATTATTGTGGGATGCGAAATAACACAAAATAAATCAAAATTAATTTTGAAAATTCTGTGATAATGTATAAATATATTCTCGCGAATATAAATACCATTAAGATGTCAAATAAATTCCAAAAATCAAGCAATAATTACTAGTCTATATATACCCACGGGTATTATAGAATAGTCACAAGTCACTTTCATTCCTCAGTCAAACCCAGTCAAACCGGGTCAACAAAAGTCCTTTTCCTCCACAGAACTCGAGTCGAGAGGCTTGAAGAGCAATTTGAACTCGACTTGAGAATCGAGCAGATCCAGTTTCTCTCTCATTGTATCTTCTTCAATTCTTGTCCAAATTTGAAATTTCAAGCTGGGTTTTGTTCCTCTTTCAATTCTCTTCAATTCCATACCATTTGCTGTTTGAATCATGCCTCCTGGAGTTAGATCTCGCGTGGTAGTTGGCGAACACGATTATTCTTGTCTTTTTGATGATAATCGCTTCGGGAGTGGTTTTGTGGAGAGCATTTATGCCCAAGGTTGGGATGCACTCCTTGGGTTGGATTATGAGCCATTTGATTCTCAAATGGTTAGTCGATTCTATGAGTCAATGGAGTCAACCGATGAGGGCATTTTCGTCAATTGGGACAGATGTCATCAATTCCCACTCACGCCCGAGACCATTTCTGCGGTCACAAGCCTTGATCTCAATGAAGCTCCCCTTCAGCAGGAGGCTGCTCTAGTGACCCCTGAGATCATTGAAGCTGTTCTAGTCGATGATCGGGCGGCGCACCGGTACAACATCCATATTTCCATCGGTTGGCTCCGAGTAAACCAAGGCTTGGTGGCTCACTGGTTGACCACCAATGTTTTTGCGACTACAAGGACGAGCGAGCTATTTTCGGAGGGCATCCACATGCTGCGACTTCTCCAGGAGGACCTCCATGGCTACTGCATGGTCCGCGCTTCTTCCAGACCATCACTAGCGTCCGTTCTACTTCTGCGCCTCTTCCTAGCCTGGTGATGAGTATTCTGCGCTATTGGGAGGCGCCTCTTCCTTCTAGCTTATCTTTGGAGTTGGTTGTCCATCTTGAGGTCTCCAACCCTGGACTGTCTGCCTGCCGATAGTTGTTGTGGGACCCAAAGGAGGAGAAGCCAATTCACTACATGCCCGGCGATCAGCGGGCGTTCGAACATATTCATACCAATGAGGAGTGGTTCCAACTACTCTGGAGGGGGATGGAAGAGATTATGGATGTCGTTGAGGACATCCAGCGTCGGTTGGACGAAGGCCACGCGCAGCCTCGTCGACGATGACGTGGTTGAGAGTGTAGTCAACCATTGTAGTTTTTATTTTCCTGTATTTTGTTTTTAGTATCTTTACTCTTTTGTATTAAATTTTAATCCATGTACTTTATTTATAAAATTTTAATGAAATGGATGAAATTTTAAATTCCATACTTGTGTCCTTTTCTGAAATTTTTAGTCATTCATGGATTTATTGCAAAATCTGGACTTGTGGAGTTATTTTCAAAATTTTTTGTCCTAGGGACTTAAGTCCAATTATTTTTAAAAAAAAAGGATTAGGGTTTTGATTTTTGGAAACCCTAAGGATATATGCAATTTTTTGAGTCCTAATTGGGCTCAAACTCTTTTATTTTTGCCTATAAATACCAAACCAAGTTAAGGAGGCCGTCACTTTTAAAATTAAAAAACTTTTTATTTTCTGGAAACTGCTCAATCTCGAGTTGAGTTCCAGAAAGGCCATCCTGATCTTGAGTCGAGTTCGAGTCTGTCCAAGTTTGCTACTTTGGTTTTTGTGCGGATTTTCTCGATTTTTGTGCTGGTTTTTGGTGTTTTCTTTTTTTCTTTTGCAATGGCTGATGTTCAAAATGAGTTGTGGATGCCAAGTGGTATGGATATTATTGCCGAGATGGATTTTTCTGGTATTATGAACGGTCCTTATGGAGCTTCTTTTCGGGATGAGATTTTTGACAAGGGTTGGGAAGGTTTTCTTTATGATCCTACCGCTGATTATTCCCCTTCTATGGTAAGAGACTTTTACCTCATGTTACCCTTTGCAGACGCTCTTATCTTTGATGGTTTCCAAGTTCAACTGCATGGTTCTATAGTCGTTTTTAATGCTATCGCCATCTCTCTTGCCTTGGCTGATGTTCAGACCTACTGGCTAGTAGGTACATTAAAGCTGAAGACATCCCATGTTTATGGGATGGGTATACTCATGTATAAGTTCTTATGATCACTTTGTAAAATTGGATTTTATGAATGGATAAGTAAGAAATGAGATTTTATTAATTTCCAAGAACACCATTTACAGCTTACAACCTGAATACCTTATCAATCTGCATAAATAACACCTGATTTATATACTGCATATGTATATACAAACAATGAAGATAACCCAATACAGTTATGCAGGACATACATAAAGCCTGCCATTAAGATTATCAACATTTGAGTTGAGGTGTATAAGAATTTTGAGAAAACAACCAAGGAGGCAAAAAAATTAAAAAATAAAAAGAGTAGAAAGAGTAATAAAATGCTCGATATAATTAAAAGACTTGATGTATGCCTAATCTGTAATTTTCAGCGATGGCAGATCTCTATTTGAGAGTTTGGGTTAGAGAAATCAGTTTTAGTTGGTGCGAGACGCGGAGAAGAAAGAAATTAAAAGTTAATTACGAATCTACCTTGTGGTCATAATTGAGAATAAATCTGAACCATTGGATATAACTTGATCCAATGCCTTAAATGGGCTGTCAAGATGGATGTCATTTTAAGAATGGCAACCTAGACAGCCCGTGTGTATATATATATATATTAATCTTGACACATGTAATTTTCTTCCTACGAAGGTAATCTTCTGTAAATGGATGATGTAGTACTTTGTTAAACCATCTATCATATATATATATATATATATATATATTAATCTTGACACATGTAATTTCCTTCTTACGAAGGTAATCTTCAGTAAATGGATGATGTAGTACTTTGTTAAACCATCTATCATGATATAATAAATAAATACATTATGAACTAATAAGAATTCGTCATTTTTTTTTTTTTTTTCAAAACATGATATTTATAACTAGTGATAACCCGTGTCTATGGTATGATTATTTTAATTTTAATTTTTAGGTTTTTTTAAAAAATATTATTAAAATGAATACAATTAGATGGTATTTTATTTTTCGTAATAAAAATAGGTGATACAATCATACAATAGAATTTTATTTTATTTTTTTAGAGTCATACTTGTCGTACTAATTTTTTATGCAGTAATAGGCGATTCAAGTGTTTTCATAGACATTTTATGTTTAAGATATTATTTTAATTTAGTTGTAGAAAATTATTGAAATGAATTATTAAAAAATAATAATGATTTTATTGGGGAGCTATTCCTTGATATAATTTTAAAATTTTGGTAGAACTGTGCAAAAAATTTGTTTGGAAAACTATTATATAACTTTTTGTAGTGAGAGGTATATGAATATTTGGATACCTTTGCAGCAATTTACTAAGTGTTTTTCCAGTTACAACATCTGAAGTTTAAAGAAGTTGCAAAGTCAAGGTACTTTGAAGGTTAAGTTGAATCTAACCGATAATTTTTTTGAGATCACACGCCATTTTTAAGTTTGGATAATTTGATATCATAGTTGTTTAATTTGATTATTTGCAATAGATCTGATAAATAAACATAGATAGTGTATAATTTTGTACAATATTTTCATCTATATATCAAGTATAACTTTTTATGTAAAAAGATACATCTTATACAAATCAAATGTAAGAAGTTGAAAAGGTGAAAAAGGCATTAGAAGTAACAATTAACAAAAGTCGAATACAATGACCATGCTTCATCACTACCAATAGAACACTTTGTTATGTGTTCGTTTGTACTTTAGCCACCCAACCGCCATTTCCTTCTCATATTATGCATGAAAGAGGTGAAAAGAGATTGGGGAGAAAGATAATATACCATTATCTTCACCTAAAAAAAGAATAAATAATATAGCTATCTATATTATAATCTACAAAAGATACATAAAATAGACAAGTTGGGTTATAAGCAGCGGTCTGGATTCTCTCAAGTTCGAAGTGGTAGATTAGATCTGTGGCTGTGATTGGATTAGAGACAAACTGATTTATTAGTCATTGCATTAGATTGGGTCCAAACTTAACAAACTTAAGTTATGTTGGATGGTTGAGATCATATCATTGGATGGTTGAGATCAGGAAACGTATTCCGTTATCTTCTCCCTTCTCTCTGCTTCAACAAAACCTTAATTCCTCTCTCTATCTGCGAATCTCCAATATCATCTCGAATCTAACTAGCAGCAGCAGCACCAAAATTCAAAATCATATTCACATCTCGAATCTAACTACCGGCAACAGCAGCAGCAGGTTCTTCTTCTTCTTCTTCTGCTATTGAATCATTGTTAAATTTTAATGATTGTGTTCAATTTGTGGTGGGAAGCCATTCAAATTGACCTGAGATCAACATACAGTCAAGTGATTTCTCAACGAATTTTGTGTTCTATCTGTGAATCTCCAGTATCTCGAAACAACAGTAGCAACACCAAAATTCGAACTCATATTCACATCTCCAATATCTCGAATCTAACTAGCGGCAGCAGCAGCAGGTTCTTCTTCTTCTTCTTCAGTAGCATTTAGCTATGAAAAAATTAAAATCGATCAGCATTCAATTAAAGTTTTTAAATTTAATTTTGATTGTTGCTGCTATTCCGAAATTTATTCAATTTGATTTACATATATAATTTAAATTCAACAAATCATCATCTTACGTCTCTGAAATCAATAAAAAATTCATCATCTTACAATATATCCTCCAAAGGTAAGTAGTAATGCATTGGATGATCAATTAGTCATCCATTTGAAATTGCTTATCAAGTGGAGTTCTCACAATCATCTCGCGCTTTGTCTTCTACAGGTCAGTTTGTATCAACATTCTCCACTATCTGTTGCGCTTCGTCTTCAACAGGTCAGTTTGCATCACAAAGTCTAGGTCTTCAATATCTAGACAAAATTTATATAATATTGCTTTCACTTGCTTAATTCAACTATCCCTGTGAATATCAAATCTCTTTATATTGCTTCTACCTTTTGTTTTAGTCTCTGCAAATTGTTGTTTGATTGTGGGTTTTTTTTTTATTAAAAAACAACAAATTATAGTTTTTTGTTTTCTGTTGGTTGAATTATAGTGAAGCCTCATGCATGTGTTTAGTTCTAAGTTCTATACATTGTTCAACCAGATCATGGTGTTTAGTTTTGAAAGTTGAAATTTTGATTTTTGATAAGGTTAAGCTTTCAAATTTTAATTTTTCTGTTTCAATAAGCTGCATATGGTCTTCTCGTAATTAGATTGAACATATTGAAATTGTTATATAAGGTTACGGACCAAGATTCTGGCATTTCTTATTTACTCTGTTTGAGAAGATTAAAATGAAAAACAATTGCTTTTCTTCATTTGTTGCACCGGTTTTTCTTTTGTTATTGCCGAAGAGGCAATGGCCATTAAACCAAGCAATGAGGCATCAGCTTTGTTGTCGATATAAGCGAGTATCATTGATCCATTGGATGGATCATCTGAAAGATTGAAATTTACCATCTGATGGTGACATTGTTGCAATCCATTGCAACTGGACTGGAGCTTCTTGAAACTCAAATGGTGGAGTATCCGAAGATATTTATTTGATCAGGACATCATATAGTTGAGTATACCACTTTTGTGTTTGAGTGCATACCGTTTTTGTGGTATACACTGGCTAAGATGAACTCTATGGTGTAATCTTCGATAATAATCAAGGTTTTCATTAATGGTAGTAGTTATTATCAATATAGTCAGCCTCTGAGAAAAGATAATTCAAAGGGCTCATTAGTTTACATAAACAACAAACTTGATCATGTGACTAATTTAAAATGACATCTAGATTCGTTTCTTCTTATTCATATAACACTTACCGCTTTTTTTCTGAAATCATGCGTGATTTCAGAACAAGTTAGTGACTAATTTACAGAGTTCATATAGTTGAGTATACCACTTTTGTGTTTGAGCTTCTTAAACAGCAATGTTGTATACCGCTTTTGTGTGAGTGATCCGAAGATATTCAACAGTTGTACAGTCTTACAGCCCTCAACATATGCTGTAATGCATTCTCTTTGTCATTGCTGAAATCCATTGAGAACCTGGATTTGTGTGAAACAAAGAGAAATAGGGGGTCTTTGAGAAAGGAAATGAAATGTAACCTTGATAGCACTGTAAATTGACGCTTCAAACACAATATATGTATTAATAGATATCATCTCTCTCTCAAGGGTATTCGATTTTTCCTGTCCCTCGACAACAATCTGATTGATTGTAAACACGTAGTTGATACCATGTTATTCAAAAGTAACCCTCTGTACATCCTGTAGTCATAACCTGGAAATTATCCAGGAAAATTAGCCAAAATCTTGAGGGAAGAAAAAAGTTCAAGAAATTGAATGTGCTATACATTCGAAGAAAAAATGACAACCTCTCAAACAACATCTAAAAGCCAATTAAACATTCCAGAGTGTTGACTACAACAGAAGTATTCAATTATGAAATATCCTCAGAAGACAAGCACATGAATTCCACAAGTGTTTCTGTTATGATGCAGTTTGCATGCAGAAATCCTGAAAGCAAAAAGAAGAAACTTTGCTCAAATTGGGGTTAATCGAAAATAATTACAAAATTGAAAAACTAACTATGTTAAAATTGTAAAACACTGATACACAGACAATTGAAGTAACTTATTGTATAGGCAGTACAAAATTAGCAAAGGTTAAATACAACTTGAGTTGCATGAAAAGGAATAGAAACATACAGATTGTTTTTGTAAGCATTTTTTTTTCTAAAAGTTGTCGTTACAGAAATATATATGTCTACCATGTCTTTACAATAAGTGATAGAATAATAACGATTAGGTATTGCTCAACGTGAGCCTATAGCATTTGTAACACGTTCTGTCAGGTAAGTCACCATATACTGAAAATACATTTTTAGTAGAATTGAGTTGATAATTCTATTCTCAACCTCATCTCCCTTAAATGGCAACCTCTGTATTGAAATTTCGGCCATCTCATCAAGCCCTGCCTGGTCAATCCCTACCATGTTTGGCTGGAATAAAATTTCAGGACATCGGAACCTCTCAACTCCAATAGGGATTAATTTCAGGACATAAGATGAATTTGGTTACTCTATCAATACTATGTGATTGACTGAGTGGTAGGGTGTGTATGTGATATATTGTATAAAGAGAGAGAAATTAGGAGGGACAAGTAGTTTTGAAGATTTGTGTGAATCTTTGGTGTGTTAGTCATGAATGCATGTAGCTTAATTGAAATGATAAGTTCCATTGCAGAACTTAAATGGAAGTTAAACACTTAAACCAATGTGTTGTTGAGAATTTATTTGCTGCTGTTCTAACTCTTATTTATATACAACTCTTACCCAAAAACTTTCAAGTTGAGTTGACCACTACCCTTAGCATGTACCCAGATGAGTGCTTCAGTCACTGCCCCCTTTGAGCTGTATGTTACTAATGTAAGTTGTTTGAGGTTAGAATTTGATCAAAACATGGCAGAGGTGTGCAACAACCAATTGTAAAATTTGTATGTCCTCAAGGTGTAGGGATCGAAACCAACTACCAATTAAGGTATTCCTTGAAAATCCATTTGTTATGATAAAGGTTAGTTCCCTTGGTAAACCAGAATTTGCTTGGAAAATGAGTTTCTACTGTGTGAGAGGCGGTCAAAGGTTCTGTGTAGGTTTAGTGAAGTTGAAGTGTAAGGCGATGATGTAGTGGTGTCTGATTAGTTAAAGCGTGCAATCATTTGATTCATTGCCCACGTTATCTGTTTTTTTTTAATATTTTTGTTTAGGGTTTAGGAAATAAGAAATTCATTACTCGAATAGAGGACATACCCTCTTGCCCCTTTCAACTAATTAGTTCTTTTAAGATAAATTATAGTGGCGACACCTCTGTTCAATCTATCATTATAAAACATACCCTAAATAGGACAATATGTCTCTAGCCTATTTACCAAAAAAAAATAATATATGTCTCTAGCCTTATATCTTTGTTATATTTACGTTAATTTTACTATGAAGTTAATTGTCCTGTTAAATGTGAAAATACCTGTATATTTGTACATCCCAACAGTACTTTGGATATTATAAATCTAAAAAAAAACTTCTATTTGTGGCTGGAAATATATATTTTGCAGGTTATCATTCTTAGGGCTCAAGAGACAAGCTGATGTTTGAGAACTCTTAGTACAAAGTAGGTACGACTACTACTTCTACTCTATTTTGCTATTTCCCAATTGATGACTTTTCCATCTGATCAGTATCTGATCAAGAACCACCTATTTAGTTGTGCTCCTGTAGTTTAAATTGATTCCATCATCTCAATTTGGTTCATTTAATCTGCTATGTTATGTGAACTCCAACTGATTCAAGAACAAGATAAAGCACATGTTTTAGCTTGGTCATTCATATATTATATACCATGAGTAATCATGCCATACAAATTAATCTCAAGATGTTGAAAATTTGTGTGATCATAGTAGGTGTTATCTTCAGGTAGTGACAGTTTACAAATCTAGGCTAATAGTTGGACATTATTATATTACAATTTTAGCACGAAGCAGTAGGACATAAGTTCAACTCCAAATGTTATCCATTAGAGCCAGCAAACAACATTTTATTGATTATAGTAAGCTTCAGCTAGCCTCTTAAACCTTTTAAACCCCTCTAAATTGTGTTAGATGAAGTTTAACATAACCAATTTCTATTGCACTATTTCACCAGGCACTATTTTGCATAAATACAAACGATTAGCCTTCAGCAACCTGTGTCTTGCCACTTGCCAGACACCTAGAGCTCCCATCTTCCCGTGAAAAAAACTCCAACTGTCAACCTTGCCATTAGATATTGATCCCATTCATTCAGAACATACCAACAACTACGTGTAATTCAAATGCATGTGTTACAGTTCTTTGCTGTCAACATGAAAATATCACCAAACAATATAGGAAAAGAGAATTGCACACACCTGGAAAACTAATGAATCTTCTTCTGGCAATATAGATGAATGAATCAGGAAACCTTTGTTTACTTATAAATTAAAGATCAATATTGTTGTTACTTTTACAGGCAATCTATATTTGTCATTTAATATAGGTATTTACCAGACTACTTTTTCATACAGGTACCCTCATCTGTTTTCTTCATCAACTTCTGCCACATAACCAATAAAATCTCATTTGCTAGCGTTTCAGGTATTTTACTGTTTGTCTTCTAAATTTTAGCATAAATGAGATGTTGGTCATTACTATGTCAAAAAAGTAAACCTAAATAGTTTAATGTAGGTTGATACATTACTATTTCAATCAATTACTTTATGCCACTACAGTAGCATTTCAAACGAGGTTCTACATTACATAAACAGATGCATTTTTTTGTTATTTTTTTTTTTTTTGTTAAAAAAAAGTTGAATTTTATACATCAGATAGAAGCAAGCCTGATCAACCTTAGCATATAGTACATTGTCGGGTAGTAAATAGAGGACATACCCTCTTGACCCAGGACAGAATTTACATATAAAGAATAAAGACCCAACTGTCCAGCAACCATTCTTGTATCTTTAGAGCTTAGTTTGTCTTCGTTACCATGCTTCCATCCTTAATGTAGACCATGCTTAGTCTTATCTGACTGAAATTTACATGAATTAGTGGAGAAAACTATCCTTAGGTGACGATGTGTCAGACTTGATACTCTATTATGAATTACCACACATCTCAAAATAGTTTAATGATTTTGAAATACTTATTGTAAACTGAGCAAACGGGATCTTAATGTTATATCACATATGTAAAGCACGATTTTCCAACCTCATCATAAACACGAACAGCTATTACTAACCATCCATGGCTAGAACCACAGATGAGCTTGATATGGTGCACTGGTGCATGGAAACTTACTTCTCGGTTGTGCTATAAAAAGTGTGTGTCTGTTTGTTGTGAGGGGTCGGGTAATACTCACCAAACTTAGTTTGGAAAACTGCTTTCATTTAGCTGCTGCTACTATCATATCATGATGATGATAAAAACCTCTTGATTATGATAATTTTCTTCTTCTTCAATTTTATGTTGTTATCATCTTCAATTTTACATTAGAAATACTGGTTATCATATCTACATGAACAAGAATTGAATTACACATCTTCATGAACAAGAATTGAATTCGCCCTTAATCAATTTCTTAAAAGTAGAAATTGATTTCATTATTACATGAATTAACACATTAGGAGGCCCATCATCTATTGTTGGCTGTTGAATTTTTTTCCGTTATCTTAGTAGATTAGTAGAATTTACAGTGATAAATTCTGTTTACTTTATCTTACAGTGTCTTCAGCCTTACAGTGATAGTATGGATTGAAAAAAGTGATCTCCCATCAGTTGTTTTGAAGAGTTCAACAATCATTGCAATGTACTCTTGCTCTCCTTTCTCACCCTGAGATGATAAGTATATTATCAAAAAACAGTTGTAAGTATTTTCTTATATAATATGTTACAAAATTAATAAATTTTGATCATACAAAGAATACTTATTTACTCAATTGTGTGATCACCCACTCAATTGTTGATTTGGGGTTTATTCAGTATTTCTGCTAAAGTACATGTAATCCCCTCTCTCTCTCTCATCAAAGTTTTGATAAAGGAAAAGAAAAAAATGGCTTCTTCGTCTTATAGGGATGACAACATTTAGATAAAATTACAGTCCAGGCAAACTCCACGAAAGAAAGGCGGGTATCTGATGCAGTAGAAAACACTGGGATCTTTCTTTTATAGAATCTTGATGGTCACTTGGACGACTCTGTTTGTTCAGTCACAAAGCAAACCATCCATGCAGAATTATTCAGGAGAGCGAAACTGATTATATGGGATGAAGTACCAATGCAACATAGGTTCTGCGTCGAAGCTGTTGATCGTACAATAAAGGATATTTGTGAAATTAATGAACCCTTTGGAGGAATTACTGTTATTCTGGGCGGTGACTTCAAACAGACTCTCCCTGTTATTCCTAAAGGAACTAGACAAGAAATTGTTTGTGCATGCCTAACAAAATCACTTTTGTAGATTGGTGTTAGAATTTTAACTTTGGTTAAAAATATGCGACTCAATAGTAATGATAGTGAAAATGTCAAGTTTGCAAGTTATTTGATTGAGGTAATTTTTTAGTTTCAACAATTTTTGTTATTTTTATATCTATGTTTAATAAACTATTTGCTTATCATGTTCTCTGATTGTCTATGCCCAAACTTTAACCCAGGTAGGTTATTACTATCTTACTTATGATAGATAAAGAAGTATTGAGGAATGGTCAAAGTTTTGGCAATGAGATGCATATAATTTAAGTATTGGTTGTAAAGTTACTTAAAAATAGTTTATTTAGAATAGTGTTCATTGGCAAATTGAAGAGTAAGTTGGAATCAACAGTCTAGGTTATGGAATGCATTTGTTAGAGACTTGAGTAAACATGTCAGCCAGTTAGTCGGGCCAGTCTTTTTTGGATACATCTCATAGCTGGTATGTTGAGTCTAAAGGGTTGAAGAAGCTAGCAACATCTTTGTTAACATATTAGCAGATGACTTTTGGGTAGTGTGTCAATCTTACTATAAGAGCAAACTCTTCATTGGTTGTGTGTCACTGAGAAGGAATCATAACATAGAAAGAATATTTGGTATCCAGAAAGGTTCTGTCCCTAACAAATTTCTAAGAGTGCCTCTTATACAAGGCAGGGTTAAAAGGTCCTACCTTAGGACACTCATCGATAAAATCAGGAAGAGAGCCAACAGCTGGGCAGGCAAGTTATTATCTTTCCAAGACAGGGTAGTGTTAGTTAAGTCCATCTTAACAAGCATACGTCTATATATTATGTAGTATCTGCCGGTGACCGCTTGCAGTCATCAAGGAGTGTGAGACCATTCTAAAAAATTTCATCTGGACAAGTTGTTCATCTTCTAAAGAAATTATAACGGTCAAATGGGTTTCAGTCTTTAGCCAGTATCTGAAGGAGTTTGGCCTGACAAGATTAAAGGACATCAATGGAGCATTGCTAATGAATCTAGCTTGGCGATTTCTAACTAAAGACTCAAACCTGAACAGAAATGGTGAGTGCACAAGGCAATATAACCCTTCATCTATATGGCTTGGTATAAGAAAAATGGTTAAACTGGTTAAACAACATTTAAGTTGGCTTATTTGTGATGGCTCTAGCATAGATTTTTGGAGGGACAAATGGTGTGGTGACTCTTTGGTTCAAAAGTCTAATCTGCACACCAATCAAATTGCTTTCTGCAAGTCCAAGCTCAACACCATATACATTAAGGTACTTGGCAGATAGGAAACACAGTCCAAACCTTATTGTACTATGCAGCCATGCAGGTACTCATCAGCTGCCAGACATATTTTACTTTGCAATTAAAATGTAAGTATATGTCATATGAGTTATTGTATATATCTTAGAAGGTAGAACATATTTTGGCATTACGACACACATTACATATTGGATTATATTTGTGTTTCTGCAACCTAAAAAAAAATCTATTTCGTATGAGTTATTCCCACATTACAAAAAAAATCCCATAATCAACTGAATGAGATAGAACTGTTAAGAATACGACCGTTGCCATTTTGAATAATTAGGTAATTGATATAAGATGTGAGAGTTAAGAAAGGGTTATGGTTGGCTATATAGTTAGTGAATTATATTCTGATGGTATTTATTTAAACCTAATACACTATGACCAAAAGAAAATGGAATGGCTTTATGGTTAGCATTAGGAAATTAAGATAAAACTCTACATATGTACTTAATTAAGAGATGCTGTTGGTTTAACACTGGCTCCATTTATTTAACAAGGATCAAAACATACACTTTTATACACAGCTATATATTATCAATGTACTTCCTTCCATATTTTTTATGTATGGGCAATTGGTTGATTATTTTGGGAATTATATTTATTAATAATAGGGTGTAATACAGTCGAATATTCTAAAATGGGTTGATTGTTTGTATCATATTGGGTAGGTAATATAAAAGTAATATGCAACCCCAAATGTGTATGTTTTTTTAAAAAAAAGATTAAAATATTTATATATAAACAAAAAATAATCTAACAATCAACAATTTGAACAACAAGTTATGACAATGGTAATATCTAAATTATCAATTTTTTTTTATTAGGTTCAAAATTTTAAAAAAAGAATCAACGTATCTCATTGACCGGAAAGAAGCAAATAAGATTATGGAGCTATTCTTCGAAGAAAAAACAAAAAGAATAAAAAGATATGAACAAAGACTAAGAAAGAAATAGTTATTGGAAAGAAGATATAGATACTACATAAGAGAAGTCAATAATCAAAATATAGAATCTCAACAATAAGGAAGATCAACAACAATGAACTAATTTATTTATATTATTTTGAGAAAATCCTACATATTATGTAAGGTAATATTTCCAATAGAAAATAAAACAACATTGCCGACTGCAATTTAGGAATATGTCATCATATTTTTGATAAAATTATTGTCACACAAACTTCTATTAAATGGTTTCTTTGAAAAAATTGGTTGTTCATTTCGTAATACCATATATGATTTTAACTTTTATTATTACATCACATGATTATTTTGAGTTGAATAGATATTTGTGTTGTTCATAACATCAAACTGATGGCCTTTTTATCTCTGTCAAATTACGTTAACCACTAGCTTAGGGATGGACACAAAATATAGGAAAAGGCTAATTTTTTAAGGTATTGATAGCGGATGGTATGCAGCTGACCTTTACGGCATACTTACAAGTTATTATGGACAAATAATGTATCCAAATATTTTTTTGGAAACAATCAGAGAGGAGAAAATAATGTAAATAATGAGATCAACAGTACAAGATATACAACAACAAGAAGAAGAGGATACATATATGGACGAAATGAACCTAATGAAAAAGAAGATGATATACAAGAAATTTCAAATGGATACATGAAGCTGATAGAGATATTTACTTTAAAAATATTATTAATTAGATTAAGTATTATATTTTTAAGAATAATTACTTCAAATAAATAATGGTAAACCAGCATCACCTGAGTAACTCACAGTCGAAAACTTACTCAGTTTAGGTCAACAATTTTATCCATGCATCAATGTCCCTAAGACTATAACGCATCAGAAGAACTACATTTTTAAGAATTCTATCTTCAAATTATTAATGGTAATCGTGGCAGCGCCACGGGTTTTACTAGTTGATAATAGACTGAGGGAAGAGAGTAACCTGTGACCATTCTTGGAAAAGATTACTAAGATGCATAACTATATATGCATAGCCCATGTCTGTTGAATCTAAAGATAATATATATAGCTAAGGATAATGGATAATAGATTAAGGGAAGAGACCAGTGACTATTCCCGCAAAAAGATTAGTAAGGTGCATGTTGAATATACAACAAAGAGATCAACAACCAATAAAACAACAAAATTGATATAGAAATTAGTTGAACAACTAATATATTCAAGGTTACATGTCCAACCAAAAACTATACAGTTTCCAAATTAATTTGGTAGAACAACCATATACTTTTTCAGAATAAGCAACAAATCTATTCCTGAAAATCTACACAGAAAAAAAAGAAAAGAAAAAATGACTCACCTTAGTGAAATGGTGGTAAAAAGCTACTATGTCGCATACATATATATAATTCTGAGCAAAATAAACTTTTGAAGAAAACTGCACAGAGAAATATCAATTGCAATCGTCGATTTGCTCATCACCACCATCAAGCATAACAGAGAACTGTGTCCTTGTAATTTGGAACGGAGCATTAGAAAACGATGAAGTTAATGTTATTCGTGGTAGAACTACTATTTCACCTGGTTTATCTTCAATAAGAATTTTTGTTTGAATGTATTGATTTGCACATTGTGTCACCATCAATCGAGTTCCAGTGAGCATCCCATGTGTATAGGTGTAAGATCTCTTAAGAGTATAAGCCTTGAACCTGATTTGACAATGAGAGAGAATGGTGGGAATCCATACGGATTAAGTGAGTTCAAGAACTTAGTAGGATATAAGTTCACACTTGGATTGGTTTGCATCGATATATAGTTTGTCTACCGATGTATACACAAAAGTTTCTCCTGTTTTCATCCTATTTTCCAAAAATCAAGGACATGTGTCAATAAATTCAGTTGTAAATTAAAGAAAATTCACCTAGAAAGCGAAGTGTATGAATCAATAAATCACAACCTTATTTTCTAGACACTGACAGTTCCTGAAATACATTATATTTTTGTGTTAAACTTTTAGTCCTACATTATATGAAACTGGGAGGAAAATAAAAGTAAGAATTATTTGTAATAGGAAGCCAAAAAAAATAATTTCATAGCAGCCATTGCAAGAAGAATTTTGTACCTGCCAAAAAAAAAGGGAAAAAAAATACAGCTAATGATGAAAAAGGAATTGACAACAATTGGAAGACTTTTTAACATTTTGTATCATTAACATATTACCTGGAAACCAATGCGTGAAAGTGGACTGGTTTTGGTGAGTGGGAGAGATGGAACAAAAGAAATATATAACATGAATAAAAGCATATGTTTTCATTTAAATGTCTGAATTATATTTTTGAGGTTATAAATAAACATTCCTTAATTTAATCCTTAAGCAAAGTATAATGAGGTCATTATGTAATAATTAATTTGTGGAGTTATTACATTATAGGTTATATTTGGTACATTAAATAAAAATTACTTCAATAATATTAATCCTATAGCTACGATTGTCTCAATAGACAACTGAAGGTTAGGATCGATTTTCCACGTCGAAGGGTTATTATTACATCGATTATATAATTTAATGTACATCCAATGGTTGTGGTTGAGAAACTATAAATAGTGCTAACTTAACAACTGAATATTCAAACAAACCAAACAATACGCAGAAAGTAAATAACACGCAGAAGTTTTTAACGTGGTAAAACCCAATATGGGAAACGTCCACGGTTGCCTTGATGACAACAAATAATCCACTAGATGAAAGAGATTTACAAACCTACCAACTACCTGCACTCACTGCGAGTTGATACTCCAGGTTATCTCTAACACCTTGACTTCACCAGAGCACCTTGATGTACACACAAGACACTCGACTTCTTGATGAACACACAAGAAGACTCGAAGCCGAATTCACAATAACACTTAGAAGATCACAGATTTATGAATTGAGAGAAGGGGGAAGAAGGGAATTGAGTTCAATAGCCACAAACACTTTCAATACCAAAACCTAAACCAAAACTCCAGAACTAGAAGAACAATGGACGGCCAAAGAACTGACTTGTTCATTGGAAGAGAAACCCTATTTATACTTAGGGTTGAAAACCAAGAAAAATGGGCCGAAACAAGCAAAATCCATATTGGACGTACGTACGTCGATATGACGTTCGTACGTCTTCCACACGAAATAAGTCTGCTGACTACTTGGACGTACGAACGTCCTAAACAGGTACGTACGTCCAGAACACAAACAATCTTGCTGACATACCATACGTACGTACGTCCTGAAGAGGTACGTACGTCCAGACCAAACTTTCTTTCTGCTGACATACCATACGTACGTACGTCCTGAAGAGGTACGTACGTCCTAACTCAAACACGATACTTGAGACACACGACGCAAAGACAAGGACACGGGACGACGCGCGTACAACAAGGTTTTCTTAACAATGAACTCAAGGCGAAATAACCAATGACGACCAATGTCACAAAATTGATGTCAAACCACTTCGTGCCGGTTTCAATCTCCCCCTTTGACATTGATTTTGTGACAAAAACCTATGACTCTAATAGCACTTATAAAACGTGCTTACAAACCCAAACCATGGCATTTATAAATCATGCCTACAAAATCACTCAAGGTAGAACACGTACCGAGTCACCAATTCTTGTTATCCAGCTTGAACAAGACGCTTGAACAAGACGCTTTAAACATCAGAGACCGCACGGAAGCAACTAAGAATTTTCGAATCAATCAAGGAATCAACAAAGGAACTCCCCCATACTTCATGAGCTCCAAAATTTTGACATTCAAGCTCCCCCATAACTGTACAACCTCTAAAACATTAACACGTTCAATCCCCCATACGTGTAGAATACCTGAAACATGACCCAAAAATAACCTAACAACAAGGAAACGATTGTTAGTATTAGAGTCATAAATCTCCCCCTTTTGTCACAACAAGTGAACAAACTAACCAATCAACAAGAAGAACAATAAATAACAGTAATAGACAAATAACCAAGAAAAGAATTCAATACCAAACAATTAATGATAAAAAAATAAAACCTAACCGAACTCTTAAAGTCTCATGAAACCAACGACAAACCAAACATAGGAATCCATAGACATAAGAAACATAAAAGACATAATATAAAGCTTAAGTTAACCAGAAGATCTACTCCACCGAACTATCACATGAACATAAAGCTTAAGAAGGGACATAAAGCTTTCGCACGAGCCGAAAATCTATTCCACCGAGCTATCACATGATTATCATATTCCTCCTGACATGTACTCGTACAAAATAACTTCTCAATTCTGCTGTCCAAGCCACAGTCGGTAAGAGGAGCAGAAAGTCCTGGAACCTTCGGATATCCAACCAACTCCAAGATGTGATTTTGAAGATGTCCCGGTAGTCTCTCCCAATGATTGACATGAGCGAAGCATGGATTAAGGAAAGGTCGATGAATATAGTCAAACCCATGGGGAACACGACATAAACGACAAACCTTTCCATTGTTTTTGTACTCCATTACCATAAACGACACATAACCAACAGCCGGAACAAAAACCCCATGAAGTTCATATTCTGTCATTGAAGAATTCTGAAGAACAAAGAGAGAACTAGAAGAAGGTAAGAAGACACAATAGGAGTAAAAGAAGAGAAGACTCCTATATATATAGGAAAAACAAAGATAACCCCAACATGAGCCCAAGTAGAAAGGTCCATTACCTAATTAGCAAGAATTTACTGCAAAATAGAAAGATTCTAGAACTAATATTAAAATAGCAATATCCAATAACATGCTCAACATCTAAAAATAGAAGCAAAACGATATAACAAAAAAAATGTTAAGTACAAAAATATGGAGAGTAAACCAAAACAAGAACTACTCGGACTCCGAGTCACCATCAATGTGTTCACCATCACCCTCGTCCTCACTCTCTCCATCAGAGTCATCACCATCAATGTCACCTGGAACGGGAGGTACGTCCTCCGGAAATGGAGGCAGGTCGATGGGAGTAAAGTCTAGCTGAAGATGACGCATCTGAGCTACGTTCATCCTATGAAGATCACGGAGCATAACATCATGCTGAGATAGGATGACTCGAAAACGATCTAACCGAGCATCCATATGATCTTGATGACGGCGAATTGAAGAAACCCGAGCGTCAACAGCCGCAACTGCCCGATTGCCCCTAGCTGAGGCTGAGACGGGGCGTCTAGAAGTAAGTGCCCGATCAAAATCATCATCACGAACAAGAGCCCGGCCTCCCCAAATTAGATGATGTGTCAGACGTGCGCCCACGGACTCAAAAGCAGCCTTCCTAGACTGGCAGCCCTTCTTGATGGCATTGACCCAGTCATGACCAACAAACCTAGGAGGGCTCACCTCCACATATCGTCCCTGAAATCCCAAGTGCTTAAGTATGGTCATTATAAAACTAGGGAAAGGAAGAGTACCCTTAGCAGCATCGATTTGAAACATCCGTGTGTAGATGACTTCAGAGAGATGGAGATGGTGCACCGACATACAAACTACCAATTTGACCATGTCGTCGGTCATGATGATCTTGTTACCTTTGGTGGGGTAGATGTTGGAATGGGCAACCATATGCAGAAGGATGGCGCTGTAGAACTTGGCGTGGTATCTCTCCGTGACACCGTCGATGAACATTCTTTGTACTTGATCGACAAAATCGATTTGAATTGCCTCCGGAATGGGCCACCTAACATGAATAACCTCCTCAGGGAGAAGATCATCATCAATCCCCAACGCCTTTCGAATCACCTTCGGAGAGACGGTATATCTCCGACCTTCAATCAAAACGGAGAAACTCGATCGATTCTGGGAGGGTGTCTTTGTCTCATAAAAAGCAATCGTATGCTCAACCGAATACTTGGTGATTGGTTGAGCCACCCTTAGCCAATTCCGAGTCTCAAAGAATAGAGCTATGTTGCCAAGTTGGGAAGCCCCTAGGGGTGTGGCAGCAATGTCTCCCAAATCAAAGAAACGCTCTGGAACAATAGCCTTGGCCCGAGGATGAGCACCAAGGGATGTGGGATGAGGCGACAAGGCCGGAGTGGAACCTCGACCCCTTGGAGCGCGAGAAGAGGATGCCGTGGTGGAGGGAGTGGTGCGTGCGCGCTTTGAAGCCATTGTCTACACAAACACAACAGGAAACAAACCAAAAATGTAAGAGAATTGACACAATAAACAATAGCAAGTTCATTGAGGCATTTCATCAAACACTTGATGTGCAGAGCCTTGATACATGTCGTTGACAACAATGTAGCAATAGTAAACACCCAAACACAAGAACAACAACCATAAACAGCAAAAGAGAAGAAGGAACCAATCCTCAAGGTCGACCATAACTAAAAAATAAGGTGAATTCAAGTATCGAAACACCAAGTTCCATGAAGTCATTTTGTAAACATACAACCTTAACTAACAAAACTATAAATCAAGGCCAAATAATCAACAAGAACATGACAATAGAGAAGAAGGTAGGAGCAAAAGAACAAACTTACAAGAGATAGAGATTGAGGATGACCAACAACTTGTCGAACCAACACACCGGAACACAACGATGACAAGAAAACGAAAAACAAATGCAAGGAAGAAAAGATTGGAAGAAGATCTCCTAAGACGAGTAATGAAAACCAATATAGTAACTGCTTGTAGTGTGCCAAAGAAGAGGGAACACGATTGATATAACAGTTGGCCTTTGGTTTAACAAAAATTTAAATTTAAACAGCAAATGGGCCGAACTGTATCAGGAACGTACGTACGTTCTAAGAACGTTCGAACGTCGGGACCCCAAAAAAATATCTGTTAAACAGCACGTTCGTACGTCCTATGAGCGTTCGTACGTTGCAAAAAGATCTGTCCCCCTCCACGTACGAATGTCTTGAAGGCGTACGTACGAACCCCTTTTTTTTTTTTTTTTTTTTTATTTATTTATTTAAATGAGAGAGCAACCTAAAGACCAGACAACAGACCGACTAACAACCCAACCACATATTGAGAGACATCACAAGAAAACTTTTCTACTTATCACAAGAATTCCAATTACAACCGAATATAGTTTAAACAAACCTCAACCACAAGAACATGCAAAATCGAAGAACGACATCATACACCAAGCCATGGTACTTACTAGAATGATGCAAGCATGTAGAAGAAACTGACAGACCAATACCAACCTCCGGAAACAAACGAAAAACATGATCATTGAGTATATTGAAAGTCATTTGCTACAAGGCCAATGTGAAGTGAACCAGATCACAACAACACCAAGGAAACACAGAGCATTGTTTTTCTTCTTTTCCTTTGAACTAGACAAATGTGAGAGTCACCTGTCACCCCCCCCCTTTTTTTTTTTTTTTTTTTAAAAAAAAAAATTTGGAGACAAATGCCATTCCCGTGTGGGAGTATATAATATCTCCATCTTTTACCAGAACACGAGGGTAGGGTGTAGCCTACATCTTTTCGGCAAAACACACTCAAGAAGTGCAATACCATGGTAACGTGCAACACAAGAACTAACATCTCCTGAGTGCATCCGTCAGAGCATGACCCTCACAGCCCCAACGGGTTCTTAGCCAAATGAGCATGCTCTCAAGACAGTCAAATGGCTGGGGATTTTGTGAGTCATTGACCACTTACAAGAGGTGTAGAAATATAAAAGAAGAAGATGACCATGAAAGAAAATCATATAAGACTGGAGATATACAGGTATTTTAAAATGACAGTCCAACTACATGTAAATGCATCATGTAAGAAACTACCAAGACAAAGAGAGTATGATGTAACCCTACAACTATGCATGACACAAAAAAAAACAGTTTAGGACGCCAAACTAGAAACACCTGTAAACGGAATCCACACAATAGAGAAAGTAGTATGTCCTCAATACCAATAACAATAACAAAATTAACCAAACCTAAACATCCTAAACACAGACAGTACCAGTGAACAACTTAGGTATATAGATGCGGAAGGGATGTAGTGACAATGAAACAGTTATCAGATGAGCGACTACCAGTTAGCACCAAGACATGATTGGAATCAAAGACATCACACCTATCATCCTCAAACACAACTTTAAACTTAGCATCACATAGCTGACTAATACTCAATAGATTGGACTTAAGACCCTTAACAAAAAGAAGCTCATGACTATTGAGCGATCCAACCTCAGAAAAGTTACCTTTACCTTCAACCGGAAGCATTTTACCATTTCCAAAACTAACCTTACCTCCATAACCAAGATTCAGATTATCAATTAGAGTCTTATCACCTGTCATATGACGCGAACAACCGCTGTCAAGATACCATGATGAAGGCATCGGTTCAACCAAACGAGCCATGTGAGATACCATTTTCCTGGATGCATCCATACTCCTATCCCAGAAATGTGGAGGTGGAGTAGGCATGGGTGTTGCTTGAGGACGATTTCCATAAGTAGAAGTTCTGGGTAAGCCCCATGGAGCATGGCCATTCCACATGTATGGAGCCTGCATAGAGAAGGTGGAAGACTTGTTCCAATATGAATTACCTGCAAAAGAAGGATGGTGAGCAGGATACAAATTATTCCAACAAAAAGCAGAAGTGTGACCCATGCGACCACAGGTTAGACATTTAAAGCCTTTGTGTCTAAAATTCTTTTTCCGGACATGCTTTACACGAGTGACCTTGGGTGGGGAAACCACACTAGACACCTGCACAGGAGCAGGAGAAGCGACACCTGTTGGTCTGACAAAAGTAGTACAGGAGGTGCTAGCAGTAGAAAGAGGAACAGATGTGTCATAACCTAAGCCAGATTTGTCTGAATGGGATTTACCAATTCCCAGCAGAGAGTTAAGACTATCACTAGCTTTACCAAAGCCAACCAATTGTTTGTTGGCTGCATACAACTCAGCTTTCACTTTTTCATGTTCCAGTACAAGAGTGCGATACCGTGTCTCCAGATTATTATTCAGGTTTTCCAGAGAGGCAATACGTGCTTGGAAGTCCTCCTTTTCTTTTTCAAATTCCTCCTTCAACATGTTGGAGTCACCTGCAAGACTACAGATATCCTGCCCAAGACTGTCTACCTGATCCTGCAAGACAGTGTTAGTTTTTTCAAGCAACTTTACTTGTTGCATGGAAAACTTATACATATCACATAATTCACTAGTAGTAGCATGAACACCAGAATCAGAAACATTAATATCATCAGTAGAGGATACAATACCTCCTAGATGCTCATCCAGGGATGCACTGAAGACCACATAGTTGGAGACAACATTTGAGGAATTGCCATCATCATCTTCATCTGAATCATCCCATGTTACTGTGAGGTTCGCTTTGGAATTATCACCAGGTTTGCGATCCACCTTCTTGTCACATTCATTTGCAAAGTGTCCATATTCACGACACTTGTAACATTGGACATCTTTACGATCAACTCGAGCTCTTCTCCCATCCACAGAGAATCGCTCAAACCCACGACTCCTAGGAGCATTTGAGGAGTCAGGAAAGCGCTTCCGAGGGTCTCGATTCTGTTGATATTTCAGAATCTTCTGAAAGCTACGTGACAGAAACGCATAGTTATCATCCACATCCTGTTCTTCATCATCAGAAGGTCCTGTGGAAGTTTCTTTAGACGATGTAGCTTTGAATGCCACAGACTTGTTCTTCAAGGGTTCTTCCAAGGCCTGTTCCATCTCACATATCCTTAGTTTCCCAGCAAGTGTCTCAATGGACATGTTCTTAATCACATTACTCTCAGTGATGGCATCCTTACGAGAACGAAACCGAGGAGGCAAAGCACGCAATATCTTACGTACCACTTGTGTGTCAGTATATGCATGACCAATAGCAGCACTGCAGTTTATGATATCTTGGAGACGAATAAAGAAATCATCAAAAGTCTCAGAATTATCCATCCGTAGATTCTCAAACTGAGATGTTAACAGTTCCAGCTTGCTTTCTTTGACAGTTTCGTCACCTTCATGTGTACAGATAAGCCTGTTCCATGCATCTTTAGCCTCTTCACAGCCTTGCACACGACGAAATTCACTGGCATTTAATGCCATGAAAATCGCATTGAGTGCCTTGTTGTTATAATTTGCCAACAACTTCTGTTCAGGCGTCCACTTTTCACGTGGTGTCAGTGATGTAACGGCAGTATCATCAGTACCTGTGATAGTCAAAGGTTCTTTCCACCCTGTAACAACAGAAAGCCAGACTTCTTCTCCTAATGCTTGGAGATAAGCTCGCATCCGTACTTTCCAATGACCAAAATCTTTTCCACTGAATTGTGGAGGAAGACTTGAAGTAGCAAACTTATGAGGTTCCATAAAGCACTATTGATCGTTAGCGTGAGCCTTTACGCTCCTTAACCAGCCCCCAGCGACTGATACCAATTGAGAAACTATAAATAGTGCTAACTTAACAACTGAATATTCAAACAAACCAAACAATACGCAGAAAGTAAATAACACGCAGAAGTTTTTAACGTGGTAAAACCCAATATGGGAAACGTCCACGGTTGCCTTGATGACAACAAATAATCCACTAGATGAAAGAGATTTACAAACCTACCAACTACCTGCACTCACTGCGAGTTGATACTCCAGGTTATCTCTAACACCTTGACTTCACCAGAGCACCTTGATGTACGCACAAGACACTCGACTTCTTGATGAACACACAAGAAGACTCGAAGCCAAATTCACAATAACACTTAGAAGATCACAGATTTATGAATTGAGAGAAGGGGGAAGAAGGGAATTGAGTTCAATAGCCACAAACACTTTCAATACCAAAACTTAAACCAAAACTCCAGAACTAGAAGAACAATGGACGGCCAAAGAACTGACTTGTTCATTGGAAGAGAAACCCTATTTATACTTAGGGTTGAAAACCAAGGAAAATGGGCCGAAACAAGCAAAATCCATATTGGACGTACGTACGTCGATATGACGTTCGTACGTCTTCCACACGAAATAAGTCTGCTGACTACTTGGAGGTACGAACGTCCTAAACAGGTACGTACGTCCAGAACACAAACAATCTTGCTGACATACCATACGTACGTACGTCCTGAAGAGGTACGTACGTCCAGACCAAACTTTCTTTCTGCTGACATACCATACGTACGTACGTCCTGAAGAGGTACGTACGTCCTAACTCAAACACGATACTTGAGACACACGACGCAAAGACAAGGACACGGGACGACGCGCGTACAACAAGGTTTTCTTAACAATGAACTCAAGGCGAAATAACCAATGACGACCAATGTCACAAAATTGATGTCAAACCACTTCGTGCCGGTTTCAGTGGTTGTCTCAATAGACATCTAACGATTGTGTTTATGAGACCGCTTTGTAATATTATATAGATGTTTATAAACATTACTATAATTTTTCCTAATATCTATAAAACGTGACTATTTGGGTGTTGCAAGTTTCTTATAATGTTTATAAACGTTACAAAAGCTAATATTGGTAATGTTTATAAGCGTGTTACTAATATTTTAATTAGTAAATGTTACAAATATACACGTGTGTTATTAAATCTGACACAATGTTTATAACATTTTTAAAACATTTATAACAGTTAGAAAATATGAGAATATTATTTCATTACAGGTTTTGTAACAAATTTTTTTATCGGTGTTCCTTAATTATATTTGGGTGTGTACACCCAATCATAAGACCCCACGTGTTTATCAAGTGGTTGGGCAACTGATCAAGCCCATTAGGGTTAACTAAACCTATACATAGGTTATATTATTATTGACACATGGATTTTGTAATTGGGTGTACACATGCACCCACATACAATTAGGTTACACAGATAAAATTCTCTGGGTAATGTTACAAATATTCAATTAACAAATAAAAAAAAATCCAAATTGTTTCCGACATCTTCTACAACCTAAGCTCTTGATACCAAATTGTTGGAAAAATCGATAATAAGTCAATAAACCCTAAGTGCGGAATAACCCAAGATCTAGAAGAAACAAGTAATGATAATAAGAAAGACGAAACCAATACACAAGATATACGTGGTGGCACCCTCACGGGGAATAAACCACCACAAGCAAAACAAAAAACTTTATTATCTTCCACCAAAAAGGATTACAAGATGAGATCTGACAACTCACTTTCACACCCTTTACAAGAAGAACACAAACCTAGAAATCCCCCAATAAAGATTGCTCCCAAGTTTTCGCCAAAGCCTCCCAAACCTCAAATCTCCAAGTTTTGAATCTCTCAAAACTCCCTTAGACTTTTGTTTTTTATTGCTTCCAAAACTTTTTTAAGATTTCCTACACCATCATGGTTTTATATAGTGTATTACAAGGTAAATTAGAGTTTACTACGTCATTGGGCCTAAACTGGGCCCATGACTGCTGCAAAAATCTGTTGTCCAGTCTGTTGCTACTACCAGGTCTGCTGCCTGTCAGAACTTTAAGGACGATTTCCTGACTGCATACCGAGAATTAGAAATCATGCCATATGCCGTTAGAAAGTCAGACGAGTGTACTTTCTAACACAATAAACGGATCATGATTCCAAATACTGAGCACAAGGTTATGTCTATTTTTCTACAGCATGTCAAAACTGAACATAACAAAAAACTGAACAACATTTAAGTTGGATCATACGTCATCGACTTGTCATTGTCCTTCCAACAATGCTTATAGTTGGTGGCATCACTGTATGTATGCACTAAGTTGGATCATTATTTTAATCTCTTCCAACAATGCATAGTTGCTCGATCAGTTGCACCTGACCTTGAGATTGTTGCATCACTGTCTGATCCATTCCTCACGTATATATGAGCCTGACAGGATCCTGTAATCCATCTCCATTGTTGGACTTCATTATGCTGATTATCATTGTTGCGATTTGTACAATCCATCTCCATTGTTGGAGGCAAAGCTGAAGTTTATAGCAAAGCAGCCCAAGAGGAAGTACTACAACTAAGGTGTCGTAACATTGATAATGTTGGCACATGGCACATTCTCTTCAAGTCTAGCAACAATTTGTCTGAGGAAGCTATATATTGGCTCAGAAACACAGTGGACTCACGAGTGCGACCGAACAGACATCTCTGTGCCACCCACTTTTTTTTGGTGCTACATATTGTTTATGGGGACAGCAATTCAAAATATATCAGGGTCTAGGGTCTGGATAGTCCTTGGTTTACCTACAATCTAAAATAAGAACACCAACATTCTAGTTTTTCCCCTTAATGAGCACGACACACATGCCCTTCCGGGCTATGGCTGTGACATGAGCTATCATTTGGGTGAGCACCTATCAGTACTAGCTGTGGTGGTTGGCTGTGTACATAGAGAGACAAAACACCCTGGCAGAGCTGCCTCTGGTTCAGCCTCCGTAATCATACATTCTTACCCTGTGTTCATCCCCTGTCAAATGCCCTCCAAAATAGCATATATTTTTCCACTTAATGAGCAGGTGTCACATCTATTTAGGAAAACAAAATTCTCCTTCCAAAACAACATAATTTTTATTTTTTTTTTACGGGACCTTCAAAATTTTTTAACAGGTGTCAAATCTTCTTGAAAAAAAAAAACTCCTCTCTCCAAAAACAACATAAATTGATAGTATAAACGAGACTCAATAAGATGAATTAAATCTATGTAGAAATAAACTTCTCCCTCCAAAATAACATTTTTAGAAAGTTTTTAACGTGTGTTGAATCTTCTCCCTCCTATATAATATACATTTTTTTTTTTATGAGCCTCAAAAATTTGTAAAAAATGTCAAATTTATCTAGACAACAAAATAGCATTACTTTTTTTTTAAAAAAATAAATAAATAAAAAAAAAAACGAGCCTTAAGAGTTTGAAACATGTGTTGAATCATTCTCTCTCCAAAACAACATAAATTAAAAGTTTGTAACATGTTTTAAATCTATCTACGAAATACTTTCCCCTCCAAAAGAGCATATTTTTCTTAATGACCCTCAAAAGTTTGTAACATGGAAAATAACTTTTCTCTCCAAAATAGTATAATTGTAGTGCAATATATAAAAATTACGACTTAATTTTGCTCTCTCCAAAATACCATATTTTTTTATTTTTTATTTTTAAAGGAGAGCTGAGTAGCAATAGCCTACCCAATATCCTCTAATTCATTAACAAAGCCAATCAGATTACAAATTGTTTCAAGACATAAAACATACCAAGACACATAACCAGACTCACATTCCCCCATTTGGCTAGCTTATGTGCACAAACATTACTATTTCTTCCTATGTGCATTAAAGCAACATACCTTACAAAAGAAGTACAATTTTTAACATAATCAACCACACTAACAGAGTTCCATACCTTATGTAACCTCATTTAAGAATGCAGTTTCTCACAAATATTGTCAATATTAAAACAACTACCATTATATATTACTATTAATATTAACCATGAATACAGTCTACGTAAATGCTTTACTAACATCAACCAACTCATCAATTATCAGATAAAATAGTTGAACACAAATCAATTAATTAAATTATATCTTAAAAAAAACTTAGAATAATTTCAACTCTAACCGATACAAATACGTTATCTTTCAGAAGAAAAAAAACGGACTACGTACGTTATCCGTATACCGCTCAATACATTCTCCGTGAATTGCACGGGTCAAATGACTTGTTGTATTCACTAAAAAAAATACAAATTTCATCAAATAAAAATTTAATCCATTTATTGTGGAAGATAATTAGATGCCACTATTGATGAAAGAAAGGTTTTGTAGAGCTTCGATTAATCTTGTAAGTGCAAGAACCACAGAAAACGTCATAGTTTAACATCTTCAAAGTACTTTGTAGGAATTTGTGATGGAGAAGTTAACATCGCCACACATTTGAACTTGTGTTGCGTGTATTTATTATGAATTGATACCAAGGAGCTTTCTTCCGTATTCAATTGCAAGTCATGTATTGCGGAAACACAGTCCTTGAGATCAGATGGTTTATAATTCGATTGTTTTTGCAGGGTTAGGTTCCAAGGATGCTTCTCTGGTTGAGTGGTGAAGTTGGTAAGAAAAATCACTGATGCAGCTACCATTGATGGCAGGAAGCTTATGCAAGCATAATCCAATAAACTTAGCTCTGCCAGATAACAACCTAGGAACTCCAATTGCAGATTATGGGAATGGCAATCGCCGTGTGCAGTCTGTGTAAACCTCGTGAGAAAAGTCTTTACTGTTGGATTTCCCATCTCGTAGTTTAACAACTTAAGAATGTCTGCCTCCATCTCCACAACCTCTTGAGTAGTGTAGGTATCGTCTGTTATCCAACAAAAGTCTTCAACATAAGGGTGACTGATGTCTTCATATTTTGATGCAATAAACATGCAGGAAACTCCAAGTAGTTGGAGTTCGTGTCGATTAAGAGCCTTTAAAGATAGATATCTGTCCAAGTATGATACAGTGAGATAAAGAGTATCAGACCTAAGTTCGTATTCGTCAGCAACCTCGACCAGCCAATCAACCAGAACACCCCTCATATCAGCAGTGACATCTTTCTGAATTTTCTCTATGTAATCAGGCATTGGCCTTCTCTTTCCTTGAACCTCCATAGAATGAAGATACTCATAGATATCATCAGCATAAGTAACACACATTTGTGGGTCTTCAGAATGAATCTCGACATCTTTAACAGCCAATTTCTGCTGTTGCACATGTACATCGAATTTGGTGGTACTGCTGCTTGTTGTTGCCCGAGTATTATTATCCTTAACATGTTCATTAATGGAACGAAAAACCTTGTCCATGTCATATGTATATCGATTAGTAGTATCATCATCATAAGATTTGCAGTCGACTACAAGTTTTGGTTTAGCTAGATTTTTAAGATGCATGGAATGAAACAAAATACATCTCAAGAAATTTTTTACAAACAACTCGACATTGAAGAGCACCCATAATGCCAATTCTACTTAAGATGTTTGTGATGATATCATATGGCAGTAGGAGTAAAATTTTACCTTGACATATTATATAGATATCATAAGAAATTCCGATTGAACTTGGAACTTCTATTCTGATGCAAAGAATAATCCGAATGTTTTCAGAAGATAGATTTCCATTTTTAAGCCTCATACTAATCTTTAGGCCCGTGTAATGCACGGGCTGGACTTATTGATATTGGGATTTTGTTGTGGGTTTTGAAATGTGTACAATGCTGTATTGTTGTATAGTGATGAGTGATGACAATTTAAAACGTAACGGATGGATTCAACTCGAAACTGTCACCGACTTATCTTCTATGGCATTTAGCTACCCACAACACATGAAAATTACATGTTTGAGTCAATGCTGCCATGTATAATCTGTCAAGTAACGTAAGTAGTGCGTTACTACAATTTGGCATGGCGTCGGTCTACGTATTTTCAACTAGGGTGCCTAATGTCAGTGATATATTGCCAATTTGCTTACATGTTTTCACCAGTTGGCATTTCGGATTGAACAAGAAACTAGTGCCAAGTGGTACGTATAGGAACGCATGGAGTCCATGTGGTGTTGAGAAAGGTGTTGGTTGCATTGCCTCGCATCATTATTATCATAAACTTGCCAAATGAAGCGAGCAACGATGCTTGATCCATTGTTTACCATCTGCCTATCATGCGAGCCACCGACACATTTCTATTCAACAAATGTTAATGATCTAATGGTGCTTTCAATGCCACTTGAAAGGAGATTGTTTGTCAAATAACAAGTTGAACAAAAAATTTCTGAGGAAAATAAATTCCCAGGAGCACTACCAGAAAGATACCCTCTTGACATTTTACCATTATGTCCTATGCTGCATTTTTAATATTTTTATATGTAGTGAAAAACAATATTACCATTGTTAAATTAACAAGTACCCTAGTCTCTTGCTTCCAACCAAATTTGAATTCAACCTCACAAAATTTGAATTCAACCTCACCTTAGAAAACGAAGTCTCTTAGGGTGGTACGCTCAGCCAATTGGGTTCAGAGGGTTGTTAGCTTTAGCTATAAGCTTGGGGATGGATCGGAGCTTATAATAACGACCATCTTATAATTCATAATTTACCAATAAATCTTATAAGTCATAAAAACAAACACGATTTTTGGTGTTCTAGGTGTTCTAGGAGTAGCTTTATACAATTAGTGGCTAGTATAACCAAAACAAACAACACCATATGGCAAATGCAACCGGTTAATCATTTAGCCCTAGAACAAATAGGTGTACATATGATAAATGTGTTTTAGAGTATGTGTAATCTCCAACTTGATGTGTATCCAAACGTTAAAACGATAAACCTAGAAACCCTAATATTTTTCCACAATCGAGTTGAATAAATTTATAAGCATTAACAATAAATACATAGTTTCTCGTAATTGTGTAACCTTTTCATGCTTGCCATATTCTTAATATCCAATAGGGTAATGTATCTAAATATTCAGGCGTTCTGATCCATTACCCTATTAGATATTAAAAACGCCTGAATACTTAGATACATTACCCTATTGGATAATATTCAACCGTTTGTACTATTAACAAACGACAAAAAACAATAATTGAGTCGAATAAACAAACATGGATACAGTTGCCTGTCAGAAACCGTTGCAAATAAAATCTATATATATAAAATAAGCATGTAACGATGTATTTAACATTCAACCAACCACAATCTTTAAAATCTAACACAATATTCGATAACAAAGTTGTCGGCTAATGTTTGAATTAACTCTTTGTTGAACAACATGCAAGTACAAGATATCTCAAAACATGTTTTCATTGTAGTTCAATTGTTGCGTTTGAAAATAAGAACACATGTATCTTTTGTGGATAAAAGACATATATCCACAAAAACGACAAAATAAAACTGAAACAATATACTTAACTAATTACTAAAAAGAGTTGTAGAAATTCTACGTTGCAATTTGAGTTAAGTTACATTCAAACCCTAAAACTGTAAAACTCGAGGAACCAACAACATAGTTACCATAAGAAGTACCCATCCGAAAATCACTCTCTACTAAACCTAGAAAAGTTTTTCTCTTTAGCGTTTAAGGCAAACACTCTCCTAAACATCTACCAACCATCTATGGTAAAATCTTAGACAAATATCAAAAATTTGATATAGCAATTGTTCTCGAGATTGGTGCAAATGCTTAATAGATATGGTAGATACATATGGGCTCAGAAGAATACATTGCCCCTAAGAGCCAAAATGAAAAGTTTTTCTCCTAATAACTCCAACTCTTCTAGTAGGGTTCCTGACATGGGGTATTTCTTGGCATGCCAAAGCTAAATGACATGCCTTGATGGCATGCAAAGCTAAATGCCATTTCTTGATGGCATGCCAAAACTATAAAGTCCGGTTTGTGTAATGTTTGGTGTATATGACATTTCTTGCATGTATGAAGTTGTAGAACAACATTTGTGTATATTCGTGAAATTAGGATTATTTTTACTAAGCCATTTACAATTTATTTCTACCTAGAACATAAAATCTGGCAGGTGTCAGTTGGGCTCAACTGGTAAAATCTCTGGGTGATGATACCAGAGGTCTGGGGTTCGAATCCCGCCAGCATTATTGAGTTATTGATCTCATTAAAAACAGGCTTACCAAACCATTTTTTTTTTTGCGAATGAGCCTGTGGCTCAATGGTAGCACCCCTCTCACAAAGTGGAGAGGTTGTGGGTTCGAAACACGTCAACAGCTGATTGTTGATATAAGTTTTCACATGTAATTTAAAGGGGTAGGGGTCCCCTCAACCCTGCTTGCCAATCAAAAAAAAAAAAAAATATGGACTAAAACTTAAAAAAAATTACCTAAATTATATCTCCAATATATTTATTTCATCGTAAATAAATAATATATAATAAAATTTATATATTAGTATTCTTTAAAAAGACATGCCAATTAACAAAAAGGCATGCCTATGATTGGCATTCCTTTTTCAGTGCCAGGTTCCTAACCCTTTGTCAATCTCTCAATGTAAAAGGAAAGTCAACAATAGGTACATGAATCAGCTTAGTGATTAAAAAGGCATATTTTCTCAATATGATTATTGAGAAAATGTAAGCAACCCATCCAATACAATTAACCTGGAGTAACTCAAAAAAAGAAATGAAATATTCCAGAAATATTTCCATGTAATTTCATCTAGAGGGAAAATTTCAAATCGCCCACTGTGAAAATTTCCAAAACTCCACTGCCATTTGTCACTCCTGCATTTATAAAACCTCCCCATTTCCTCTTTATCTTCACCTTCTCTAGTCCTCTTTCTTCTTCTTCTTTCTTGTTTTTCTCGCGTTTTCTTTCTCTTTTCAATCTTTCTTTCTCTATCTTTCCAATGGCGGAAGTTAGTAATCTTCCATGTGATGGAGAAGGTTTTTGCATGCTCTGCAAAACAAAACCTCCTCAAGAAGAAACCCTTACATGCAACACCTGTATTACTCCATGGCACATTGCTTGTCTTTCTTCTCCTCCAGCAACCCTAGCTCATAGTATTGAATGGGATTGTCCCGACTGTTCTTCGATCTATGCCGTTGGTGAGACTAGTACTACAAACATTGTTTCTGTTGGACAATCAGACGGTTCTGACAATTTGATTGCTGCAATTCGAGCGATTGAAGCAGATAAATCACTAACTGAACAAGAAAAGGATAAGAAACGGCAGCTACTTATGACTAAAGGTAAAAGGGTTGCAGATCTTGATGATCATGAGGATGAGGATGAGGATGAGCATAAGAAGAAGAAGAAGAAGAAGACAAAGAGGGTTGGAAAGGATATGACTGATTGTTTAGATAAAGACCTATACTGTGTGTTTTGTATGAACTTGCCTAAAAGACCTGTTACGGTTTGTTTTCTTTCTTTGTTTTTTACTTAAAAATGTCTATTTAAAAGTTGAGATTTGCTTATATGTTAGTAGAGTTTATATTCAAAAATTGAAGATAGATTTTATAAGCATTGTTTTAAAATATATGTTGTGATAGTGTTTGAACATGGTTTAACATTTAAATGGGTTGTTTAAGTTTTTAAGGTGTGTGGCTTAGAGAGATTTCTCTATGTTAGGTACCTTTGAAAACCTTTGTGAACTCAATCAAATATGAAAGAAAGAGAGGATCTTTTATTTTATCATACATTTTACAGATTTAATTGAAATTTCTAGGTTATTCCTTTTAATATTAATCTATGTTTCAATATTAATGTTTAAATAGTCATATAGCTGTAGTTTTTTCCCTTTGATTTCAGACTCCATGTGGGCACAATTTCTGTCTCAAATGCTTCCAGAAATGGAATACTAGTAAAAACAATCTTACTTGTGCAAAGTGCCGTTGTTCTATCCCTGAGAGCATGGCAAGACAACCCCACATAAATGCAACTGCTGCTGTTACGATCCGTATGGCTAAGAAGTCAAAGCTCATCTCCTCAGAGGCACAGCGAGCAGACGAGGCATTCACTACTGAGCGGGCTAAAAGAACCGGCAAGTGTAGTGGCAAAATTGTTGTCACAGTCCCACCACATCACTTTGGACCAATCCTTGCAGAAAATGATCCAGTTAGAAACCAAGGAGTCTTAGTTGGAGAGGTATGGAAAGACCGGATGGAATGTCGGAAATGGGGGGCACACCTTCCTCACGTGGCTGGAATTGCCGGCCAGTCCAACTACGGAGCACAGTCAGTGGCACTTTCAGGAGATTATCAGGACGACGAGGATCATGGTGAATGGTTCCTCTACACAGGAAGGTATATATAAATTTGATCGATTCATGGTCTGTCTGATTTGTTTGATATAAATAATTTAATGAATCAGATGTGTTCCTTATTTTAGTTGATAGGCATATTGAAATGAGAAAAACACAGAGAAAAGTTTTGAAGCTGGCTTATTTTAGGATATTGATATAGTAGTTTACTGTCCTTGCCATTTAACATTTTTCTCTTTCTTATGATATGATTTCATTGTATGAATCAATGGCTGAGGAAGTGATTTTTTTGTCGTAACTACCAATACTGCACCACTTTTATGTTTCTCCTGGATATGTATCTTATTAAAGTCATTAGCTGATTCCATTTCTTATGCTACTTTTTTACATTGTGTAGTGGAGGAAGAGATAGAAGTGGGAACAAATGCAGAAACAAAGATCAGTCTTCTGATCAGAAATTCGAAAAGATGAATAAGGCACTGCGAGTTAGTTGCATGAAAGGCTACCCAGTTCGAGTTGTTAGGTAGGTGTTAAAGCTATATTTTAATTGGCAGGAGGAATAATTGGATTTAAAGCAATCCAATGGAGCTCACTACTCCTTATTATTTCTTACTGGTTTATTTTTTCGCAAGTTGATGATACATTGATACATAAATAGGATATTCTAGTTTTGCGTTAGCAATGCCAGCATTGATAACCTAACTACATTAAAACAGCCTGTGTGGTAGATCTTTGAACTACAATCCTTATAATAGAATAAACTTAACTATATTGATGTCTCGTACGAAAGCCTATTATTATCAGATTGTGGCAGTTTGCTTGTTTAGATTTATTTTAATAAATGATTGGAATTTTTACTTATGTGGATAATCAACCTCATAATTGCTCAGCGTTCAGATTCCTGTCCTGCCTTCTACTTCAATCACATGAGTGGTTTTCCTTTCTATTTGTTAGGTCACACATGAAGAAGGGATCGGTCAATGCTCCTGACAAGGGAGTGCGATACGATGGTATATATAGAATAGAGAAATGTTGGCGCAAAATTGGAGAGCAGGCGGTATGACAATTTCTTATATAGTTGGTATTGTTATCTGATATTATCAGTTTGTATGTACCACAGTTGACTAGATGTTATGAATGTATTGCTTTCAGAAGTATAAGGTCTGCAGATATCTGTTTGTTCGATGCGATAACGAACCTGCACCATGGAAAAAGTTTGTGACTTTATACTTGCATATAATTATTGATCTTAATTTATTTAAGTTAGTAGACTAAGTTTAATGAAGCTCTTACTTTTCTTCTAATCTATTTGAAAACTTGAACCGCAGTGATGTACAAGGAGATCGACCTAAATCTTTGCCTGTCATGGAAGAGCTGGAAGCAGCAACTGATGTCACTGAAAGGAAAGAAGACCCTTCTTGGGATTACGATGTGAGCTCATTTAGTTCCTTTTCTTCATATACATTACTCCTTTTCATTTCATGCCCAACTAGGACTTTTTTTTTCTTTGAGTGGAGCTCTACCTTTTCAAAGGAATAGCAATTGTATTCAGATCGATTAAATAATGCGTACCAACGTTTCACTAGAATTGATACGAAGTGTTTTCTATAGTGAATATTTTGTGTTTTCCTTTTTTAGATAATATAATCTCTATCGCCATGTTCCTTAGCATGTTCTAATTTTATTTTCCTTTGATTTTAGGAGGAAGAGAGTTGTTGGAAATGGAAAAGGCCTCCTCCTCTTAGTAAAAGAGCACCTAAAGCTAGAAAGAATGCAAAGAACTTGTCCCCAAGAGAAAGACTCCTCGAAGGTTTGGTCTCATTTGCACTGCATCCATCTCTACTTTTCCAACACAAGTACCTTGTTATATAACCTATTTGGATGGTCCATTCACTAAATAATCATGCAGGGTTGAGCTGTACAATGTGCCGGAAAGTTATGAACATTCCTGTAACGGCTGGCTGTGGTCACAGCTTTTGTAAATCTTGTTTGGAGGGTGCATTTTCTGGTCAGACTTTTGTTAGAGAGAGGATTTGTGCAGACGGGAAAAACCTAAGATCACAGAAAAAAGTGATGAAATGTCCAAACCGAAAATGTTGTATTGACATTTCTGAGTCTGTTAAAAACCCTCAGGTTAGTACTTATAGGTTTAGCTGTTACTATCTAAGTATGTGTGATGAAATATTTCAATTACTGTTAAAAACCCTCAGGTTAGTACTCATTGTATTAAATAGTTCTTTACTTATTTAAAGACCCACATGGTGGAACTTAGTGTTTCTTGTTACCTAAGGAGAAGTTCTAAATCCTCTTAATACTCTTTCACAAATATTAATTTTGCGTTTTATTAATTTGCTGGTTTGTTTTGACAGGTCAACCATGGTTTGATGGGTACTATTGTATCTTTGCTACGAAAGACTGAGGACGAGATCAACGAAGATACGACTGGTGTGGAATCTTGTCAGGACTCCAATTAAATAAAAAGAAAAAGATATATATTTGAAAAAGTTTTATGGAATTTCCGAATATAGCATATGTATAGTTTTAATTTTCTGCGACAACTACAACTACGGGTGGTTAAATTGTTATCTGGAACTAAGCAATTTGATTATTTATTGTGGCTGTTTTTTTTTCCGATAAAAACAACCTTATATTAAATCAAACAAATAGATTCTACATAAGAATTACAAAAATCTGGTAGTGTTATACTACTACTATTATTAATACTCTTAGCCCATTTTGTTATATCATGAACTTCACAGTTCCTACTCCTAGGACACCAAACAAAACTACAAGAAATAAAAGCAGACTCTAACTGACTCAAAACATTCAAAATAAAACTTTTCCAGCCCAACAAACTCTATCTTCATCTTTGGCATTTAGCGCAGCAACAACATTTTCACAATCTCTTTCAAAAATAATTTTCCTGATCTGATACTTTATTGCTAACATGAAGGCACACTCTGCAGCAATGGCTTCAACAAACTCAAGATCACTTTCTTTAACAATACGATATCCACAGGCTATCACTTTACTATCTGAATCTTTGATCAATACACCCACCGCAGCAGTACCTGTTTTCCTATTAATACCACCATCAAAATTAACCTTATTGTGGCTGTTTAATACAATGAGTTATTTGATATAAGAAAATGAACTAAGATGTCTTAATACTGAATATGAGAATTTAAATAATTTGTAAATGCCTTGAAATTGTCCATACCATGGATGGTACTTAATTTGAACAATGGAAACGGAATATGGAAATGGACTTGGAATGTGGAATTGGAAGTGTTTAATGGTTTTGGCGAGTGTTGCTTTGTTGTTTATATAGTTTTGGTAGTCGCCCAAGAATTTGTATATTTGCCTATGGAATTTGGTTGAGGAAATTAGATATCACCCTAAACGGCTTAGCCTGCGGGTTGACAGATAAAATATATTTAGATATTTCCTAGACGGCTTAGTCTAAGGAACTGACCCTATTGACCTTCATAGCCTTCGGGGTTATTATGGGTGTCACATTATTAAGCTCAAGAGAGCCAATAGGATGGCATGTGATTAGGCATACGGGAGGCTAGCCAAAGATTGGCAGATGATCACCCATTTAAATTTTGGTTTCCTCATAGCGGTTCCTAACCATGACAAAGACATACTAGTGATGTGTGGTGATGGCAAATGTGTTGTTTGCATCATATGGGAAAGGTTGTGACTTCTTGTTGTTTGGACTTGATGGAATGTAATTGATATTGATAATAAGAATTGAGTTCAATACAAAAGATGAAGATGAACTTTTGTCTCTCAATCATTGACTTCTAAAACATGGACTAACTTAAACCCTAGCTACTACTTCTCTTATATAGAGAATACAAAGCATATTACTTGCTAATAAAGTCCTCCAAGTTAGGTCAAATTCGTGGCTGCTGCTGTTAGTCTTCTAGAGGCATTAGGACTTCAGCAAAACTTTATCTTCTTATGCTTAAGTTGTAGCTTGGACCAAGACCTTCAATTAGACAGCTTATGGGCCCAAATCAGACTTCTAAATCATCCTGTAGAGCCTTTTTAAGATTGAGTTTTAATAAAGGCCTAAAATAAAAATTCTGACTTGTGGACTTCAATATAACCCGGATTGTGCTGAGATTTGGGCCACCCCACTTGGACATAAAGTCAAGTCTATAGGACCAATCCGTGGGGTACCCTAAGCAACTTGGTGGGTGCAAGTATCCACTCTCCTTCCTTGTTCAAATAGCATCGTTTTGGTGGGCTTTTCTTAACACAATATTCACATTTCGGCTCATGAAACCTACACAAATGACAAGAAAGCACTAATCAGTAGATATAACAGAATAATATAAGCTAAATGTTATATAAACAAGGTGTTATTCGGGGGATAAATATGTAGAGTAAAGCTAAGGATAAATAAGCTTGCTGCTATAAGACTTCACACAAAAGAAAGACTCGAAAACACTCTAATTTGATTGATGGATAAACTGAACAAGTACACAACTTAAATAGAAAAGAAACTTGATCTGCAAGTAGCCACAACTCCACTTAGCAGATTTTGTGGAACACTCCCACAACTCACTAACTGAAAACAAACATGCATAACACACTAACCATGACTCCTATAGACTAGGGACTCTTCAGTTGACTAGGTAATACTAGATAACTATCTACTGCCCACAATATCATTTGAAAATAAATAACATACTACGTAATAAATCTTAACACCCTCCCTTAAACTGATTTCTGCATAAAATAGTTTAGAACATCATCTTCCAAGTTCCCTTCCTTAAACAACACTCTGCGAAGAACAAACTCCAAGTATGCTTCTGAGCTTCTCGAACACTGGTTGTTTGAGAGGTTTTGTCATGATATCAGCAGCTTGATCTTCACTCTTACAGAACTTCAACTCAATCACTCCATCTTTGCATAGATCATGTAAAAAATGGAATCTAACATCAATGTGTTTGTTTCTTCCGTGCAAAACTGGATTCTTTGAAAGCTTGATCGCTGAAATATTGTCACAATAGATTGTTGTGGAATTGCGCTGCTGATTTCCAATAACTTCTAGCATCGTTCTTAACCAAATGGCTTGACAGGAACACATAGCGACGACTACAAATTCAGCTTCAGTAGTGGATAATGTAACAATGTCTTGCTTCTTTGAGGACCATGAAACTGCACCTGAACTCATCAAAAATACATTACCAGAGGTGCTTTTACGATCATCAATATCACCTGCATAATCACTGTCAGAAAACCCATGGAAACTTGACTTTCTCCCTTTCTTATAAAGAATTCCAAAATTAGTTGTACCCTTCAAGTAACGAAAAATTCTTTTTACCGCTCTGAGATGCATCTCAGTAGGAATCTCCATATATCGACTCATGACACTTACAAAATGCATGATATCAGGCCGTGTTGAAGTTAAATATATCAGACTTCCAACTATTTGCATGAAATGAGTGTTATCAACTTGCTCACCATCAGGATCTTTGCTTAGCTTTAACCCCGTTTCAGATGGTGTTCCGACTGGATTGCAACACAACATCTAAAATCTTTCTAACACGTCCAGAACATATTTTTTTTTTAGAAATAAAAATAAGGGGTATTTTGTATTTGGTCCCTCTAGAATATTTGTATTTAGCAAGTGGTATAGAGTTTTTCATTTATTAGTATTTAGTCCCTTTTCCGTTACTTGACTAACAGTCAACTCAATTGACTGTAGTCAAACCACCCAATTTTTCAAAATGCCTAGACTACCTATGCACGTGCGAGGCACATGTTTTAGTGAGAAGAAAAATAAATTTTTAAACTCTACCTTGACAAAAGAATAAGTTTTATCACTTAAATTTGCAAATGAAGAACTACCCATTAATGATTTTGAAAAACCCAATACTCATTGTTCTCCATCCTTCAAAGTTTATTGCTCTTGGTCTATGAATCATTTTTGTAAATCGTTTTTATGAATTGGCTTATAAAATAAAATAATTTTTAAGTTTTTTTCTCATCTTCTTCATCTTTGAGGTATAGAGAATGTTTTGGTTTTGTTGGGTATTGGGTTTCAATTTCTATTACTTGACAAGAGCAATGGATGGGTATTAGGTTTCCAAATTGGAAGAGAAGAAAAATGGGTATTTGGTTTTCAATTTTAATTGTTTGGCAAGAACTATGGGTATTCAGTATTTATAGAAGAACTAAGTGTTGGGTTTTCATTTTCAATTGCTTGACAAAAAGAATGACTTTTCAATTTCAATTGCTTTAAAAGAAAATTGGGTTTCAATCTTGATAATTTTTTGGGTTGGTTTTTTTTATTTTGTATTGAGGGTTGTTGGATTGATGGGATATTACTTTGCAAGATTTTGTTATTGTTGTTTATCATTATCTTTGTTTTTTTATTTCTATTATTTTGTTTAGTTTATTTCTATTTATTGGTTTATTTTGGACCATTGGATGAAGCATAAAATGATATTTGTTGTTCATAAAAATGCACATGATTAACATGTGCATGGGTAGTTTAGGTATTTTAAAAACTTGGATGGTTTGACTACAGTCAACAGAGTTGACTACCAGTCAAATAACGGAAAAAGGACCAACTGCTAATAATTAAAAAACTCTATACCACTTGCTAAATATGAATATTCTAGACGGACCAAATACAAAATAACCCTAAAAATAACAACTCCTGATTGTATCACTTCTATGCCAAGAAAATAGTGCATCAAAGCCAAATCACTCTTATCAAACTCATTCATCATTGAATTTTTAAAGTCTTCAAACATATGAGCATTACTTACAGTATAAATGAGATCATCAACATAAAGACATACAATGAGCATTTTACCTTCATCACCAACCTTAACATACAAAGTATGTTCATACAGGCATTTCTAAAAGCCTTGCTTGACAAAGTATGCATCTATGCGACTGTACCAAGCTCGTGGTGTTTGTTTCAGTCCATAGAGTGCCTTCTTCAATCTAAGAACTTTTTCTCTTGTCCTTGCTGCATATAACCTGGATGTTGATCTACAAACACTTGTTCTTGCAATTCACCATGTAAAAAAGCAGATTTCACATCTAATTAATAAATAGGCCAAGAATTTTGAGCAGCTAGAGAGATTACCAGACGAATTGTGTCTTGCCTGGCAACTGGAGCAAACACCTCTTTGTAATCGACCCCATATACTCCACCTTGTATCCCTTTGCCACCAAACGAGCCTTGTGTTTGTCAACCTCACCTTTCTCATTCAATTTGGTTTTAAAAACCCACTTCACACCAATTGTTTTTTGACCCTTAGGCAGATCAGTAAGCTCCCATGTATCATTTTTCTCAATGGACTTAATTTCTGCGTCCATTGCCTTTTGCCATTTTGTGTCCTCAACTGCTTCTTTAAAAGTGAGAGGAGTAGAATCTGCAAATAAAGCATAATGAGCGATAACATCATCATCAGATAGTTCATCTCCACTTACATAATCAATCATCCATGCTGGTCGCTTCCTTAGACGATGATTTTTTGGAGATTGATCATTTGTAGGTGGCATTTCAACAGAGACTTGCTGTTGCATTTCAATGTCGTTGTCAACTGAAATTTTCTGCTGCTGCTTGCTGTTTTCAGCCAATCCCACACCCTATCTTCATCAAAAACAACATCTCTGCTGGTAACTACCTTCTCTGTAGTTGGGTTGGACAATTTATAAGCTTTGGAGTGTTCGCTAACTCCAAGAAAGACACACTTCTCACTCTTGTCATCGAGTTTCTTCCTCTTTTCATCTGGAATGCGTGTAAACGCTATGCAACCAAACACCTTAAAGTGATCCACTACTGCTTTCTTTCCACTCCAAGCTTCCTCCGGTGTCATGTTTTTAACAGAAAATGTAGGATATCTGTTTAAAACATGAATGGACAACAAAACTGCTTCAGGCCATAAACGTTTGGGAACTCCTTCTTTGACCAGCAAACTTCTAACCATATTGAGGACGGTTTGATTCTTTCTCTCGGATACACCATTTTGCTGAGGTGTATAGGAAGTTGTGAGTTGTCTTCGAATGCCTTGCTCATCACAAAAAACTTCAAACTCCTTTGAACAATACTCACCACCACGATCTGTTCGAAGAGTTTTAATCTTTCTTCCCATTTCATTTTCAACGAGTGTCTTGAAGCTTTTAAATGCATTGAAAGCTTCTGATTTTTCCTGCAAGAAATGCACCCATGCTTTTCTACTAAAGTCATCGATAAATGAAACAAAATATTCTTGTTACCATTTGATATTGGATTGAGTGGCCCACATATATCTGAATGCACCAAGTCCAGCAAATTTTGAGCTCTCAATGCCTTTCCCTTTGGAAATTGATCTCGGTGTTGCTTTCCAACTACGCACTCTTGATAAACTTTGGATGGAGGTGTGATCATGGGCAGTCCAGACACCATACGCTTCTGATAAAGTGTCCTCAAGCCATTAAAATTAAATTGGCCATAACGAAAGTGCCACAACCATGAATCATCTTCCTTAGCCATCAAACAAGCATGGACAGTCTTGATATTCAGCGGAAACAATCTGTTTGGTGACATTTGAACGACAGCAATGGCACCCCTCACTGGATCATATATTTCACATACACCTTTCTGTAAAGTTATGACATAACCTTTCTCTTGTAGTTGTCCAGCACTCAACAAGTTAGTCTTCAAAGAAGGAACATAAAATACATTCGAAATTGTTTCAACAAAATCATTTTTAGTCCTAATTTGAATACCACCCTTTCCTATCACATTAACTTTTGAGTGATCACCAAAACAAATAGTAGTATGAAAATCTTCTTTTAAATTAGAAAAAGATGACTTACTACTGCTCATATGATTGCTCACTCCTGTGTCTACATACCATACTCCAGACTCGGTTTCTTCCATAACATGGAATGCCATCAAAAGTGTATCTTCTTCCTTGCTTTCTACAAAATTCGACTTTTCTCCTTTCTTTTTATCTTTTGGCATCTTTGTGTAGCGTTCATTGCGATAATGCCCATAATTGCCACATCTGTAACACTCAATGTTGGACTTGTCGACTGTTCCTTTTCCGTGATATTGAGAGTAAGCATCATCCCTCTTAGAATTTTGGTGTCTGCCTCCATCTCGGTTGCCACGACCACCTCTTCCTCTTTATTGACCTCTACCTCAGCCTCTTCCTCTTGAGCTTGAGGATTCAGCAAAGGTAGAAGCTTTCAAAGCTTGTTCTTCTGTACTGCCACGTTTTGCGATGCTACGATTCGGTTTTTGTTCATGGACCACCAAAGAACTTTCTAGCTCATCAATCGACGTCTCCTCTGTGTTGTTTGACTCCTCAATAGAGCAAACAATATAGTTAAACTTTGGAGCCATAGATCTCAGAATCTTCTCTACGATAGCACCGTCTTCGAGCATATCACCATGAATTCGCATTTTGTTTGCAATCCTCATGGTTCTTGCAAAGTAGTCATTGAGAGACTTTCCATTTTTCATTTGAAGAGTCTCAAAGTCTCTCCGTAGTGTCTGAAGTTGTGCGCGCTTCAAAATCTTTCAATTTTTGTTCTTCAAAATCTTTCATTTTTTTTCAAGACCTTTGGTATTTTATTTTCAAAGAGTCCCAAATGTCCTTTGAAGTATCCTTCTGCAATATAGTCTCCAAAATTGCACGGTCAATTGCTTGAAAGGGATAATTTTCACCTTCAAATCTTTCAATTTTTGTTAATCAAGTTTCTTTTGTTGTTAGGCTGTCACACCGGCTCCTTCTTCTGGTACATCAAATCCCGTCTCCACAAGATCCCAATACTCTTTGGACCTTAAGAAATTCTCCATCAACATGCTTCAATGATCGTAATGACCATCAAAGCAAGGAATGGGTGGCTGGAGAAAATTCTCTGCTGATTTCTCTGGTGCCATGGATGCTTGCTACTGCAAGAACAAAAGCTAATGCTACTGGTGGGATTATTGACTCAGACTCAAACCTTGCGCTGATACCAGATGTAGAATAAAGCTAAGAATAAATAAGCTTGCTGCTATAAGACTTCACACAAAAGAAAGACTCAAAAACACTCTAATTTGATGGATGGATAAACTGAATAAGTACACAACTTAAATAGAAAAGAAACTTGATCTGCAAGTAGCCACAACTCCACTTCGCAGATTTTGTAGAACACTCCCACAGCTCATTAACTGAAAACAAACATGGATAACACACTAACCAGGACTCCTACAGACTACGGACTCTTCAGTTGACTAGGTAATACTAGATAACTATCTACAGCCCACAATATCATTTGAAAATAAATAACATACTAAATAATAAATCATAACAAAATATACACTTTTGAGGACTTATCAGTTTCCTCTAGCAAGCAAATGGAGCCAAGCTCATGTTTTCGATGTCGGGAGGAAACCATATTTATGTCTACGTCCTTTGTTGGACAAACTTTGACGTGAAGATGTAAGTAAGTTTTCTAATGTTTTTATTGTATTTGCTACATATTGGTATGGAATTTAATCTTGATCGTGCACTTATTGCAAGTGTAGGTGGCCTTCCAACCGTATTTAGATTTTCCGAATTCTTTCAAAGCCGCAAAATGGGCTTCAAGGTGTTGGTGTGCTGATTTAGTGCTGGTTTGTTTTCATGTTATTGCCGCTTACGATCCAAGTAGATGCATGGCGCAATTTGGCAAGGTGCAAAGTATACCCAGCCCTTCACTGATAAGTCCTCAAAAGTGTATATTAATTTATCCCCTGAATAACACCTTGTTTGTTTGGCACTTAGCTTATATTATTGTGTTATATCTATTGATTAGTGCTTTCTTGTCTATTGTGTAGGTTTCATGAGCCGAAATGCGAATATTGTGTTAAAGCCCGCCAAAAGTCAGGAAAAGCTAGCAAAAAAAGTGTTATTTGCACAAGAGAAGGAGAATTGATATTTGCAGCCACAGATCTGCTGAGAGCACCCCACGGTCATTTATGTTTACTTGACTTTATTTCAAAGTGGGGCGGTCCAAATCTCAGCCCAATCTGGGTCCTATTGGAGCCCACAAGTCAGAATTTCTATTTTAGGCCTTATTTGAAGTCCAAACTTAAAAAGGCTCTACAAGAAGATCCAGAAGTCTGATTTGGGCCCATGAGCTATCAAACTGAAGGTCTTGGTCCAAGCTACAACTTAAGTCCAGAAGAATTAGGTTTTGCTGAATACCTAATGTCTCTAGAAGACCAACAGCAACAGCCACGAATTTGACCTAATTTGAAAGTCTTTGCATGCAATTATTCTACTTTGTATTTTCTATATAAGAAAAGTAGTAGCTAGGGTTTAGGTATCTTTTTAGTTTATCTTTGAGATCAGCTTTTTATGAATTGAAGAAAAGTTCATCTTCTTCTTCTTTTGTATCAAACGCAATATTCAATATCAATTCCATTATGATGTCTTGTAATTTATTTATTTATTTCATGGTGTCATCATCAAGAATGAGTAGCTAAATCTCCTTAGGGGGATGGTTGAAGCACTCTAGATGATGCAAAAGCACCATGTTTGTTCTTATTGTTCTTTGTGATTCGAATTACTTAATGTTTATTTACTTCTAATTCGCGATATAAGGTAAGTATGATTATTTGCATGTTATTGTTATCCATGTTGTTAAAATACTATTGTTAGGATTTAGGGAGACCTAGCTTTAATGGTTTTATTTATATTGATTAAAGATGTGTAGTGAAATAGCTGAGAGGTGATTATTACATATCTACAGTTGATATCTTTTATTGGAACCCTTTTGAAATTAAATCAAATAGCTGAGAGGTGATGGTTTAGTTATGAATTAATATGTTGAGTTAATTAAATTGAATAGCTGTGAGGTGACGGCTGATTAATAAGACATATTCAATAGCATGCATAAGAGAATCTTGTTTTAATTGAGTGGAATAGCAGAGAGGTGACTACTTGATTATTATAGGTATTAATGATTAGTTGGAATAGCTGAGAGGTGACTAATTAATTATTATAGATTGAACATGACGGAACTACATGTTATGTTTGCATAATTTAGTTTGTGGATACCAACTTTTCCCCCTATTGTCATCATATATCTTCTTTACATCTCTACCATATTCTTAAGTTAGGGTTTACTTATTATTATTGCCTGTAGGAAGTAGAATCAATCTCCAATCTTATTATTGATTCCCTTGGTGTTTCTTAACCATTGTTTTCTATTGTGTTTGAGCTAAGATCTCCCCCTTTGAGGTGGGTACGACCCTTGCTTGTTACTTGTCTACTTTGATATCCAATTTATACAGGCACGAGAAGAAACTCCAATAAAAATATAATCTTTTGTTTAGTGTAGTTTAGTGTATAAATTGATATCTAATTTATACAAGCACGAGAAGGAACTCCAATAAAAACTACTCTATCATTCACCCCAGTTGAAAATTAAAAGTTCATCTAGGCCTACCACCAAAAAGAACTACCCAATATTGTATTCCCAGCATATCAAGGCTTGGGATTCTTATGTTAAAGATCTTAGGAGATTTGTGTTAGAGAAACAGGTCTGACAGACTCTGTCAGACCATTTCCTTGATTGAATGAACAAAGTGTGAAACACACTTAGTCCCACATGAGTTGTGGGAAGTGAGTAAAGATGTATAAATACAAAATAATAACACTAAGGGTGTAGCCCTTTGGGTTACCAAGTTTTCGCGCGATAGCGCAAGGCTATACACTTAGTGGTACACCACACACACGCGTGCGCGCGCCACCGCCGCCGTCCGACCGACCGGCTGGCTCGGCTCGGTTCGGTTCGTGTTCGGGATCGGGCTTGGGCTTGGGCTTTGTGGTGGTTGATAAGTTATCTTATCTTTTTGGTCCACCACTTATTTAGTTAAGTTGTGAACGGGTTCACAGGATCATGTTACATCTTTGCCTTAACAGATGTGTCCCTTGGGCCTTAAACGTTTCATAAGTCTGCCAAGAGTTGCACCTATTGAGAAAAGACGTTTTCCAACAGGTGCGTGTCTGTTGCGAACATGCACGACTTAGCCTATAAATTGCGTGTTGTTCTGGCCAGTAAGCACACAATCAATACAGACTAAGTCTGCTTCTCTCTCTCTCCAAAGTATTCGAAGGTTCTTCTTGTTTGTTCGCCAGAACTCTGCTATTACAGTGCAGTCTAGCAGAGTGCAAAACAGTTGTATCTTGGGAGACTATCGTCCAGTACCTGTGTGCACCAGTAGCAGGGACGTAATATTGTCTTAAGGATATTGCTTCGGCAAGCCTCTGTTCATCTCCTTAATCTTTCATACTGTGTAGTAAGTGTTACTGATTTGTTGAATTCAATTAATAAATATATTACTTGTTTTTTGTTATACTGTATTCTCTATTTCTGTAATTCGTGTAAGTTGTATTCCTGAGTTCATGCATTATAATACCAACAGACTTAAGACAATATTAAAAGTTGGTTTTTGTGTGAAATAATAGAAAAATGACGAGCAGTTCTTCTTTGAAGACTACTGAAGTGTCTGATCTGACTAAGATCAAGATCATCACTCCTCAAGACAAGCCAGAGAAATTCAAGGGTGTGGATTTCAAGACATGGCAGAGCAAGATGTTGTTCTATCTGACCACTCTCGGTTTGGAAAAGTTCTTAGCTGAAGATACTCCTAAGCCCAAACCTGGTCAGACTGTTAAAACAGACAAGGAAGTGTTCCAGGCTATTGAAGCATGGAAGCATTCTGATTTCCTTTGTCGAAATTATGTTCTGAACTCGCTTGATGAAGTGTTGTACAAGGTTTATAAACCTATTGTTACTGCCAGATTACTGTGGGAGGCTCTGGAAAAGAAATATAAGACTGAAGATGCTGGTCTCAAGAAATTTGTGGTCGATATATTTATGGACTACAAAATGATTGATTCCAAGTCTGTTTCTGACTAAATCCAAGAACTCCAGATCATCTTACATGAAGTCCATGCTGAGGGCCATGTAATTGATGAGTCTTTTCAAGTAGCAGCACTCATTGGAAAATTGTCTCCTTCTTGGAAAGATTTCAAACATTATCTGAAACATAAGCGAAAGGAAATGAGTCTGGATGATCTGGTAGTGCGACTGAAGATTGAAGAGGAGAACAGGGGTACTGAAACCCGAAGTACGTTTGAGGCTAAGGCACATGTGGTGGAGACCTCAAAGCAAAGTAAGACTTCCTCTAAGAAGAGGAAGAAGAATCAGTCCAACAATGCACCCAAGGACAAAGGTCAGAAAAAGTTCAAAGGGGGTTGTTTTGTTTGTGGTAAGAAAGGTCACTTGGCCAAAAATTGCAGGCACCGCAAAGACGATAAAGCTCCTGAGGCGAACATGACTGACATATCCAGGGAGATTGACAACATGCACCTGTCTGCGGTGGTTTCTGAAGTGAACTTGGTATCTAATACCAAAGAATGGTGGATAGACACTGGGGCTACCCGTCATATCTGTGCTGACAAGAGTCTCTTCTCTACCTACCAGAAGATAGAGCATGAAGAAAAGCTATTTATGGGCAATTCTGCAGTTTCAATGGTTGAAGGCTATGGGAAAGTGGTTCTGAAATTCACTTCTGGACACAAAGTCACTCTCAATGATGTTCTCCATGTACCTGACATCAGGAAGAACCTCGTGTCTGGTTCTGTCCTTAGTAAGAAAGGTTTCAAAATGGTCTTTGAGTCAGATAAGTTTGTACTGACCAAAGGTGGGATGTATGTGGGAAAGGGGTATCTAAGTGATGGCCTCTTTAAGGCAAATGTAGCTGTTGTTGAAACCAACAAGGCAAAACTGTATTCTGATTCTATGAATAAAAGTAATTCTTCTTACTTGCTTGAGTCACCACATTTATGGCATGACAGATTAGGTCATGTTAATTACAGAAAAATGAAAAAACTAGCAAGTTTAGGATTAATTCCTAAATTTGACATAGAGAAAACACGTAAGTATAAGACTTGTGTGGAAGCAAAGTTTGTTAAACAACCTTTTCATTCGGTTGAGAGAAGTACTCAGCCACTAGGTTTAATACATACTGATTTATGTGATTTTAAATCACTTCCAACACGAGGTGGGAAAAAGTATTTTATCACATTTATTGACGACTGTACTCGCTACTGTTATGTATATTTACTTAACAGTAAAGACGAGGCTTTAAGTGCTTTTATATAGTACAAAACTGAAGTTGAGAACCAGTTAGATAAGAAAATCAAGATCATAAGATCTGATAGAGGGGGTGAATACGAATCACCATTCGTACAAGTCTGTGCTGAAAATGGAATAATCCATCAAACCACAGCACCCTACTCACCTCAGCAAAATGGTGTTGCTGAAAGGAAGAACAGAACGTTAAAAGATATGATTAATATCATGCTTATAACTTCTGGTCTACCTGAGAACCTGTGGGGGGAAGCTCTACATATGTCTAATCACATATTAAACAGAGTACCACACAAGAAAACTGAAACCATTCCATATGAGTTATGGAAAGGACGACAACCCAATTATAAATACCTTAAAGTGTGGGGGTGTCTGGCCAAAGTAATGGTTCCTCCACCCAAGAGAACTAAACTTGGGCCTAAAACAGTTGATTGTTATTTTTGGGGTTTTGCCCAAAACAGTAGTGCATACAGATTTTTGGTATTTAAATCTGAAAATAGTGACATAAGTGTTAACACTATTATTGAGTCTCGTGATGCTACATTCTTCGAGAGTGTCTTTCCTCATAGAAAAGATCACGTAGATAAAACTCCAAAACGGACACATGAGGTGTCTAATGGAACAAATGAACCAGATGACAATTCAGATGAGCCTGAATTGGAAGAGCCCAGACACAGTAAAAGGGCAAGAACTTCGAAGTCATATGGTCCAGATTTCTTAACTTATATGTTAGAAACTGAACCTAGGACGTATAAAGAAGCAATGTCTTCTCCTGATGCTCCACTTTGGAAGGAAGCAATTGCAAATGAGATTGAATCCATCCAAAGCAACAATACCTGGGAATTGGTTGATCTTCCACCAGGAAGTAAAACCATGGGGTATAAGTGGATATTCAAACGAAAACTGAAACCAGATGGTTCGGTTGATAAGTATAAAGCTAGACTAGTAGCAAAAGGGTATCGTCAAAAGGAAGGTTTAGACTATTTTGACACATATTCACCAGTAACGAGGATAACATCAATTAGAATGTTAATCGCGATTGCAGCCATATTTAATATGGAAATACATCAAATGGATGTTAAAACTGCATTCTTATATGGTGACTTAAAAGAGGAGATTTATTTGGAACAACCATAAGGTTTTCAAGTCAAAGGAAAAGAAAACAAATTATGCAAACTGGTTAAATCCCTCTATGGTTTTAAACAGGCTCCAAAACAATGGCATATAACCATTAATGGAGTCATGATGAAGAATGGGTTCCAAAGCAATGAATGTGATAAGTGTGTCTATTTCAAGAAAGTAGGCGAGGCTTACGTCATTATTTGTTTATATGTCGATGACATGCTCATTTTCGGGACTAATAATGAAATTATTATGTATACGAAAAAGATGCTCAAAAACAACTTTGAAGTGAAAGATCTAGGTGTGGCAGATGTTATCTTGGGAATTAAGATAATTAGAACACCTAATGGAATTGGGCTATCTCAAACTCATTATATTGAGAAAATGATAGAGAGGTTCAAACATCATGGAATTAAAAAGACAAAAACACCTTTTGTTCCAAATATGGTGTTACATAAAAATCATGGTCCTATCATTGATCAACTCGAGTACTCTCGAATCATTCGTAGTTTAATGTACGTCAAGAACTGTACAAGACCAGATATTGCCTATGTAGTTGGTAAACTAAGTCGGTTTACTAGTAATCCAGGTCGAAAACACTGGGCTGCTCTTCTGCGAGTATTAGGGTATTTAAAAGATACACCTAATTATACCTTACACTATGGACAATATCCAAGTGTGGTTGAAAGTTATACTGATGCAAACTGGATTTCTGATTCAGGAGAATCCAAGGCAACCAGTGGGTATGTGTTTACTTTGGGAGGTGGTGCAGTATCATGGAGATCTGCAAAACAAACTTGCATAGCAAGATCCACAATGGAATCTGAATTCATAGCTTTAGATAAAGCAGGTGAAGAAGCTGAGTGGCTTAGGGGTTTTCTTAGAAGACATCCCATTATGGCCGAAACCTGTGTCGACCATATGTATCCATTGTGACAATCAAGCAGCTCTAGGAAGAGCTCAAAGCTTCATGTATAACGGTAAATCACGACATATACGTCGTAGACATAATACCGTGAGGCAGTTACTCTCACATGGAGTCATTTCCATTGATTATGTGAAATCAAAAGATAACCTTGCGGATCCATTTACTAAAGGTTTATCTAGAGAGAAAATTGACTGCGCATCGAGGGGAATGGGGCTAACGCCTCAATAACCACGAGTTACCTTATACGGAAACCTAACCTAGCGACTAGAGATCCCACGGACTAGGTTCAACAGGACAACCAGTTCTGAGTAACTCACCAGGAGCACCTGAGAGAATTTTCTCTATCCCATTCCCATGATGCAACAAGTGCAACCTACAGTGTCGTTCAGGTTAAGCTATGCTTTTAATGACGCCTATATCTTGTGAAATACAAGTGGGGTATAGTAGGATACCCTTAATAGGAGCGGTCACCTATGTTAGTGAGAGTTGGGTCGGCTCTATGAGATTTCTTCAAGGCAGAATATCTCTAGTAGCACTCGCAGAACCTAAGATTGTTCAGGGCCAAAATGAACACAACCGAGAATTAAACAAGAATCGGGATAACATTGTGCATGGCTTATTGTCTTGGTTTACACAAACAGCTTTTTTGAGAATGTGTAGACGGATTTCATTCATTGTGGGGGATTGTTAGAGAAACAGGTCTGACAGACTCTGTCAGACCATTTCCTTGATTGAATGAACAAAGTGTGAAACACACTTAGTCCCACATGAGTTGTGGGAAGTGAGTAAAGATGTATAAATACAAAATAATAACACTAAGGGTGTAGCCCTTTGGGTTACCAAGTTTTCGCGCGATAGCGCAAGGCTATATACTTAGTGGTCCACCACACGTGCGCGCGCCGCCGTCCGACCGGCCGGGTCGGCTCGGTTCGGTTCGTGTTCGGGATCGGGCTCGGGCTTGGGCTTGGGCTATGTGGTGGTTGATAAGTTATCTTATCTTTTTGGTCCACCACTTATTTAGTTAAGTTGTGAACGGGTTCACAGGATCATGTTACATCTTTGCCTTAACAGATGTGTCCCTTGGGCCTTAAACGTTTCATAAGTCTGCCAAGAGTTGCACCTGTTGAGAAAAGACGTTTTTCAACAGGTGCGTGTCTGTTGCGAACATGCACGACTTAGCCTATAAATTGTGTGTTGTTCTGGCCAGTAAGCACACAATCAATACATACTAAGTCTGCTTCTCTCTCTCTCTCTCTCTCTAAAGTATTCGAAGGTTCTTCTTGTTTGTTCGCCAGAACTCTGCTATTACAGTGCAGTCTAGCAGAGTGCAGAACAGTTGTATCTTGGGAGACTATCGTCCAGTACCTGTGTGCACCAGTAGCACGGAAGTAATATTGTCTTAAGGATATTGCTTCGGCAAGCCTCTGTTCATCTTTTTAATCCTTCATACTGTGTAGTAAGTGTTACTGATTTGTTGAATTCAATTAATAAATATATTACTTGTTTTCTGTTATACTGTATTCTCTATTTCTGTAATTCGTGTAAGTTGTATTCCTGAGTTCATGCATTATAATACCAACAATTTGTATAGGGTGGAGAGAAAGGTGTGGGTGATCGATTCATCGCAGCTGGTTATAAATCGTGGTACGAGCGTGTGTCAATCATGCGAGTTGAACCGTACACATTTGAAGAAGCCAAGTGGATGCATTAGATTCGACAAATGGTAAGATTTTGTTATTCGTCACAGGTTTGTTGTATATAGTTATCTGTTGCCATATTATATTCTAGGCAAATTGTAAGCCCTGTGTTATTTCTCTTTATAGAATGAAGCCGCTTCAGAGTATGCTCTGCTTGCTCAATCCTAAGTCAAAGATGTTTTAAGTGATAAACGCAGTAGAATATCACATTTGTTTGAGTTTTTAGCTCCAATAGGAGGAATCAAAGACAACAATGATATTGACCTCACCATCGCTGATACTAAAGACAACGATGATTGTGCTGATATTCAAACAATGTCAACTCATTCAAATGAATCGCAAAACATTGGTGGAGAGGAAGGTAATCCAGACACTGCAACGTGTGATACGATTTCAATGCCGATAAAAATCTTGCTCCCGATTCTCCAGTGAGGCATGCTGCTGATAGGAATTCAGTTGAGCAGACCTTGTTATTATGCACAAACAATGGTTCTGCCCCCGAATTCAATGAATATTTTTTCGAAAGATGCACATTTAAATGGCAGTTGTTTCCGCATCAGGGCTCTTAATGATGGAAGACGCCTGTTGAATATATTCCCATGCACAGGCAATCTGGCTGATAGTTGTACACCAAATCCTCAGGTGGATTCTTATGTTTTCGCACTGGTAGATGGAGAAAACTGCGTAGGGCATGCTAGTATGGTTATCGATCCACTGCAGGTTAAGGTAAGTGTTTGTTCAATTTATTCAGACATTGATACACCTATTATCCGATAGACAGTCATACCCATTATATTTTTCTTAGGTGAGGTTGCAAATGATGTTGCACGTGTTGTTCAATTCAGTGAATCAACTCCAGTATCATGTTGGAATTTCCACTTATAAAAGCCCAACCCATAATGTGGTCCATGTATTTTTAATATTGGTTTAATATAGAAATAAGCTAATTAGTAATAGGTTATGTGGAAGTCATATCTACAGTAGATCTTAACTATGATGGAAGGTCTAGATCTAATGGGTTTAGGTTTTGTAGATTTAGGTCCTCTCTCCACCTCTATAAATAGGTGTATGATCTCCATCCTTATACACTTACTATTACAACACATATTAAGGTTTTAGAGGCAAGGAGAGAGAAACCTAGATCTTGTGCAACTTCTCAAATCATCAATAGCTATGGACAAAGGTATGTGTAGTGATTAATTATATGATTCATGATCCTTATTGTTTATTGATAATATTAATTATGCTTATATGTGGTATCAGTCGCCAATATGAATCATGTTTTTAATTCTATAATTACTGCAAAATAAATTCTGTATTATAGTTCCGCATCAAGAAACAGTTTTATTTTTTTTTAATTTTTACGGTTCAATTATGTTCTTGCACAATTTATTTTGTTACGTTAAAGTGTGTAATGATAAAAGGGCCTTTGGGTATTCTCTCTGGTTATTAGCAATAGTTTGTTCCACGTATCTCACCTATTTGGATTAAGAACTTCGCTTTTTTCTCGTAATGACCACAACTTGAGAGGGTTCTGTTGTTAGATTAGATACATCCATCGGATCCAATGCAAAACATATGGACAGATTGTCACTGATATCTTGGCAGACTTGTGGTGCATTGATCAGAGGTGTGATGTTGAACTTGTCGAGGTGTCCAGGAGGCCCAATTCCACTTAACATGAGGATTTGTGGACTCCCCATAGGATGCTCCAAAGAACCTATCACTGTTCATAAAAGTACAATTATTACTGCATAATCAACTTATGCATTTAAAATATGAAGAAGCACACGCACAGCATTACCTGTATACAGAGAGAACAATAGAATCACTATGTGCTCCTGAATCAATGAGAAAAACTATGGCTCTTTGATAGGGTAAACATGGGAGGCATTTGATTGGGTACTACTTTCATGCAGACATAATTGTTGTTTCAAAATCTCAACGTTTTAAAAAACTGATTGAACTTAATCTATGTAGCTCGTGTTGTATTTAATATAATTATGTCATCATCTCCGTTGCATAGTTTTTCCACTATATTATTTTGATAGATATATATTATGGACTCTCTTGCATGTATTTAGTTATGTAATAACAATATTCATAACAATAAACGTTTTGGTACTCACCACAGTGATTCCAAATAAAGTGTTGTGAAAATTATTTTTCCTTGTTTAATATTCATGATAAATTTTTATTGGTATATCACCACAGTGAATCCATGTATGTGTATGAATATTGAATATTAATTTTCTTAAACATTCATATTACGTTGGTATCACCACAGTGAATCAAATTATTTTGAATGTTAGACTAAGTATCTCATCGACTTTTATTATTCACTTGCATTATTGACTTACCCACAGGTAGATCAAGCATATGTTAGATTGGATAATATTATGGGGTTGCTCATATTTATGATTAAATAAGTGTAGGATATCCACAGATGCCATGCTTAGTTTGATTATATAATATGTCACCCAAGTATGTACTTTTTTCAAATCTTAGTCATATTAGTTTAATTATGTGTTAATTAATGTAGTAAGTATGTTTTACTTTTATTGCAGTTTCCCTCCCCATTAGTCTTAATTCGCATGCTTCATCTGTTCCTATCCTGAATGGAACTAACTTTTCGGACTGGAATGAACAAGTCCAATTTAACTTGGGAGTTCTAGATCTAGATTTGTGTTTCCTCTCTGATGAACCCGCTGCTATCACTGATGAAAGCAGTGAGGCTGAGGTAAACATGCATTATTCATGGACTAGATCGAACAGACTAAGCTTAATGTTTATGCGAATGACTGTTGCAAACAACATTAAGTCATCTCTCCCTGAGACCACCTCAGCTAAGGAGTATTTGAATAACATTAAAGAACGTTTCCGCACTGCTGACAAATCACTGGCTGGAAAATTAATGGCAAAACTGACTACCATGCGTTTTGATGGTACTCGGACTATGCATGACCATGTTCTTGAGATGACTAATCTGGCTGCAAAATTGAAGAAATTAGGCATGATTGTGGATGATTCGTTTCTTGTCCAATTTGTCCTAAATTCTTTGCCTCCTCAGTATGGGCCTTTTCAGATTCACTATAACACTATTAAGGATAAGTGGAATGTGAATGAATTGTCCAACATGTTGGTTCAAGAAGAGGCACGTCTTAAGCAGCAGAATACTCATGTCGCTCAAGCTAATCTCATGGTTCAAGGAGCTGGAAAGAACTATTCGAAAAAGAACGCTGGGAAAGGCATGAAGCGTGGCCCACCCAAGCATAATGAATCTGATAAATCTACATCAAAGAAAGGAAAAAGTGATTTGAAGTGTCATTTCTGTAAAAAGACTGGGCACTTTCAGAAAGATTGCTTGAAACGTAAAGCGTGGTTCGAAAAGAAGGGTAAGCCTTGTGCTTTTGTATGTTTTGAATCAAACTTGATTGAAGTTCCTTCTAACACTTGGTGGATTGATTCGGGTGCTAATGTTCATGTTTCAAACTCGATGCAGGGATTCCTTACAACCCGGACCATAAGTCCAAATGAGGCCTTTCTCTACATGGGAAATCGAGTTAAAGCCCAAGTTGAAGCCATCGGAACTTTTCGTTTAGTTTTAGATACTGGTCATATTTTAGACTTACAACAAACTCTTTATGTTCCTTCTGTTTCTCGTAATTTATGTTCTATGTCCAAACTAGATCTTGATGGCTATCCTTTTAAAATAGGAAGTGGTTGTTTAAATTTGTTTAAAAATTCATCCCTTGTTGGTTCTGGAATTTTGATAAATGGTTTATATCAAGTTAATCTCGAACACACTTTTTCTGAATCACTTCTTACCTTGCATCCTAATGTTGGAACTAAACGAAGTTCAATGAATGAGAATTCATCTTTCTTGTGGCATAAAAGATTGGGTCATATATCCAAAGAAAGAGTACGTAGATTAGTAAAAGAAGGGGTTCTCCCGAACCTTGATTTTACTGATTTTGGTATGTGTGTGGATTGCATTAAGGGCAAGCAAACCAAACACACAAAGAAAGGAGCCACAAGAAGTACACAACTTCTTGAGATAATACATACAGACATATGTGGACCTTTTGATGTTCCATCTTTTGGTGGAGAAAAGTATTTTATTACCTTTATCGATGATTTTTCTCGTTATTGTTACATCTATCTATTGCATGATAAATCTCAATCTGTAAATGCTGTTGAAATTTACATAACTGAAATTGAGAGGCAGTTAGATAGAAAAGTGAAAATTATACGATCTGATAGAGGTGGTGAATTTTATGGAAGGTATGATGAAACGGGACAACATCCCGGTCCTTTTGCCAAACTTCTAGAACGGTTAGGAATTTGTGCCCAATACACAATGCCTGGTTCTCCATGGCAGAATGGTGTAGCTGAAAGGCGCAATCGAACACTTATGGATATGGTTCGAAGTATGATGAGTAATTCTAACTTACCCATATCGTTGTGGATGTATGCTCTAAGAACTGCGGTGTATATTTTGAATCGGGTTCCAAGTAAGGCAGTTCCAAAGACACCTTTTGAACTGTGGAAAGGGTGGAAACCTAGTTTAAAACATTTACACATTTGGGGCTGTCAAGCCGAAGCTAGAATATACAATCCACAAGAAAGGAAATTGGATCCGAAAACAATTAGTGGTTACTTTATAGGTTATCCAGAAAAGTCCAAAGGGTATAGATTTTACTGTCCTAACCATACAACTAGAATAGTTGAAACTGGAAATGCAAGATTCATTGAGAATGGCGAATTAAGTGGGAGTGATCAAATCAAAGAAGTAACCATTAAAGAAATTAGGGTACCAGTTACGTTACCCCGACTTCATAATGATATTAATGTTACTTCTGTTGTTCCTCATGTTGTAGTACCGTTAAACAACAATGAACAACAAGTAGTTGATCATCAACCAAATAATGAGATTGCCGCTATTGAACCGATTGCAAATACACCACAAGAAGTAACATTAAGAAGATCTCAAAGATCACGAAAACCAGCTATTTCGGATGATTATTTGGTGTATTTGATAGATTCTGAAATTAAGGATCCAGTTACGTATTCACAAGCTATTACTTGTAGTAATTCTGATAAATGGATCAATGCCATGAATGAAGAGATAAAGTGTATGGACTTTAATGAAGTCTGGGATTTAGTTGAATTACCTGAAGGACACAAGGTAGTCGGGAGCAAATGGCTTTACAAAACCAAACGCGACTCAAAAGGCAATATCGAACGACATAAAGCTAGACTTGTAGCCCAAGGCTTTACTCAGGAAGAGGGTGTTGACTACAATGAAACCTTCTCACCCGTGTCCAGGAAGGATTCCCTTAGAATTATTATGGCATTGGTAGCTCATTTTGACTTGGAGCTGCATCAAATGGATGTGAAAACGGCATTTCTGAATAGAAGTTTGGATGAAGAAGTCTATATGGCTCAGCCAAAGGGCTTCACAAAAGAAGGACAAGAACACATGGTCTGTTTGTTAAAGAAGTCAATATACGGACTTAGACAATCTTCCCGACAATGGTACCTAAAGTTTCATGGTATCATTACTTCCTTTGGGTTTACAGAAAACACTGTTGATCAGTGTATATACCTGAAGGTCAGTGGGAGTAAGTTTATTTTCCTGGTTCTGTATGTTGATGATATATTACTTGCCAGCAGTGACTTCGGTTTATTACATGACACAAAAGAATTTCTTTCCAAACACTTTGAGATGAAGGATATGGGGGAGGCATCCTACGTGATAGGAATAGAAATATTTCGGGATAGATCGCGTGAATTGTTGGGATTGTCTCAGAAAGCTTACATCAATAAAGTTTTGGATAGATTTAATATGTTAAAGTGCAATTCAGATGTTGTTCCAATTCAGAAGGGGGATCGTTTTGAATTAAGTCAATGTCCTAAAAATGAATTGGAACGAGAACAAATGAAAGAAAGACCTTATGCTTCTATGGTAGGGAGTATGATGTATGCACAAGTTTGCACCAGACCAGACATTAGTTTTCCTCTCGGAGTATTAGGTAGATATCAAAGCAATCCAGGACCTGCTCATTGGGCAGCTGCTAAGAAAGTGCTAAGGTATCTACAAGGGACCAAAGATCACATGCTCACATTTAGAAGAACTGATCATCTCGAGGTGATTGGTTACACAGATTCGGATTACAATGGATGTGTGGACAGTAGGAAAAGCACTTTTGGCTATGTGTTTATGCTCTCTGGGGGAGCCATTTCTTGGAAGAGTGGTAAAGAGAGCATCATTGCTGGGTCCTCTATGGAAGCCGAATTTGTAGCTTGCTTTGAAGCTAAAAATCAAGCATTATGGCTGAGAAATTTTATTTCAGGACTTAGAGTTATTGACTCTATATCTAGGCCGCTGAAAATTCATTGTGATAATGCCTCAGCTGTATTCTTCTCTAAGCATGATAGGTATTTTAAAGCTAATAAGCACATGGATATGAAATACTTGTCAGTTAAAGAAGAAGTTCGGAACAAGCGAGTGTCAATTGAACACATTAGTACAAATGTTAACATAGCAGATCCACTAACTAAAGGTTTGAAACCAAACATATTTTTGCAACATGTTGACAAGATGGGTATTGAGTGTAACCCGTAACAGCTCATTATTATTAATTAAGTTCTGAACTCTTTTCTGTTCTCCATTGTTTATGTACATGTATGTGAATGGATGATTGTTGACAGAAATAGTCTAATAAAGACATTATTGGACCATTATTGAAACTTCTGCTTATAGACCTAGTTAATTAAATTGTTAATATCGTAGTACATGGAAGGAACCATGTCATATATGCGATGTGGAAACCGCCATGACTCATGTTAATGGTTTGATTGATGATGGTATTATGATAACCATTTCGAAAACTAATTTAGCTCTTATTGCGCGCCTTATGTATTCTACATTAAACCGTATATGAGAGTTTATTATGGACCAAGTGGGAGACTGTTGGAATTTCCACTTATAAAAGCCCAACCCATAATGTGGTCCATGTATTTTTAATATTGGTTTAATATAGAAATAAGCTAATTAGTAATAGGTTATGTGGAAGTCATATCTACAGTAGATCTTAACTATGATGGAAGGTCTAGATCTAATGGGTTTAGGTTTTGTAGATTTAGGTCCTCTCTCCACCTCTATAAATAGGTGTATGATCTCCATCCTTATACACTTACTATTACAACACATATTATGGTTTTAGAGGCAAGGAGAGAGAAACCTAGATCTTGTGCAACTTCTCAAATCATCAATAGCTATGGACAAAGGTATGTGTAGTGATTAATTATATGATTCATGATCCTTATTGTTTATTGATAATATTAATTATGCTTATATATCAGACATGTGTGAGCTTGGTATGTTCTCCCATCGTTGAAGAATTTTTTTCTAGTGTGTTGTTTGTTTCTGTTATTTATATTTTGATGATTGCATCTTCTGGACATACACCATCTGATTCGGTACACGCGAAACTTCGGGCACTGATTAATAGAATAAGTATTTGTTATGGTCTCGACAGTTATGAGGTGCCTGTATACATTAGCAAAGTTATCGTGTCATGCGCATGAAGGTTCGATCGACCATCTGTATTTATATGTTTTCCTTATATTATCTTCAATTGTTGTTTCCTTTAACTTTTTTAAACCTTATGAGCAGTTGACGTTGATGCAGTGACCCAGAGGCCATCCGAATTGAGTGAAAATGGTGACTGTTTTGATTCACCAAAACGTGGCAAAAACGAAAGGTGTCTTGCAGAAGAATTCTTAAGCAATGGTAGTTATACATAACGGTTATTGTTTATTCGTATTATTAACTAAACGTAATTTGGATATCTAAATTTTCTTGTGCATTGTAGTTGGACCGAGTTCCTTGAAGAAAAATCGGCGCAAAACAATAACACGATTACATACATCTCCTGTTGAGTCCATGTTGCCTAATCGTTTGTGTACACACTCGCAAGTTTCAATCAATCCCCAAGACTCCCATAACCAGTTCGTAGGTAATTAGCTATTACTCCCAGCAAAACATCTATTACGAAAATAAATGTCTAGCTTTGGCTTAATTGACATCTCTGATGTGTTTTTGTAGGATTGGTAGAAGTAAAAGACACAGGTGTTTAAGGTTTGTCATTGTGGAGTTGTATTTTTTTGTAATAATGGGACTGCGTCATTTTATATATTGCATGCTTTTGTGTAAATAACTTAGTAGATGCAAATGAAGCATATACAAAGGCTGTGAAAGAGGCCATGAATTTTGTTTTGTGTTAGGGGGAATGCAGCTTTCAATCTTTTTTGAAATCATATGTCTTAATGTATCTAATCTTGTGTTGCAAAAACTTATCTAGTGTAAAAACTTATTTAGTGTGTAATATATAACTATTACTAGTAAGTTTTTAAGCTGTAAATTTTATCTAGTTTCCTGACGTTTTGCTATTGTCAAATATTCTTGTATATTCTACTCCAGTGGAATTAACATCAAATATTGTAAATGTTAAGTAAAACGGAAGTCGGAGAAGATGATAAGAGAATAGAGGAAAAGGAACTTGTAGTGTGGAAGTGGCTGAGCTATCTACAAAGATAGTTGCCTACGTATCTGAGGTTAATCAAGTCCCAGAATCAAGCCTACGTAGTTCATATTTATAGGTGAATTGGGACAACGGATAGCTCATTAATTGTCCAACGGTGGGGTCAATTAATGAGGGGATATTTTGGGTCTAGAAAGATATTGTAACTGAAGAGAATCAAAACGTACGAAGTTTGAATGAGGTCGAGTGAAATAGGGTTCACGTCGAGTGAGCTCGAGTGGAATAGGGTTCACGTCGAGTGAGCTCGAGTAAAATCTGTATGGGGTGGGAGTCAAAGCTATAGGAGCGGAGTCAGTTTCGACTGTACTTGTTGTTGGGACTTAAACTGTTGCCCCGTCACGGGCTGATAGTGGTTCGTCGAGTGAGCTCGAGATAAAAAGAATTTAGGTCGGACAACATATGAAAATGTTGAGTTCGACTGAGCTCGAATAAAAAGAGGCTCACGTTGAGTTAGATCGATATAAGTATTTATAGGCGAGCTGAACGAGCTTGAATATAATGGTATATACATAGCCCCTTTTCATTAGAATTGAACTGGGCGAATTGAGGTGAAATAAAAGGAGTTATGGTCGATTTGGATGAAAATAGTTATTGTTTGTTGGAGTGATGCCTTGAAGTATTTTTCTTTTATTGATTGAGACAAGCAAAGATTCTTTTGTGTGCTGCATTGAATGTGTGAAGGTTTTCGAGGAAACATAATTATTGCAGTTATGGTAACTGTGTTGTAGTGGACACGTGGAGGCTTGTTTTAAGTTTTGCTTTTGAGATAAGCTATCAGAAAAGGGGGGAAACCAAAGGTTTTAATGGTTATGTTTTCTTTTGCAAATCTGGCCGTTGATGAGGATTTGCTTGAACGATTTAGAATAGTTGAGTAGGTTTTATAAAACCTAACTGCAAAGGTTGGAAAACCAAGGGTTGTTGCATCGTTGCTTTTAAAGGATTTTCAGCTATTTGCGAAGGTATTTTCTCTGCAACTTTCTTTCTCTTTTTTCTGCTCTTGCTTCTTTTGTTGTTCTTCAATTGTTATTTTCTTCGATCATTGCTGTTGCTTTTGAATTCTCTGTTTATTGCTGTTAATCTTTGCTGCTTAGTTCTTTCGAATCTCTTGATCGTTGAGTTATTGTAAACTTTGTTTACTTGTTTTTCTGTATTGATATCTGGTTGAAACTGTAAGATTTGTTTTCCGGTGAGGTTAAACTAGTTTCCGGTGGAAAATAGTATAAGGTTTGGAGAAATCTTATCTGATTTTGGTAGTTATAGTTGTTTTTGATTGATAAGGATGAGTGATACTGAGTCTGAAAGCATTAATGAAAATGAAGAGGAGGTTGAACTCGAGGAAAGGGTCGAGGTAAGTGTTTGCAGTTCACGACGTCGGAGGGACGAGGAGGAGATACTAGTAGTAGATCCCTTACCATAGATGAAGCTAGAAGATCTTTTCTTGAGATTCGAGAGGGGTACAATATTAGGATTCCTGACCTCGAAATGTATAGAGTTAGTGATAGGTTATTTGACTTGTGTGGAGACACGACGTCGTTTCTGATATGCCTTGGTCAACTGAAAGCTGGGTTGCGTCTTCCATTTAGTAAGTTTGTATGTGATATTCTGAATCACTACAACGTGGGACCAATCATGATTCTTAGCAGGTCCGTAGAAGAAGTCACTCCACCAGAACGACATCGCCGGAGGAGGCACCAGAGCACTCCCCCGGCACGCCACGGTCAGAAGGGAAGGAGTCCCCAGAGGGCCCGCGCCCATCAGAGACAACCAGAGCTGGATGTGGAACAGATGAATCAACTCAAGCTACAGGAGATGGTTGACCTGGCTGTTTCTAACAAAGCCAACCAGGATGAGCGAATCAGGAAGCTTACTCTCTCTCAAAGCTAGCTGTGTCACCATTGGCAGAAGAAGTCAGGAGTCATATAGTCCCGGCCAGCTTCAAGCAGTTGCCCTTCGAACAGTATGACGAGACGAGCGGTTGTCCGACTCAACATGTTGTGAACTACAAAAGCACCATGGCCATCTGGGACCATGATGACAAGTTACTTGCAAAGATGTCCACTGCTTCATTCAAAGGCGAAGCACAAACGTGGTATCACAATCTGCCAACCGCAGAGAAATACCGGTTCAATGTGAAGACGAAGAAGGGAGCTGAAGTCTTGTTCTCTCTGCAGTTGGACCGGAGCGAAACACTCAGGAATTTCGCCCGAAGGTTCCGAACCTTATTGTCAGAAGTACAGGACACATCTGATAGTGTCGTCATTCAAGCCTTCAAGTATGCCTTGAACAACAACCATGAAGAATTGTACCGGTAACTGGCGAGAAAGCCCCCATCCTCTGTCTCGGCCTTGCTCGATAAGGTAGAAAGGTACGCTCAGGAAGAAGACGACCTAAAAGCCAAGAGGAAGAGACTTGTCGGAGGCCAGACCTCTGAGAAGCCCCAGAAGGCAAAGGAAGAGAACTCCAGCAGGGATCGCAAGGAGGAAAAAGCCCCTGATTGAAACAAAGACAGAAAGGGGAAAACGCCAACCCGACAATCAGACTGCCGGTCAGAGAAGTCTACCGGGGGCGAACGTAAAGAGAGGGAATTCACCCCTCTGAGGTTCCCGATCGAGGAAGTTTTCAAGAAAATTAAGAATAGAGGGCTACTCAACAAACCTGCCTCTCTCCCGGCAGACCCGGAGGGCAGGAGAGATAAGTCCAAGAAATGTGATCACCACAATGATTACGGTCACGAGCTGAAAAACTGCAGGTCATTGAAGTATGAAATGCAGCGTCTGGTCGATGTCGGCCTCATCCTTGACATTGTAGTAACCGGAGCAGTCGAACAGGTAAAAACCGGAGATCGGATTGTATATGTCTGTCATGTACAGGCACCCGGTTCTTCCAAGACAGAAAGGAAGAATTGCTCCCGAGAAAAGCTCCGGTGGATAGGACATGTCCATGAAGTTGGACAGCTTAACTTCAACGAAGGGACAAACACTGAGTCCATCGTCCTCGGAGGCTTAACATTCACTGAAGAAGATGACAAGGGCGTGCATTATCCACATAATGACGACCTGGTCATCACAGCATGGATTGGCGTCTACCGCGTCCGGCGAGTCATGGTCGACGCCGGTAGCACCTCCAACATCATGTTCTCATGTGCTTACAAGGCTATGGAGCTATCTAAGGGTCTCATCGAATCTGATGAGATTCCTATCTATGGGTTCAACGGGGAGCCAGCACAGTCCTCCGGGGGGTCCACCTGCCAATCATGGTAGGGTTCAACATCGGCGAGATTGACTCCCCCTCCTGCTACAACGTCATCTTGGGAGGGGATTGGATTCATCAGATGAATTCCATAGTGTCCATCTTCCACCAAAGCCTCAAATTCCCAACTCCCAACGGAATTTGCAGAGTCAAGGGAGACCAAGGGACGACATTCAAGTGCCATCTCGATGCTGTCAAGGGGAAGTCTATTTTCGAAACTAAGGGGAATACTATCTTCTTGACAGACTCTCATCAATAGCAACCAGCTCTCGGCAAGTCTGTCAAGGGGAAGCCAGACACAAAGACCGGGATATCGCCAGCGGTCGATGAGCTGGAAGAAGTTATAGTGGGATTGGAGTCCCACAAGCCAACTTACCTCTCCTCTGGCCTACCAAGGGATGAGAAGGATCTTATGATCACTCTCCTCCGGCAGAATCACAACATCTTTGCATGGAGTGTCAGCGAGATGCCAGGAATTGACCATACGGTCACCTGTCATAAGCTGGGTATTGATCCTCAGTACAAGCCGGTCAAGCAGAAACCAACGCGAATGGCGCCAGATCAAAAGCTGGCGGTCAACGATGAAGTCGATCGACTACTTTCAGTCAACTTCATCAAACCAGTCATCTATCCTACCTAGGTTTCCAACATCGTCTTTTTTCTTGTCTTCTTAGGATCTTCTAAAGACACAAGAACTTTACCTAGCTTTCTGTACTGTAAACGGGTTAAGACCATAAACCACAGAAAACTCTACCAGGGAATCGAACTTTGCTCTGATACCAACTTGATACAAATTACTAGGTAAAGATACTATTGAATGCGGAATTAAACAATAGCAATAAATAAGATAAACAAAACACAAGATCTCGAAGAAACTATCTTCTTTATTGAATATTATGAAGATTACAAGAATCTCTGCCTCACAATACTCTCTAGACAAGCTAAGCCCTAGCTGCCTCTCTTATGTTTTGGCCACCTTTTTGTAGACCTTGGACGACTTCGAATCATACAAGGAAACCTATTTTCTATTCACCCGGAATAAGGAAATCTATCTTTGGAACTCTTTAGAATCCCACACCCTTTTTTGTACCCCCCCCCCTTTTGTACAAGATTGGAGTAAACATCCCCACCCACTCTTTTGTCCAAAGTTTGACATAACAACCCGCCGTCTCCATTCTGTCTCTTTTGTCGTCTAACTTTTAGTATTCTGACTTAAATACCCATAGCCCTCTCTCTATCTAGTCTTCTTCCTCCATCTCTTCTCTGTCCCATTCACATAATTTCGAACATGACGATGAACTAGAGAAAACTTCAACTACTTGGAAAACTAGGTTATTAATTTGGGGACTAATTAACGTCAGGAACAATTTCAAAACAATTGCAGGGTTAAAAACGACGTGGGAACAATTCATGGAAGCATTGTAAGATGATGTTGATCGATGTTCCCGTTATTGGGAATATTGGTGTTGGTTTCTATTTGTTTACTTTGTTGCAGAGAAAGTAAGCATTAGGGGTGGCAATCAGGTCAGGTCGGGTCAGGTTCAGGTCGGGTCAGTTGGGTTTTCAGGTCTTAACCCTCAAACCTGAACCTGACCTAATGAAGGGTTTTTCTTGTAAAAGTGAAACCTAAACCTGACCTGTCAGGTTATCAGGTCAGGTTCGGGTCGACCTGAAAACCTGGAAAAAAAAAATTTAAGCAAATTTTATTTATAAAAATACATGAATACACGATGACTTAATATAACTAAAGTATACAACTAAAACTTATCAAACAAATAGAATGAATCATAAAAAATTCAAAATATTACATCATAAATTCATCGTATGTTATCTATAATTAATAACATAAGTTGTTAAAATCGATCCGTAAACAATAGGAGCAAGATATTAAATACTATTTTCAATGGAACTAAACAAGAAAACCACAATTATTGATGCTTCATTCCATTGGATTCTTCATGACAATCAACCAAGATTTCTTTGCAATATTTTTGTAGTGAAACTAAAATCAAAATAAAAAAGAATTTGAAGTGGATTTTGCTCAAAACGCCATGAAACGCTAATTAATCAAAGTATAACTTAACCCAAAATGAACTTTTAACAGAAAATCAAATGGGTCTTACTTAAAATTAAACAAATTCAGTCGAGTCGAGTAAAAATAAATCGGAAGTGAGTTTGTTGGTGTACGAAGTAGACAATAGACGAAAAAAGAAGAACCAGAGGAGTGAAATTCGATCCACCACAATCAATTAATTTATTGATTAATTGAAATCCAAGAGAGAGAAAGAGCCGCAGAGTATATAGAAAGATAAAAGTGTAAAAAACGCCCCAAAAAAAAAAATTTTTTTTTTTTTTTTCAGGTTCGGGTCGACCTGATGGGTCTGCAAGGAAAACCTGAACCTGACCTGATTGCCTGATTACAATCAGGTCAGGTTCAAGTCGACCTGATCAGCCAAAAATCTTCAAATATCTAAACCCAAACCTGACCCAGATCAGGTCGGGTTTCGGGTCGCAAGGTCTGATTGCCACCCTTAGTAAGCATGCATGAAGAAACAATCAAAAAGCTAAACTGGTAATTTTATGGTTTGTAACAAAGAAACAACAATTTCGTTGTGATATATCTAAGACATGTGGAAATCAAATATCTTTATTCATAATATGAATGTTCAAAGTCTTTAGTACTAATCTTTTAAAAAAATATGATTACCATAAAAATATGAATCAACAGTAAGAATTAAAGGATTATCAAAATTTGTTACAATTCGGATCAGCATCAATTAGGTAGCCAGAAAATCAAAACAAAGATAATAATACAAACACCAACAAAATTACTGGATGCTCTACTCCCTCGTCCATTTCTTTTGGATCATTGTCTCCCACTCTAATAGAATTTCCCTGGATTGATCCTTTGCCCTTAAAGGCTCATTAGCTAGCTAATTCCATAAGATGGTATTGGTGTTTGCCTCGTATGTTTATGATCACCTCCCTCTTTACCTGCTCAACGATTCTAGTACGTATTCTTAGATGTACACTGCAAAAAAGTACATTTTGAGTACGATGCCTCCAAAAGAACAATATATAACATTAGTACAAATTTTGAATGAAAAAGTATCCTCTCTTCAACTATTATCACAAAGCCTCCTTACAGTAGTGTGTTATACTTAAAATTTTGGAGTTGTCTGCCTTACTTCCATGTTCTCTGGGAGGCATATATTCCTTGATAAACTTACAAAAAAAAAAAAAAAAAAAGCCACCATAGAACTTCATTCATATCAAAGATTCTAATAGTTTAATCTCCATAAGTATAGTTCTAGGTAATATCCCTTTCTATCTAAGGAACTTCGAAATATAGCCTCATTAATTACTTGAGGGGAGGGTTGTCACCACACTACAAATATACAGTACCTCATTAATTGTTCCCTGAGTTCGTTTTCAATAGGAATGGGAGTATTTGTTGTGCGCAGCGGAAACTAATGCACAAATATGATGATTGAACTAATATATGAAAGTAAACGAAAAACGACAAAATAAACAAGCAACCACACACAAGACACAAGATATACGTGGTTCGGCAATATGCCTACGTCCACGGGGAGAAAGGATGATGTTTTTCTTCTCAAGACAATTGTACAAGCCCTCACAAAGAAAACCGAAGTCTTCTTCCTCACAAAAGTTCTCTCAAACTCTCTAATGGCTTCTCACAATCTCTCTCTCAGAAAAAATTAAGGTTTTGTATCACTTCTATTTGGCTTTATAGCATAGCCTTACAATAGACCACGAATTGGGCTCAAACAGGCCCAAATAGCACAAAACCAAGGGAGGACGTACGTACGTCGAAATCACGTACGTACGTTGAGCCACGGAACAAAGATCTGGCGTACGGGACGTACGAACGCCTTAACTGCGTACATACGTTCCTTCTCCACAAAGTTATCTATCACATTGAACATACGAACGCCCTAACTACGTACGTACGTTCCTGAGTAAAAACTTCCCTCCGTCTGATTTGCACATAAAACCCAACAATTCTCCACCTCGGCGAAGATTCAATAAATCTAAGCCGACACCAAGAATCACAAGTCACAAACTCCCACACATGTCCCGAAAGACCACCTCGGCTGCACCACCTCATGGTTGCCTACGTACCCTTCTTCTAAGGGATCATGCCATCGTAGTTCACTCCAAAACATACTATCCACTCAAGGGAAGAATATGAACCAAATCTAGGCAATGATAGAACTTAGTCCCTGAAACCACTTTAGTCAACATGTCAGCCGGATTATTGCTCGTATGAATCTTCTTTAATAAGATCTCACCCTCTTCAATAATATCTCTGACAAAGTGATGTCGCACATCATGTGCTTTGTACGAGCATGATAAACTGAGTTCTTTGCCAGATTTATGGTACTTTGATTGTCACAATGAACCATAAGCTGCTCCTGCACAATACCCAAGTTTTTCAACATACCTCGTAACCAAATGGCTTCCTTAAAGGCTTCAGTCACAGCCATATATTCTGCTTCTGTCGAAGACAAAGCGACAAGAGATTGTAATGTAGACCGCCAACTAATAGGACCACCTGCCAATGCAAAAACATATCCAGTAGTAGACCGACGTCTCTCTATTTGACCATCATAATCGGAGTCCACATAACCAACACAAAACTGATTCAAATCCCTTCCCTTCTGGAATAGTAAACCAACCTCCACACTACCTTGAATGTAGCGCAAGATCCATTTCACAGCTTCCCAATGCCTCTCACCAGGATTATGCATGTACCTACTTACAGTGCCAACTGCATGCCCAATGTCGGGCCTTGTACATACCATCGCATACATCAAGCTACCAACCGCGCTTGCATATGGATAACGTGTCATATAAGCACGTTCCCTATCAGAATTAGGAGACATGGAAGCATTCAAGTTAAAATCCTTTGAGAGAGGTATACTCACAGCAGTACCAATCTCATATTGGCTAAATCTCTGTAGCACCTTCTGTAGATAGGCCTTTTGAGATAACCGCAATCTTCCATTGTCTCGTTCCCTCTGAATTTCCATGCCAAGTATCTTTCTCGCATCACCAAGATCTTTCATCTCAAACTCCATAGACATAGTCTTTTTCAACTTGTCTATCTCCACATTGCTTGTAGAGGCTATGAGCATGTCATCAACATATAAAAGCAAATAGATAAAAGAACCATCACATACCTTGCGAAAATAGACACAAGGATCATATGGACTTCTTGTGTACCCTTGCCCTAGCATAAACCGAGTAAACCGCTTGTACCATTGCCTTGGAGATTGCTTCAACCCATACATCGATTTCTTCAATTTACACACCAGATTGTCATTACCCGCATCTTTATACCCACTTGGTTGAGTCATATAGATCTCCTTATCTAGCTCACCATGTAAAAAAGCAGTTTTCACATCAAGCTGAGCTAACTCCAAATCAAACTGTGCTACCAAGGCCAATAGGATGCGAATGGAGGAATGTTTCACAACCGGAGAAAAGATTTCATTATAATCAATTCCCTCCTTCTGAGCATAGCCTTTTGCCACCAATCTTGCTTTGAAGCGTACATTTTCACCAGGAGACCCATCCTTCTTAGTGTAAACCCATTTGCACCCGATTGCTTTCTTTCCCTTAGGCAACTCCACGAGTTCCCAAGTCTCATTCTTATGAAGAGATTTCATCTCCTCATCCATGGCCTTCTTCCACCTTCCATAATCACTACTCTGTTGTGTTCACGAAAAGTTTCTGGAATACCCTCATCAACAACCGAAAGTGCATAAGCTACCATATCATCAGTAAGCCGTTTAGGAACACCGACATTTCTCTTGGATAATCTAGATGTAATTGGACCCTCATCATTAGAGTCCACATGTACTGTATCATCAACCGTCTCATCATCAACCTCATTATCTGTCATGTCATCAGAATCTGTAACACTAGGAACCTTCATAGTAGACGTTTCTACAGATACAGAACCACCTGGAACACGTGGAGATATCTCAGTCTCCACCCACTGCGAAACTTCTTTGGCCTTGCTCTCCACCTGCTGAGAGCTCTTAGTCTTCAACATAGAAGCCTCATTATGTCACATCTCTGCTTAGAATAATTTTCTTCAATTCTGGATCCCATAGCTTATAACCTTTTACTCCACTCTGTAGACCCATAAATAAAGACTTCTTTCCACGAGGATCCAAGTTACTCCCTCGGACATGATAGTAAGCCGGACACCCAAACACATGAAGAAAACTATAATCTGAAGCAGGCTTACCAGACCAAACCTCCATAGGAGTTTTGCCATCAATCGCAGTCGAAGGCAACCTGTTAATAAGGTGACAGGCATACACAATAGCCTCAGCCCAAAACACTTTACCTAACCCAGCATTAGACAACATACACTGAACTCTCTCCAGTAAAGTTTGATTCATCCGTTCTGCCACCCCATTTTGCTGCGGTGTCTCTCTTACAATGAAATGGCGTTCAATACCCTCATTCTGACATACTTGCAAGAAGGGATCATTTTTGTACTCTCCTCCATTATCTGAGCGAAGTACATTGATCTTTCTGCCAATTCGAGTTTCAACGAACTTTTTCCATTTCATGAAAATTTTTAGGACTTCATCCTTGCTCTTCATGGTGTACACCCACACACGCCTAGAAAAATCATCAACAAAAGACACAAAATAATGCTTACCTCCCCAAGATGCATTCTTGGTAGGCCCCCAGACATCCGTGTGAACATAATCAAGAGCTCCACTAGTATTATGGATAGCCGTGCCAAACTTTACTCTTGTCTGCTTGCCCAGAATACAATGCTCACAGAATTCTGTTTTACAAGCGATAGCACCCTTTAACAACCCTTGCTTTATCAATCTTTGCAAGGATTTTTCACCAGTATGCGCCAACCGCATATGCCATAGCCGCGTAGTCTCTCTAGCAATCTTTGATGTAGCCTCAGACATGGCCACATCCCCAGTAACTGTACTACCTTGAAGGAAGTACAAGTTCCTTTGTCGAACACCCTTGAGTACAACTATTGCACCAGCCACAACCTTTAGAACACCATGTTCAAGTACCACCTTGTAACCATTGGCTTCTAAAGCACCAACTGAGATAAGATTCTTCTTCATGTCAGGAACATACCTAACATTTTTCAGCCTCCTTATAATTCCATCAAACATCTTCAGACGAATGGTACCTATACCCATTATGTGACAGAGTTGATCATTACCCATCACCACTACACCACTCTCCTGCTTCTTAAAATCAGAAAACCATTCCCTTATAGGACATATATGATAAGAAGCAGCACAATCTAAGATCCATTCATTACCACTAGTGTAACAAACCATTGATGAAACGGATAAAGAATAATCAGAATCTACATAATCATCTTTAGTATCACATGCAACATTTACCTCAGAGTCTTTCTTCTTGTCCTTTGCCTTGGCTTTAGGACAATCTTTCTTCCAATGCCCTTTCTCATGACAAAAGGAGCATTCATCCTTTGCTAGAGATCGACCTCTCGACTTTAACCGAGATTTTCCTCTACCACCTTGGCCTTTCCTGTCACTAGACCTTCCTCTTGTCACCAAGACCTCAGGTGTAGAGCCCTTGGACTCTTCCTTGTCCTTCTTCATACACGGATGAGTTAACAATGCTGCAGAAATCTCACCATACACCAACTTTTCTTTCCCATATGTGAGTGTGATAGCCAAGTGTTCATATTCGTCCGGTAACGAATTTAGGAGACACACTGCCTTGCTTTCATCACTCACATCTGCTCCTAGATTCGCCAAGTCTGCAATTATTAGCTTGGTAAAATCATTAAGATGCTCCGCCATGGAAATACCTCTTCTCATATCTATTCGATAGAACTTTCGAAGTAGATAGTTTTTATTATGGATAGTCTTTGTCATGTACTTCTCCTCCAATTTTTGCCACATCTCCTTTGCAGAAACATCATTCATCACAAGATATTTAACTTCTTGTGCCAAACACGATCTTATGATTCCACAAGCTCATTTGTTCATCTTTTTCCAATCCTTCTCTTCCATATCTTCTGGCTTATCCTCCAGAACATCTTCTAGGTCTTGTTGACATAGAGCATCCATTACCTCACACCTCCACATACCAAAGTTATTGGTGCCAGTAAACTTCTCTAGATCAATTTTTGCTTGATGGTAAACCACTGACTTGGCTTCCCCCTTCGAACTCTTCGAACTCCCTTCTTTTGACATCTTTCCACCAACTTTCATGCACTAAACAATCACCAAACGAATCTGAAATTACACCGGAATTTCAACAAACACCTTCTAGACGCTCAAGTTCTAACCAAAACTCTGATGCCACTTGTTGTGCGCAGCGGAAACTAATGCACAAATATGATGATTGAACTAATATATGTAAGTAAACGAAAAACGACAAAATAAACAAGCAACCACACACAAGACACAAGATATACGTGGTTCGGCAATATGCCTACGTCCACGGGGAGAAAGGATGATGATTTTCTTCTCAAGACAATTGTACAAGCCCTCACAAAGAAAACTGAAGTCTTCTTCCTCACAAAAGTTCTCTCAAACTCTCTAATGGTTTCTCACAATCTCTCTCTCAGAAAAAATTAAGGTTTTGTATCACTTCTATTTGGCTTTATAGCATAGCCTTACAATAGACCACGAATTGGGCTCAAACATGCCCATATAGCACAAAACCAAGGGAGGACGTACGTACGTCGAAATCACGTACGTACGTTGAGCCACGGAACAAAGATCTGGCGTACGGGACGTACGAACGCCCTAACTGCGTACGTACGTTCCTTCTCCACAAAGTTATCTGTCACATTAAACGTACGAACGCCCTAACTGCGTACGTACATTCCTGAGTAAAAACTTCCATCCGTCTGATTTGCACATAAAACCCAACAATATTTTTGGTGTAATGACCATACAACCAAGACTTCGAAATTATGGTTCAATAGAGCTTTTATGCCAATAACATTCACTTGGCTTTATGTTTCCTTACTAAATCTGAAATTCACATTCATTAAAAAGTGACTTCTTGAAAAACCCTAAAAATTGATATAAAAGAAAAATAAAAAATTATGTGAAACAGTTTCGAAACAAATTATATTAAGGATCATTTTCTTACTTGCAAGTCTTGAATAATAATGTACATCTTTCTGAATTAGTTTATGATCTCCCGTGTTATTTCCATACCAATAGAAACTATCAAACATCTTTCTATGTACTCCACCTTCGCTAGATCAGTTGAGGGTCATCTAACTTGTGAAAATCATTGAAATTAGTGATAAATTTGCATTCATTGAAATCATTATGGTTATCTTCTTCTTTTTTTCAAATTTTGTTTCCAAAAAATAAAAAAAGACAAAAATAAATAAAAATAAATAAAGAAAAGAAAAGAAGGAAAGAGATTGCATAGAATATGTAATTTCTACTCTCTCAACTGGCTCTGTAATCATAAACTCCTATAAACTTTTTTTCTTCAAAGAAGAGGTTTTGCTCCAGTTCTTGTCTGAGGCAATGTGCAGGCTTTCATTTTTATGAATGTTGATTGTTGAACAGTTGTTGATGTTGGCATGCTTAAGAAGCAACACCTGATCTATTAGGACCATGTTTTGTTGTCATGTTTCGGAAAAAAATAGCAAAAAAAGTGATAATAGTAATAATAATAATAATAAAAAGAATTATACAGCTGATCACTCTTCTTATTCTAAGCATGATACTTGGGAATGCAGCTCAAACCTGTTGTTTGCATTGAGGATGACAGCTTCTTGAGACCGACCATTCTGAAAGACATTCGCCAATTCCGAAGGCTGGTTATGCTGCAATATACTCCCCTTGTCTGGTGTTACAGATGCAAACTGATAACACCACCATTTGACAAATCCTTTAATAGCTGGGTATGCTATACTGTATTGCTCTCATCCAGAGAAAGTTGGTTGTGCTGCATTGTACTCCCCTTAGCTGGTGTCACAGGTACAAACTGAATTGATGTATTCTCTTTATATCCACAGCTAAAAATCATGTTTTATCATTTGATAATTGTATCCATAGGTTGGATGTGGTGCATTCTATCACCACTATCTGGTGAGGTTAATTGGACAGGCATATTCACATTAGAAAGGTGCTTGTGCTTTCTTCCAGTACTCCTTTCTGGTGTTACTGGCGCGAGCTGAAATGATATGTTGCCATATGAAGCTGCATCACCAATTGCTTGAGGGTTGTACTTAAGATTATATATTGATCTACTGGTAGAACTAAGATCCCATGTTGCTATACAACCATAAGGAACAGAAAATTTATTTTAATCGAACTGTGGCGGTTGGTTGCTAACACTTCTACTTGAGTTGACTCTGTAAGTTTAGTCATGGAACATCACCCGCAGCCTGAATATAATAAGTAAGGCCCCGTTAGCCTTGGCGGAGATGGGGATAAAGAGTCAGGATTGAAGCCCTTGGAAGGTATCAGAAGAGTTGAATTGCGGTTGTTTATTCTCAGAAGAGTTGAATTAAGGATGCTAAGAGAAAGAGACCACACAATGAAACAAAGAGAACTATAACAGTGGTATGGCCTTCTGATGGTGATGCTGCTGCTGGTGGTGGATTGCCATTATTCTGAGTTGAGGCCATGTAAGAAATTGTTTGTGAGTACTGAAGGTGCAGTTATTTGTGGGTTTGAAGTGATGTAGAATATCTAAATTGTTTGTGTATATAAAGAGGAAGAAATAAGTATATATAAAGTGAATTCCTCCTTTGTACAACCTTGCAAGTCATTTATGACTTAAAATGACTTAGGGTCTGTTTGATTCGAGTCCGGAAAATAGATTTTTCAGGAAATTTCAATTTCCCATGTTTGATTAAATGGAAAATAAGCGGTAAATATTTAAAACGACATGATAAGTTAAAATGTTGGGACAAATTGGGGCTCAATTTTGTCGAACTCTTACTACAAACATATTTAAATGATTTTCCAAAACAATTCATGATCAATGTAGCATTATAATTATTTTATCAAAATTTTATTTTTCAAATATTTGTACATGATAAATCTATTTCCCGGTAAACTCTTTTCCGGCCCGAATCAAACAAACCCTTAATTCTTATGCTAAGATTTTGTGGGCCTTTCATAGATTGCATTGAAATACACTCTTCTAGCTAAGCTCAAATTCTTTAGAATATTAGAACTTTGTTGGATTGTTCATTGATCAGGATTATTCTCCTATGGTTAAGTATTTTAAGGTGGCTGACCACACCTTTCTCAGGCATGCTTTCCCCTTATTACAGTAAAACTGATTTTCCCAATTTTAAGATTATAACATAAAACTGATTATTAAGCAAGTCATGTTAAATATCATAATTAACATCAATTGCTTATGTTGTATATTTTTTAGCAAGATAATTATATTTTAAATATCATAATTATGTACAGCTAAGGGGAGTACAACCATAGTCATAAACATAAACTCCTTCTGCTTTGTTACATGTGATGCACTGATGCCTTCTAAGCAGTTTAAAAAACGCAGGCATTTATTGTGGGTTGAATAGGAGACTCCACGGAATCATTAGCAGCCTTTGGTTCTGGAGAGAGTACAAAGACAAGTTACAGGATATTTCTTCATAGACATGGCTGCTAAAGGACCTAGATGATTAATAAAGAACATCACTTCTATGAATGAAATCCCATGGAGAAACATAAAAAGAAATGTTGTCCCTGAGAACTTTAGAGTGATGTTTTCAATTAGATGCAAATTGTTTGTGTATCTTTTAAGGTATAGACTATGAATTTTAATTTTGATGATAAATTTGTTGGGCTTAAGTATTGGGCTTAAGTTGGGTTTGATTTTTATTCTCCAATCATTATAAACATGCCATGTGGCACTTGCTAAGCTCCACTATTATATAGTACTAGTTTTTGATCCCGTGCTACGCACCGGGATTTTTATAGAACTATAAAGAAATTCTATTATAATGTAATTTTCAACTATAATATTCCAATAAATCTATAATAAAATTCGACTATAATATAATTTTCAACTATAATATTCCAATAAATCTATAAAGAAATTCAACTATAATTTTTTTTTTGTACGATTATAATAATTTTGAACTCATCTAAATATTCTCACTTTTTTAGTCTATGTCTTCCATACTTGAATATTTCTTGGTTTTTTGTATTTTACAATAATTTTTTGTTTGTAATATTTGTTTCGCATAATTTGACATATCCTTGTCTTCGTAGTTGATTTTGTACAGTCTTTTGTGATTCGTTGAATTCACTGCTACCCTGATTTCTGCTTTTGGTAATTTCCCCTTTTCAGCAATATATTGGTAATCTAAACCTGTCAAAAAATTATGTTAGTAATATTTATGCAATTAATAATTTTTGTCATATTTTTATTTGTAGTACTTACATATAAAGCAGGGTAAAATGAGGATACTATTCCAGTGAAATCCAATCTTTTAGGTTACTATCAGGAATTGGAGATATAAATTTTACTTTCTGAGTTAGTTGCTTAGATTCAGTGTATGCTTACTATTCAGAAAACCGTTGAGATGTGAAAGAAATACTTTCTTCACTATAGTATCGTATTCAATATTTTTTCCTTTTTTGGTATATTTGTTTTGGTACTGAGCATCAAGCCAATTATTTTAAAAATTAATTTAACTTGCATTAGCATTAGAGATAATACAAATATTGTATAATTGAAAATTTTTACATATATTGTATATATAAACTTCCTTCAACTACTGATTTTCCACGTACATCCAATATTTTTTTCTGACTGCCTGTAATAAATTATCTGGATAATATATATACGAATCATTATTATTGGTTGATAGATCATTTTTTAATATAACATTATATTAAAAAATATTATAATATTAAATTGAATAATATTTTAAATTAACTATTTAGATAGTAATATTAGAGTATTTTGCGATAATTTAGATTACCTTTTGTGGGTACAGAGGTGTGTTTCTATAGGCTAACGGTCATTTTAATTTTTTTTAATATTTAGCAATTATAAATTTAAATATTAATAGTACACATAATTTATTGACTATATTAAAAAGAGAATATTCAACACTAAATTAGAGTCCTTCCCAATTTATTTCAACAAAGCATGGTCTATGGTCTCTTACTATCTGTCTTCTAAATTATTTTATATAACATTTGGAAATTGAATTGATGTAACATTTATTGAAAGATCTCTATCTTCTTAATAATCAATTTCCTCACATGAAATTGATTTAGAACTACTTCCTTTGTAGTATTTATCGGTTTAATTGCTTCATTTGTTAAGAAAGTGTCTTACAATATGCAGTCCCATCCATTATTATAATTTTTATTGCTTGGCCAACAATTGTACAAATGGTTTAAATATCCTTTGTGGGTAGATAAGTTCTAGTCTCGAGGACATTGCATTTTTCTATTCTGTGTTTTTATTGTCAAAAGTAGTGAGTAATTTGTTATTAAATCATACCTATAAAATTCCATAGATAAAGCGTGGGCAGGTAGTATTAGTAATTGTGTTGGTTAGATATAGTAGAATTTCTACTACTAATAAAATATCTAAAAAATTGAAGATATGTTGTTGAAGATTAAAATCCTAATGTCATAAAAATAATTGGATATTTGTAGTACAATATCCTTTCAAAAATTAATGAAACTACTTAAGTGCTAAAGAAATTGATGTAAACTAAATATATTGTTTGCGTGGTTTTCCTAATATTTTCTTTGAGTTCCTTAGTCTTCCAATGATGATGCCTTTCCTATGCCTCTTAATTCTTTCGGCTCCTCTTTGTTGGTGGTGATTTTGGTGGAGTATCTGTTGTTATATCTTCGCTTTCTTCTTCTCTTTCTGGTGTCATTTTCTCTTCCTTTGGTTCAACAAATGTGTGTGAAATTGTGAATGATCTTGCAGCTCCGTCTTGATAGCTGAATTTGTCAAATCTAATTTGAAATAAATATTTTTTGTTCAGTGGTTTCTGTAGTTTTTCTTTAATCAATTTTTCTCCATTATCCTGCAAAATAAAGTTATTTTATTTTATTAGTTTGACAATAAATACGTTTGTTTTGATATAAGAAAATATAATATAATATACTTGCCTGCATTCGTAGTTCCATTAGCTTTTGAACTGGTTCTCCTAAGAAGAATTGAGCTTGTTCCCCAAAAGCGACAAAGGTTGTATTATCGTTCTCATCATCCACGCGCATTGCATAACGATATCTTTGAAAATATTGGAATTTGATAAGAATTTTTGTTATGTTAAGTAATAATGTATTGCAGTTCATTATTGATTGGGAACTTACTTTTCCAATGGCATATTGATGTGTCCTTTGCAAGCTAGGCATTGTGTTACATTTGAATCCACTTTTGTGCTGCAATGTGGGCATGATGGGTAGCTCCATTTTCTGTCATATATTCTTGCTATTGTTGCCTCACATGTGTATGGTTCTGCCTGTTATTAAGAAGTTAGAATAATAATATATGATTTTAACCATAATTGAATTTATTAATAACTAATTATATTTACCTTGTTTGTCTTAGTTTTTGCCAGTTGGATTAGTTGTCCAATTGTGACTCTATTTTTTTGCATTATTTCTTCAGGTGTCATGTTGTTTTCTTCTATTGGTTCTTCAAATTCTGTCTGGATCTCTTCTATTGTAGATCTGGTGTTAACATGTTATCGTATAAGAAATCTTGTTATGTAGGTTTTAAAAAATCATATACATATTAAAAATATAATGTTTTGTTACCTTTTCAGAAAATCTTCTACATCCTTTGTATCCAGATTTATATAAATCCTTGTTGAAGATGATGAACTGATTCCACGTCTACCTGTATTGTTATTATAACAATGCATTTATTATTTGTAATAAAGAATCTATGGACAATATTAATGTAATTTTTTTATGAAATAATATTGTTAAGAGATGTTTTACCTTTGAAGAAAGAAGTGCATAATCCTGTGATTATAACCACGTTATTTTTTGTTCCTTCAACTCCTTCTTCAGTAATTTGATCCATTTTTTCCCCCCATAAAGTAACCATGCATTCACTTCCACTGTAGATAAAGTGTGTAGAAATTCAGACATATTGTGATATTATTAACGTAATTGTACTTACACATATAGTAGTTTTTGTTTGTTAGTTACCTGCTATCAAGAATCCTGATTTCCTTATAATTTTTATTGTTTTTTGTTGTGATTCTTGGTCCAACATCTGTGAGAAATCCTATAAAATCTGCATGTAGACATATTCATTGGTTGTTAGGATAATATATTTATAAATAGTTTTTAATATATAATTATCATATGAAAATACTTACCCATTAGCCATGTTTTTTTACCCAATTTTGTCAAGCCAGTGGCGAAATCAGTGAACTTGAAATTATATCTTGGAATTGATTCATCTTCTTCTGTCTGCACAACATCTGTATCTGGTTTGAACTTAATCTTGTATGTGTGAGTAACCGGACGAAAATCTGTGGTATTTTTCTCGATGTCGAAGTTGTTGATTTCGTAGACTTTCCCTTCTATTAGAATTGGTTGGTATTTAGGCATATATTCTGTTGGGACTATAGTGTGGATCTGGTCTCCCTGGGTGTCACAAACAATAAACAATTATATAGGATAATACATTCAATTAACATATATAGTATTCTTAATAAATTTAAATATTTTGAGTTGATATCATATTGTTTATAGTTTTAGAATTTACCTTTTGATCTATCAGTATCATGTCGTAGCCGAAAACTTGACTTGGATTGTGTGGGTTCTTAGGGATCCATGTTCTTGAAACTCGTGCTTTTATTGTGACAGTTCCTCTTGTCTTCCCCAGATCCTTGATTTGTTGGTACTTCTTCGGTTTGTTAGAACAACCCATTGTCTGTTGTTTTTTTGTTGATGTAGAGAAGATTCAATATTGTTGTTTGCTTGTCTGTGATGGTATACAAAAATACAGAATTTGTTAGTAGTTAGTTGTTTAGTATTATGCTAGTTTGTTAGAAAGAAAAAAAAAAAGAAGACAAAAATAAAAGAAAAAATCAATTTGAATAAAAAACCTAAAAACAATAAAGATAAGAAGTATTGAAATCTTACTTTTCCGCAGAGAAGCTTTGATTCGTAGGTGAGTTTTTGTGTAGAGATATCCAGGGTATATATTGGGTATATATAGGAGTTTATGATGGTTATGTGAAGTTACCTATTGATATATAAATTAGTTTAGAAGTGTTATTTGGATTTCTAAATATATTGGAATAATAGTTTTTTAGTCTTAGTTGAATTCTATTTTATTGATTTCTGAATATATTGGAATAATAGTTTATTGATTTTTATTTATTGATTTCTAAACGATAGATTTCTATTTTATTGATTTCTAAACAATAGATTGAAAATAGTTGTTAAAGCAATGGAATTAGGTTATACTGGAATTGCTTATAATCGTTCAATTAAAGGAATAATGTCTGATAAAGATATTTGTTCAATTGCTCGTTTCCCTCTTTCTTCTCTTCTTAAACTATCTCCAAATTTATCTACTTGTGTTAAATTTCATAGAAGATTATTAGGTGTTCCTGTAAATTCTCCTTTTAGACAATATACACGATTAACTGTTGCTGTTGAGAATAGGGTTCAAAGTTCTGTTTTGAATTCTGGTAATAAAGTTCTTAAAACTTATGATTTGGTTGCTGTAAAGCCTTTGAATCAAATTGCGTTCGAGCATGCTTGTAGAGAAGCTGAGGTTAGTTTGATTGAGTTTTTAGAATTAGTTTTTGGGTAATTTTTGAGTTTATTTTATTTGATTATTAAGTTGGATTTGTTTGGTATGAAGAATCACTTTTATTTATTTACTTTTTTTGTTATATATAATTTTTCATATTTTATGGGCATTGGTAGGTATTAACCATCATGGATTAGGTATTTTCAGTAGTAGTGGTTTTTTTTTGTTTTTGGTATACATATTTTCTAAATTTGTAAGTGGAATGTTTTCTGTAGGTATGATTGTGCTTTAGTTAGAATGTGCTTTATTGGGATGATTGGTTTGTAAGCTGTTGTGGAAGGGGTGGTGGCAGCTATCAATAGAGGTTGGGTTTGACCTTTGGATAGAGACTGATTCTTCGGATACTACAACAGCTTTTAGGACTGACCAAGTGCCTTGGAAGCTTCAGGCAATATGGAGGGAAGGGCGGGCTAAACTTAAGACTTTTCATCTTTCTCACATTTGGAGGGAAGGGAACTTCTCTGCATCATTTCTCACATTTGGAGGGAAGGGAACTTCTCTGCTGATGCAGCAGTAAAGAGAGGAGCTCAACTTTCTGAAGGATTTGCAGAAATGTATGATAAAAAGCCTTCCTGGCCATCTAAGTGGGAATTGCCTTATCAATTGTATTTTCGATTTGACAAATATGCTTAGTTGACTGTAACTAAGACTATCTTTTTGTAAGTTGTGACTCTTTCTATTCAATAAAATCACAGATTACCTAGCAACAAAAAAAAGGAAAAAAAGAAAATTGGTTTGTAAGCTGTTGGAATTTTTGTGACATCAAATCTAGTGTCGTGTGGTCTGAATTTTTATTTTTATTTTCTTGTTTTTTTCATCTAGATCAAATCTCTTAATGTTACTCCTAATTTTATAGTTGCATCTCTGGTTTTAGACAGGCTAATGACTGAGGTAATTTTTTAGTTGCATCTCTGGTTTTGGACTGTCTAATGACTGATGCAATTTTTTAGTTGCATCTCTGGTTTTAGACAGGACATTGCTACTACATTTTTTTTAATTTTATTTTCCAATGATTTTTGTATGTTATTATTTTTTTTTTTATCATAAAATTGTGGAACTGGTGCTTTTTACCGGGTGTGGTGTTAGTAATTTGATGTGTTTGTATATCAATAAACACCTTAGTCACCAGAGTATGCTGATAAAATAAGTGTGGGCTAGCTTTACACAATTTTGAACTCAAAATATATTCCCAATATTCTATGGAAGAAATATTCAATACTCATACACCTGAAGAATACACACCTATGCTTACTGTAATGTATTTCAGTGAACATTTACTGATTTGGATAGAAGCGAATGAAATTTTTCTTTAAAATACCAAATTGCTAACTTTTGCTCAATTTCATTGTAAAAAATAAATAAATAATAAATTAAAAGTATGCTGAAACCTACATTGTTATCAAAGATGTCTTCAGCATTGATATTTGAAACTTCAAAAGGTTAGTGACATAAGATGCCAAATTTTTTAACAAAACACACTGGCAAGTACACAGATAATGGAAGAACAACCAAATAACTCAGATAGTACAATGTTTGTTACTTAAATTGTCAAGATGATCTCATAACTAGACGTTTTTCTTAAATTTCCAAGATAATCTGCGTCCTGATTGGCATCATGATAAATAATCTGTGTCCTGATTGGCAAGATAATCTGCGTCCTATCACAAATTCATGATAATCTGCTTCTTGTATTCACAATGAAGTGCCACCTTAACACCTTGTAATATCGCATTAATTTCTCAGTTCATTTTGTAGATAGATATCACATCATCAAAAAAAACTCTGACCACTTGCCCATTACAGTCGCTTGTAACATCTGCATAGGATCCAGTTGAGAATATACATAAGCATTATTATGGATAGTTGATAAAGTAATATAAATTTTCTGCATAGCATTATAGTATGGATGACTGCATAGCATTATAGTATGGATGATTAATTATATCTATCATTTATAAATATCTATAGAAAAGGTATTGCCATATAAATCAAAAGTATTTTTGATAATATAAAGTATATACTTACCAATATCTAGGCAAATTGTTGAATATTTCCTTGTACACAATGTTTTGTGTATATCCATCTGGTTCGTTGCTATTGTTTTTCTTGATCAGAATTTTGAGACCATCCCTAGATGTTGTGTGAGACACAGCCACGTATAATTGTCCATGAGAGAAAATTGGTTTCGGTAAATAGATACCGACATGATCGAATGTCTGTCCTTGACTTTTATTTATAGTCATTGCGAAACACACCTTCACTGGAAATTGTTTTCTTCTGAAGGTGAATGGCCACTTTGTGTCACTTGGTTCCATAATTATTCGAGGAATATATACCTTATCTCCAATGTTGGTTCCAGTTATGATGACTGCTTCTATCACTTTGTTCCCGAGCCTTGTTACAATAAGCCTTGTACCATTACATTGTCCCTTGCTTTGGTTCATATTTCGTAAGAGCATAATTGGTACGCCGACCTTTAATTCCAGTTCATGGTTTGGAAGGCCTGAAAATTTCAATGAGTTCAGAAACTCTGGACCCCATAACAATGATTGTTCGTCTGAAACATTTGTAAGTTTGCCTATTGAGTCTGAACTGTAGTATGTATGGGAATTTCCTGGTAGCGATGATATAATGTAAGAATTGATTTCATCAACGCTTTCGTTTGTAGGAGACAAAATACTTCTCTCTTTCAAGTAATTTGTGTTGCTGCTGTTTTCAGTAAGATTGGGATAAATTGTTGATACTATTTCTGCAATGCAATCCTCTGTTTGTGGAATAAGCAAATCATCTGGTATCTTAATCCAAACAGGTTCTTCATCTTCGTTTATTGATATTGCAGGTAGATTTCCATCTCCCAAAGCTAAGACCCATTTACTAAATTCTTTTATTGACTTTGCCTCTTCTTGGTTAAGACTTCCATTTTGTAGCCTCATATTTTCAGTTAGCACAAACACCTGACAGTTTTTCCAGACTATAGACCTGTTCACAGAAGCGTCTACTATATCTTCTCTTGATCCTCTTGGAACAACAGGTAGTATTTGTCTGAAGTCTCCTCCCAATAGGAACGTTTTACCACCGAAATCTCTTTTATCAGACTCTACAATTTTGAACCTCATTAGGTCTTTTAAGGTTCTATCAACTGCTTCGAAATTGTGTCTGTGATTCATTGGAGCTTCATCCCAAACAATCAGATCTGCCTGTCTTATAAGTTCTGCCAAATTTGATCTTTGAGTTATATCGCAGCATGAATCCTCATTGACCGGTATTTGAATTCTGAACCTTGAATGTGCAGTACGTCCACCAGGAAGCAATAGTGATGCTATCCCTGAAGAAGCAACAGCCAACACAATTTTACCTTCAGAGCGTAGTTTTGAAATGATTGTCCTGTATAGGTATGTCTTCCCTGTTCCTCCGCAGCCATAAACAAAAAAAACTCCTCCATTTTTAGATTCCACTGCATTTGTAACGATGTCAAAGATTTCTCTTTGTTTTGTGTTCAGTCCAGATTGCAATCTTGACGATTCATTGTGAAGGTCAACAGTGTTATAGCTCAATTCATCACTAATTAATCTGTTTTGAACTTTAGGTAAGAAAGACATATCTGGATATGGAAGTGGAGGGTAGTCTTTCAGTGATTTGCCGCAATGATTAAGTACCTTCTCTATCTCATACAATGTGTAGTTCTTGATTTGTTCCTCTGTAAGTTCTAACTCTGCATTTTTCAGGAGTCGTCTTTGATAATATAGGATGTCATCTGATAGCCATTTCCAAGTTTTCTCCCATAGTTCTAATGGTTCGGTAACTTCATTAAATAACAACATGGAAACAAACATATGCCTTAATTTATACCCACTGCCCCAATGGCTTGCTTCTTCAATTGCTTCAAACCATTCATTGTCATCATCTAGTAGTCCTCGCGCTTTACATGCTTCTTTAAAAGTATTATATGTTATTTCCCCAACTTTCTTCAATTCATTATAGGTGCGCGGTCCTTTGACAATATTTAGAAGCATTCTTAAATAGTATCTTTCTCCTGATGTTGGATGAGCAAAGTACACACGTCCTATTTTAACCCCTGATTTTCTTGGTCTCCACTCTTTTTGTTTTGTTTCCCACACAAATTTTGTTGGGAAATCTACATACGTCAGTTCTCTACCTTGTTGGTATTTAGAGTTAGCAGCCATCCACTTTGTGAATTTTGATTGGTCTACATCATCTTTTTCTAGTACTTCATCCAAGTCTTGTTCGTCGCTGAAGAACACAATGTTTTCACCTTCCAAATGGAAAGGTAATCTCTCAACACTTGGTTTTCGGTATTGTATATCGAAGTTGAATATTCTCCAACATGCTTCAGAAGCTGAGATGTATCTGCAGTCTAGGTAGTTCTTGACTTCGTCTATCTCTCTTATGATTTGTGGTTCACCATCTCCTCTATTAATCAAATTTTCCTCAATAACTACAGTTGCTCGATCTTTTCCTTTGTTTATATATTTGAAGAGATACTTTATTGATCTAGCTTTGTTGCAGAATTCCACATTGATGTGAGCTTGGTACTTGACAATCAAATCTACGTTATGTGGTATGACCCATGTGTTATCAACTTCAATCCCATTTTTATTAGCCGTACGACCATCCTTCCTTCTTCTGTATACTGGGAAGCCATTTGGATCTACAGTTGTAATGTTTGTATTCTTCTTTGGAAAGTGTTTAGAGCATTCGTCGTTTAGCATACATGGTGATTTATTGTTGATTGACTTACCACATGGTCCGTGGATCATAAATTGAACAACTGCCTCATATGCTATTGGATCCTTATCTTTATCGGGTAATTCTGCTGATATTATTTTGTTCACATCTGTGGGATCAACAAGTTTGTCATCTGGATGGAGAAACAGTAGTATATGCGCATGTGGAAGACCTCTCTTCTGGAATTCGATGGTGTAAATGGCTGTAATAAATTACAGAAAAGTGTAATTGACGGATGAAAATCTTTTAGCTTTATAATAATAATAATACTAAATTATTATTAACTTTTATTTGTATTTATCACTTAGCTTTATAATCTTAAGATTCAATTAATATAATATAATCTATTATATTACAAACAGAGTATTTGATTGTATAAACAGCTGTTCGAAAAAAAAGTTAATGATGACATTGGTTTAGTGTATGTTTTAGATTTAACAATTTTAACTATTAAGGATATTATTATTGTGAAAATCATGTAACCCTCTAAACTCTGCCTTTTTAAATAAAATTTTAACTAACATTATGTTGTTCCTATATGCATTGGTCTGATAGTGCAGATTGTTTCATTCTATTAGTGTCATTCTAGAATATGTCATCACACACAATCTCCATTTTCTAAACAATTTCAGATTGATTGAACTTATTTTTTTGCAACAAAATAAAGGTTTGTATATCTATATTGGACATTAAAGAGGTCCTAAATAATGTATTTTGTTAATTTCGTGCGATGAATATTAATTTAGGTAAACAATTTTGGACAATATTCGTAAAGGTTTTTTTTTAAAAAAATTTGTGATAAACTAATAACCTAGAAATGGTACAATACACTACTTTGTGTCTTTGCATGCTGTACTGATAAAGTAACCTAACATTCAGCATGTGCACTTTATTAAAAAATTAAAGTATAAAATGATGTTACCTGCTTGAACTCGACCAAAGTGTTTTCCTTCCTTCAAGTCTCTCATTAGCTGGTCCAACTTAATTTTGAAGACTCGAGTAACAATGTCTGGACGGTCATCATGCTTTTGGCCTGGTATTTGTTCTACAAATTTCTGAATCTCTGGCCAATTTGGATTACAGGTGAATGTAATGAAAAGATCTGGGGGTCCTGTCCATCTACATATTGCTATTGCATCTTGATAATTTTGTATCATATATCTTGGACTTCCAGTAAAAGATGATGGTAAAATTAAGCGCTTTCCAGCTGAGGCCGGAGTAGTGTCACCTGCTACGACTGCATCTTTTAGTCCAGAATATAACTCTGCTCTCAGTTTTGTCTGATGTGTCCTAACCCATTGTAGTCTGTATTCTTCAATACACGCATATGCATCCACTAAAAACTGTTGGAACAAACGTCCTCCACAAACCAAAGTATGTCCTTCATTGATTCTTTGTTGTATCCTATATGCGTAGTATTCCCTCATGGTTACAGTTGTTCGTTTTGATGGAACATATGTCTCAATGTTCCTGTAATGTATTCCTTCTCTATATCCGTCTTCTGCATATGGAAATAACAAAGGATACTGCATGGCCATAAAGCTTGGATGTAACTCGTTTATTCTCTGTAATCCAATGTCTTTGTGCTCAACTACAATGTCCCTATGACCTTCTGTATCGTTTCCATTTCCAACAATTAATGCAGCAATTTCAGTTACTGAAGGGAGATTATACTGACGTCCATCTTTTTGCCTTGAACCAATAAGCCGCATACGGACTGGCATTAAATCTGAATCTTGGTACCTGTCCTTGGCCATTCTGAATGCTTTTGTAAGTGAATTTTTCTCATCAAACATCTTAATGAGACCATCTACGATTGAAGCATCTAATTCTCCATTGTCATTGTTACTGTTTAATATTTCTATTCTCCTAGATACTTCGTCCCCTGAATACATGTATAGTTGTGCGAATTTCTCATTTTGACCATCAACAGGTAACAAAGAGCCTATTTTGTGGTGATTCTGTCCATTTATTCGGAAAACATATGGACCTCCTCCATTGTTTATACTATTATCAATACGTCCTCCCATCGATGTGAAAGAAAACATGGAGTTGTATTTTCTTATATTATTTCTGAATCTTCTTGTTGTTGCACCTCCTCTATAATCTAATAGTTCTTTTAAAAAAGAAGGTGTATTTGGAAGAAGAGGTAGCAATACCTTTCCGTTTCCACAACATATTGTGAATTTTGGATTTTTTGGTTTTTTGTATTTTTCATTCCTCTCTTCATACCAAACCACTGCTTTACAAAAACTGCATTCTTTTGTTGGGTAGCCAAAATCCCATGCTTGTTTAAATCGCCCTGGAAGAAATCAGATTGATTAGTATCAAGATATATTTGTTAATTATATTTTCTTGTTCAAATTTGACTTACTTATATGAGGTTGATTAATTTCGTTTTCAATGTCTTCTTCCGAATCTTCTCCACTCATATGTGAGCTACAATTGTCATCTGTAATAGTGATGTCATCTTGATTGATGTCGTGAGTTTGATCTGTTATGCTAGTTTCTTTGATGCTTGGTAGTTCTCCTATATTAAAATATTAAATGTTAGATATATAAAACTGAAAACATATATTAATATATTTGAAATAATTTAAAAATTGATGTGGTTTACCTAAATCTTGAAGGAACCGAATTGAATTTAGTCTTGCGCTGGTGACTTGACAACCATCTGTGTTATTAATATCCATTGCCTGTGTATTTGAACTGAATGAGTTAAGAAACGAACTGGTCTGAGTTTTGCTTGAATTTGAAGATCTTTTGTTGCTCCTTTGTTGAATGATGACAGATCTTCTTAATGTCCGTGCATCTCTAGCTTGATCTTGGTTGTTGATTCCTAAATTTTATTGTCCCATGAAATTATTTAAATGTTAGAATTAGGATATAAAATAAAATTTAAAAAAAAGAATGAATGGACATCACATAGTGTTGAAAAGTGGGGTTCAGACCTGGCAATTGCTGTCTTCTTTTATTTTGTCCGTCATTTGCTAGTTCACCAGGTATTATATCCCTCATATCTAATTGAACAGGTTATGATTTTATTGTTACTTTTTGTTAAAGCAATACGAACATAAACCAAAAACTATTCCTAGTGATTAATTATATAATTTAACAGCAAAAGATTGGAAATTTTAAACAATGCATACCTGATATCTGTGGTCTTCTTCTTCTCTTTTGTCCGGCATTTATTTGTTCGGCAGGTATTTTAGTCATGTTACCTAATTTCACATGTTTCAATCATATATTAAAATTTTGTAACAGCAACGTATAATCATAAAGCTCAGCTTATATTATTTCGGGTTCAACCCAAAAAAGAGGCAACTCTTAGTTATTTGCATGAAACAAATACATAAATGGCAATGTATGTGTAAACAGGGAGTGTTAATGTTATAGTGTTAATATCTGCATGAAACACCATTAATTTGTTAATCATTTGGGAATGGCAATACACAACAACATTAGGCACAATAGATGAGTTCTTATTTATTGGTTGGTTGGGAAGTTTGAACTGGAGTTGGTGTGTTGTGGCAGGGCAGAATCCAGCATATGATCAGTTTCCATGTCAGTATCAGCTATTTTACAGAGGGAAGGCCAAAGGGTCATTTTGGTATGAGCCAGTTTTCCAAGTTAGCACCTTGGAAGGTCAGCTGGTTTGGAGAAGACGACGCTATCGTGTTAAGAGATGGAAAATCCCAGCTACATTTTATTTCAGTGTTTTGGACAATGGTATGGTATCAAAGGAATTCTGGACAATTGTTGATGTAGCTGATGATCTCAGCTGGGGATTATTCCACTATAGCGGTGCTGCACAGGTTGCAGGACAGTCATATACTGGAGCTGTGCTTGTTAGTCCAAATGGAGAGTACCCAGATGAGACACAGAAGGAGAAATTAGTTTCTTCGCTGGAGAAGTGTGGAATCAAAGAATGGGAGCTTTTTATGGTTGATAACTGTTCATGTCTACTTCGATATAAGAGTGAAACTGCAATGTAACACTACCGAAACAGAGAAGGTCATTACTTCTACGGTTCTATAAGTATAACAATCTGCGCAGATCAGTAATGGAGGAGACAGGGTAACACTAAAACAAAGCAAACACCAATAGTATAGGTAGTAGCGATGGACTGGTACTGGTATTGTCAACAACACAGTTTGTATCATTGTGAAATTATTTTTTAAATAAGGCTTCAATAAAAAAAATAACTACAAAGAAGACCATGTGTATAATGAATATAAATAAGTTCATTCAAATAAAAATAAAAGTGACAAAGTACATAATGTGATATCTAATTAAATGAAGAATATAACATTTATAGTCTAACTGATAAAGCTTGCAGAGATTTACTAATCATCAATTTGCTCCATTTTTGTATCTTCTTTGGCACTTGGCAGATAATCTTGAACTCCAAGATACTTCGGTCCATCTTTAATGTATTTCATCAATTCCTTCAAATACTTTCGATTAAATAGTGCGTCGATATGATTGAGTATGATTCCTTTTGGTTTTCTGTCTTTGTAGTTCGGATAATCATTACCATATGCTATAAGATTATCATCAATTTGCTCCATTTCTGTATCTTCTTTGGCACTTGGCAGATAATATTGAATTCCACAACTCTTTGGTTCTTTAACGTACTTCATGAAATCCTTCAAATACTTTGAGTCCATCTGATTAGGAAAATAATTTGTCATACATCTCGCCATGTTTACGTGCATTTGTAAGATGCATGTACCATATTTTTGGGAGAAGCATATATGTTCTTCACTCGCTGCTACTGCTTTTATCTTTTTCTTGTTGTCTTCTTCTCGATGTGTCGTAAAATCTGAAAGTTCAATATCAATTATTTTAATCGTGATTTCAGATGTTTTAAATTGATATAGTTCACAGAGTTACTCAATTATGTTAATTGTGATCTCAGTGGTTTCGATCGATTTATCAAAAACACAAATTCAATCACCTATGTAGCAAATGAGATTTGATTGGATAAGCTTTAGGATATAATATTTCCACTAAAAACTCACTTTGAATATTGAATATGCGCACCAGGTCATACACACACACACTACTACTAACATACACCTTTCTTCTTCTCTTATCCTACACACCACCAGTCCACCACCCTCTTGCTTCTGTTTAATTAAGAAAACCTTGTTTGATGTTTTTCGTTGTATTATGACCTATAATAGTCTAACCTGTAAGAGCTGTTTTGAAGGTTTCTACTGTTGCCGTTGCCTGTTTGTATTAGACTTGTCTTTGTTAAAACTTAATACTATACAAAAGAGAATCCCTTCCCCCCGACACACACACACGCACACACCACCAAAAAAAAAATATATAAAAGAGAATTCTGAAGGAGTAAACATATAACATACGAAACATGAAAATTACCTGATAGCTTATGTTGCTGCTGTTGCAATGGTTGTTGTTTACGTTTCATAACTTCGGCAATCCTTTGAAAACAGTATTCATTACATTCATGATATGGATTCGATGCATTGATACAGTCATGATGAACTCTTCTCTCTTCATCCATTATCATTGTTACTTGTTCAGCTTCTTTATTGTAATTATTTTCCTAATAAATTCAAATCAATTTTAAGATTAAAACACTCATTTGAACTCAACTAAATACTGAATAAATATTGAAATACATAATATATAGATGAACAATGGAAGAACTATAAAATATTAAATATTAAATAAAAATTACCTGATGTAGTGTTCGTCGAATATATAGATGAACAACCTGCCTTCTTCCAATTTTTTGTCGGAGGTGATAAGTTGTGGGGGGTTTTTATAGTTATTCAGATCGAAGGTGAATAGAAATCCATGATTTGAAGGTGAATAGAATTTGATTTCCTAATCGAAATTGATTAGGTTCAGGAAATTGATTTCTATTTGGTGATGGTAGATGATTTCGATTTGGAAATTTGCTCAGCAGATGGTGCGCTTTCGATACTGTACCTGTGAACAGTTTGGGCTTCAATTGGGCTGGAAGTTGTGGGCTTAAGTTGTATTCTCAAGTCGCTGAGAACACGCCACGTGGCACTTGTTAGGCTCCACTATTAATATAGTATATAGATATAGATCAGGTGATGGGTAATCTTTAGAGGGAGAAGAAGATGATGAGAGAGAGAGATATTTGGGATTGGGGTCAATAAGAAGAAGCAGTGAAGGAAGTGATAGAAACAAAATGATGGCCTGATGGGTATCTTCTTTCTTGAGAGGTGGGTGACGAACTAGATAATTTGGAAGAGTAATTCTTTAAAATAGATTTGAGGTTTGTTGTTGTTAATGAAAAAATGATTTTTATTGTTTGAGAAAAAGAAAATTTCAGGGAAATTCTATGTCAATGGTTAGATTTTATGGGTATTGTGGTCGGAACGGACAAAAATAAACGGCTGAAGAGACAGAATGGAGACGGTGGGGTGTTATGTCAAACTTTGGACAAAATGAGGGGTTTAGTCCGGTCCGTACGAAAAAGGGGGGGTTAAGTCTAAGAATCCCAAGATAATTAGATGCCACTATTCATGAAAGAAAGGTTTTGTAGAGCTTCGATTAATCTTGTAAGTGCAAGAACCACAGAAAACGTCATAGTTTAATTGCAAGTCATGTATTGCAGAGACACAGTCCTTGAGATCAGATGGTTTATAATTCGATTGTTTTTGCAAGGTTGGGTTCCAAGGATGTTTCTTTGGTTGAATGGTGAAGTTGGTAAGAGAAATCACTGATGCAGCAACCATTGATGGCAGGAAGCTTATGCAAGCATAATGGAATAAACTTAGCTCTGCCAGATAACAACATAGGAACTCCAATTGCAGATTGGGGGATTGCAATCGCCTTGTGCAGTCCGTGTAAAACTCCTGAGAAAAGTCTTTACTGTTGGATTTCCCATCTCATAGGATGTGTTTGATTAGTGGGAATTTTTACGGTTAAAAATATTCCCACATAAAATAATTCCCACTAATGGGTTGTTTGATTGGACACAAGAAATGGGGGGAAATTTTATGTGGGAAAGATTTTGGTTGTTTGATTAGACACAAAACATAATTCCTAGGTAATCTTTTGGACTGTTTGATTACACAAAAATAATTACCTAGGGAAAACTCTATTTTTCATCATAAGCAACATATCCTTTAACACAACAGTAAATCCAACCAACATATCCTTTAAAACAACAGTATACCAAATCTAACCAAAAACAAATTCATTAACACAATACACAAATAACTACAAACGCATAACATCACAAACATAAAATCCATTTAAAACACAATAGCAACATATCAATGTTGATTTCTATGTTGAAACTCTTCAAACATATCCAAAGCCATAACATCTCTTTTCGCAGTCCAGAATGCACTTCTTTGAATAACAATATCTTCGTTATCTTCTTCTTCATAAACCTCTTTTTCATCTTCACTCTCACTTTCACTAGAATCATCTTCACACATGTCACCTGGATCTCCATCTCGTATAAAGTTGTGCAAAACACGACAAGCAATCACTATCTTTTCTTGTGTGTCTATGTTATGGAAAGGGGTATTCCTCAAATAGGCAAATCTTTTTTTCAAAAGTCCAATTGTCCTCTCAATAACATTTCGTAACTGAGAATGATAGTAGTTGTACAACTCTTTTGCATTTCTAGCACGACGACCTTCTTGATCAGTTACATGATATCTAACACTTCGATATGGTGTAAGGAAGTCACGCACATTTGGGAATCCAGCATCGGCAAGATAATATTTACCTATCAAGTTTAAAAGTTTTATTGTTAATCATTTTTTTCAATGTATAAGTAATAGTATAATTATATTAGTATAGGGTATTTATATACCACCAGTGGGTACCGTTAATTAACCTCCGTTCCCTTGGAGCAACTGCACTCCTGAACAAACGTCCATCATGTGTTGATCCTTCCCACCCCACCATTACATATGTAAGTTTCATATCAAAAGTACATGCAACCAAGACATTTTGAGAAATAAACCCTTTACGATTTCGATAGCTTGGTTGATCAATCAATGGTATATTTGCTGGGATATGTGTCCCATTAATCACGCCAATAACATCCTATATTAGATAAACCACTTACTTTTAGCATCCTCAGTAAAGTAAGTTAGAAGTATATTTTTGGTTGCCAAGTTCACGGACAACTCACCTTGAAGTGATGATGCCAAGATTGCCCATAGCTTCCATCGGCTGGAGAATTATCTTTTGTGGCGGGTTTCACAACATCTTTATAGAGTTTAAGTAATGCTCTCAGAACCACATGAAAGTAATGACTGACTGTTTGGGTTGATCGAAAGAAATGAAGTTCAGAATTACATAGATGAGTATCATGACCAACCGTATATAAGAAAATGGCCACTTGCTCCTTCACTGACATGAAACGACTATCCACTAACCTATAAGAACGCAAGCGAGCACATAGTCGATTAAATGGGCCTATTTTTAGTCTTAGGTTTTTATGACAAATCTGATCACTCTCACTATACATTCTTTCAAGTATTGCCGACCTCTCTTGATCTCTATTTTTATAAGGACCCCTAAGAAACCTCCTCCTACGTAAACGACAATAGAGAATAGAAAAATTCATGAGGATAGTCATAAGAGAGGCAGCTGCACGTCGTTTTTGTTCAAGAGTAGGCATTCCGTTATATGACTAAAATCCAAACAAAAAAAAATTAAATAAGAACCAATTCACATGCAATGAAACAAAATAGACTCTAGTCAATTACTAAATACAAATACCCCCATTATAAATCATTGGCAATTACTGATGTTCAATAAAGTATATCGAGAATAAGGAATACTTGTTTTTCGACACCAATAATACCATTAAGACTACTTGTTTTTCAACTGCAACTCTTCTTTCTATTTTCAAACACTCCCTTACCATGTCTACCATGACTGTAATTGGTTTTGATTTGTTTTAGATGTGTATATTGAAGTTTGATCCAAATTAATCCAAGTTCAGAGAGTCCAATTAAACAAGCTTCAACACAATGCAACACTCCGTTAATTCTAAGTTAATCCCAAGTTTAATTGCAAATGACATAAATAACGATCCAAATTTCAGACTTGTACAGGTAAAAAACAAGTTCAATCATCATATAAGCATTCTCCATCTACGGTAAAAATGATTTTCACTCAATATGCTATGAGGCGTGCAAGTATGTAAAATTATACACAAAAGACTACTTGTTTAGCACGACGATAAGGACTACTTGTTTTTCGACACCAATAGTACCATTAGGATATCGATTCGTTTAGAATGTGTTAAACCACTAAGTATTGCATTTTAAATTTGTGGTGATGAAGATCAATAAACAATTCACAAATAAAAAGTACATACTTTCTGGATTCTCCTTTCGTGTTTTTTTCCTTAGCCAGCTTAACCTAAAACCCCATTAACAAACAAAGAGAGATCCATTAGAGAAGATTTGATATACAAAACTTGAAACGTTCAAATTCAAGTTTAAAATTAATAACCCCTTTTACTTTTTAAACCTTCAAATCAATCTCATTACCAAATCTATCAATAACCCACTTTCAAAAATCCAATCTTTATTCAAAACCACATTCAAAATACACCCAAATCAATCTCATTGCTTATAGAAAGTGTAGAAACAGAGAGAAGAAGGAAAAGAGCTTTAAATTCAAATTCAAGTTTAACATTAAAAATAAAAAATAAAAAAAAATAAAAAAATCGAATTCAAAATAATCCCAATCAAGTCGATTTGAATCTGATTCATTACCTTGATGAAATCCATGCTTGTGAATGATGTAGGAAAGAGAGAAACAATAGTGAAGTGAGAAAGAGAGAAGAGAAAATGGAGAAGAGAAGAGCGACCAAGGAAGATAACGCAAAGAACTCTAAGAGTTTGGGAATTTTTTTAAGGGTGGGTCAGGGAAAGTTTTGCGAGAAATATTTTTATCCTGAGATTTTTACATGGCCCAACTAAGCCAATCAAACAGACATCGGAGAATTTCGGGAGTAATGTTTGACGTGGGAATTTTTCCTACGACCAATCAAACAGACTCCAAATATCAAAAAAAAATTTATATATATAGCCTACTTGTATGTGGGTGTGTACATCCAATCATAAGATGCCACATGTCTATAAAGTGGTCGGGTAACCGATCAAATTCACTAGGGTTAATTAAACCCATACATAGGTTATATTATTATTGCCACATGGTGTTTTGTGATTGGATGTACACACCCACACACAAGTAAGCTACACATATAAATGTCTCTGCCAAATATCTAAAGTACTATAAATCCTAAAGATGTCAAATGAAAGATTCTCTTGGGGCAGATTGTAATTTTGATTGAAAATAAATGGGTATAAAGTCACAACTAAAACCTAGTTTTCCAGGTACAGAGATAATGGCCGCTCAATCAGTACACATTCACACCATTTACCATGGTTAAGAACTTTTTATACAAAGTTCTAGATCTAGAAAAACAAAAATCATAGAAAATATCATGAAATTGTTGAGTCTTTACCATACTTATTTTGTTGAACTGGGAATGGGTGGTATCGGAAAAGAAGGTAATGTAACATCCAAAGGGTGGTTTTCTCCTAAGAATGTTTTTAGCTTGTGATAAAAATATCATAGAAAATATCATCGCTAGCTTGTTTTTAACATCGATAGACTGTGGTACCAATGATTCTTAATTTTGGTAATTTACATGTGTAATTATATCTATTTATTATAATTTCTGGAAAGTTTTTAGATTAAACTATTCTGATTAATTCCTCAGGGTGAAATTGGGTTTTCTTGGAGAATGGTTAGAAAAGACCATTTTTATTAATTTCTGGAAAGTTTAAACTATTCTGATTAAACTATTCTGATTAATTTCTGGAAAGTTTTTTTAGTTGGAGAGGTTTGGAAAGACGAGGCATTCACTACTGAGCGGGCTAAAAGAACCGGCAAGTGTAGTGGCAAAATTGTTGTCACAGTCCCACCACATCACTTTGGACCAATCCTTGCAGAAAATGATCCAGTTAGAAACCAAGGAGTCTTAGTTGGAGAGGTATGGAAAGACCGGATGGAATGTCGGAAATGGGGGGCACACCTTCCTCACGTGGCTGGAATTGCCGGCCAGTCCAACTACTGAGCACAGTCAGTGGCACTTTCAGGAGATTATCAGGACGACGAGGATCATGGTGAATGGTTCCTCTACACAGGAAGGTATATATAAATTTGATCGATTCATGGTCTGTCTGATTTGTTTGATATAAATAATTTAATGAATCAGATGTGTTCCTTATTTTAGTTGATAGGCATATTGAAATGAGAAAAACACAGAGAAAAGTTTTGAAGCTGGCTTATTTTAGGATATTGATATAGTAGTTTACTGTCCTTGCCATTTAACATTTTTCTCTTTCTTATGATATGATTTCATTGTATGAATCAATGGCTGAGGAAGTGATTTTTTTGTCGTAACTACCAATACTGCACCACTTTTATGTTTCTCCTGGATATGTATCTTATTAAAGTCATTAGCTGATTCCATTTCTTATGCTACTTTTTTACATTGTGTAGTGGAGGAAGAGATAGAAGTGGGAACAAATGCAGAAACAAAGATCAGTCTTCTGATCAGAAATTCGAAAAGATGAATAAGGCACTGCGAGTTAGTTGCATGAAAGGCTACCCAGTTCGAGTTGTTAGGTAGGTGTTAAAGCTATATTTTAATTGGCAGGAGGAATAATTGGATTTAAAGCAATCCAATGGAGCTCACTACTCCTTATTATTTCTTACTGGTTTATTTTTTCGCAAGTTGATGATACATTGATACATAAATAGGATATTCTAGTTTTGCGTTAGCAATGCCAGCATTGATAACCTAACTACATTAAAACAGCCTGTGTGGTAGATCTTTGAACTACAATCCTTATAATAGAATAAACTTAACTATATTGATGTCTCGTACGAAAGCCTATTATTATCAGATTGTGGCAGTTTGCTTGTTTAGATTTATTTTAATAAATGATTGGAATTTTTACTTATGTGGATAATCAACCTCATAATTGCTCAGCGTTCAGATTCCTGTCCTGCCTTCTACTTCAATCACATGAGTGGTTTTCCTTTCTATTTGTTAGGTCACACATGAAGAAGGGATCGGTCAATGCTCCTGACAAGGGAGTGCGATACGATGGTATATATAGAATAGAGAAATGTTGGCGCAAAATTGGAGAGCAGGCGGTATGACAATTTCTTATATAGTTGGTATTGTTATCTGATATTATCAGTTTGTATGTACCACAGTTGACTAGATGTTATGAATGTATTGCTTTCAGAAGTATAAGGTCTGCAGATATCTGTTTGTTCGATGCGATAACGAACCTGCACCATGGAAAAAGTTTGTGACTTTATACTTGCATATAATTATTGATCTTAATTTATTTAAGTTAGTAGACTAAGTTTAATGAAGCTCTTACTTTTCTTCTAATCTATTTGAAAACTTGAACCGCAGTGATGTACAAGGAGATCGACCTAAATCTTTGCCTGTCATGGAAGAGCTGGAAGCAGCAACTGATGTCACTGAAAGGAAAGAAGACCCTTCTTGGGATTACGATGTGAGCTCATTTAGTTCCTTTTCTTCATATACATTACTCCTTTTCATTTCATGCCCAACTGGGACTTTTTTTTCTTAGAGTGGAGCTCTACCTTTTCAAAGGAATAACAATTGTATTCAGATTAAATTATGCGTACCAACGTTTCACTAGACTTAATACTAAGTGTTTTTTCTATGGTGAATATTTGGTGTTTTCTTTTTTTGGATAATATAATCTCTATCGCGATGTTCCTTAGCATGTTCTAATTTTATTTTCTTTTGATTTTAGGAGGAACAGAGTTGTTGGAAATGGAAAAGGCCTCCTCTTAGTAAAAGAGCAATGGATACAGGAAATCTAGAGAACAGGAAAAGAGCACGAAAAGCTAGAAAGAAGGCAGAGAACTTGTCGCCAAGAGAAAGTCTCCTCAAAGGTTTGGTCTCATTTGCACTGCATCCATCTCTACTTTTCCACACAACACAAGTACCTTTTTGTATAACCTATTTGGATGGTCCATTCACTAAATAATCATGCAGGGTTGAGCTGTACAATGTGCCGGAACGTTATGAACAATCCTGTAACGGCTGGCTGTGGTCACAGCTTTTGTAAGTCTTGTTTGGAGGGTGCATTTTCTGGTCAGACTTTTGTTTGAGAGAGGATTTGTGCAGACGGGAAAAACCTAAGATCACAGAAAAAAGTGATGAAATGTCCAAACCGAAAATGTTTTATTGACATTTCTGAGTCTGTTAAAAACCCTCAGGTTAGTACTTATAGGTTTAGCTGTTACTTTCTAATTATTTGTGATGAAATATTTCAATTACTGTTAATAGTTCTTTCTAAAGTGTGTTTTGTGATCTGATCCTCTTAATACTCTTTCACAAATATACTATTTTAACGTGATATGGTTTATTAAATTTCTGGTTTGTTTTGACAGGTCAACCGTGGTTTGATGGGTACTATTGAATCTTTGCAACAAAAGACTGACGACGAGATCAACGAAGATACAAGTGGTGTGGAATCTTGTCAACTCTCCAATTAAATAAAAAGAAAACGATATATATTTGAAAAGGTTTTATGGAATTTCGGAATATAGCAGATGTATAGTTTTAATTTTCTGCGACAACTACGGGTGGTTTTAAATTGTTATCTGGAACTAAGCAATTTGATTATTTATTGTGGCTGTTTTATTTTATTTTGTTCCGATAAAAACAACCTTATATTAAATCCAACAAATAGATTCTACAGAAGAATTACAAAAATCTGGCAGTGTCATACTACCATAGGTGAAAATGTTGTTTAAAATCGGATATCCGACCTTCCAAAAACTAGATTATTCCGCGATATCCGACCTCCCATGTCACTGCCAGATTATTTAGTGAATGGACCATCCACTAAATTGGATTTTTCGTGTTTTTCTTCTGATTTCAATATATAAACTTATAATTAAAAGAAAAACATACATTACAAATTAAACACACGACAAATCATACAAATCATACAAAGAAGCTAAGGCGGAACTATTACAAAAGATAGTTTTACTCATAGGTGAAAAAATCGTAAATATCGGGCGGATATTCATAGAACTTTTATATGTTTCTAATACAAGAACTAAACACAAACAACCTCATTACAACTCAACCCATAGTTTTATTTTAATAATCAAAATAAAAGAAATGCTAACCCCAGAATGATAGACGTCCCATGTCAAACCGATGAGTTTCGAGTCGCATACGTGTGGGGACGAACTCAATACAGTAATATTCCCATGACATTGTTTGCTCGTACGACCTGAATTGGTCAATATGCATATCATATGCATCTACACAAAAACAAACCTTTGATACAAACAGACAACAAGTGAATGAAAACTTTATAAAAGTGAGATAGAACTTCACTTTGGCATGGGCGTGTTTTTTTTTTTCGTTTCTTTCTGATATATTGCTCTACAATAATGATAGTTATAGAAAATACATAACTCATTTAATAATCTTATGACACATGCATTCCTTCCTACATTCTGACTTGCAATAACCTTAGAAGCATTAATTGTTACTTTCAATTGAGCGGGAAAATGATCGATAAAATTTAACTTTCTTTATATTATATCAATTGAGAGGGCCATGAAGTTCGTCGCGAAAGTTTCCAAACGTCTAGTGCCTTTTGGACCTTTTTTTGATAATCTCATCGAAAATTCTAGTTCGGGGGGAATTAAAAATAAATGTGTTAATTTCAAATCGAAAATGTCGTAAATTTCGGTTTTTTCCGAATATTTCGTGAATATCCGATAAATTCCGAACGGCATGGGGTGTTTTAAATTTCGTTTATATGTCGTATGCCGTACCGATCCGAATAGCCAAAAAACGGAATATTTCGTGAATATCCGGGCGGCAAATTCGATTTTTTCACCTATGCATACTACTACTATTAATACTCTTAGCCCATTTTGTTATATCATGTGCTTCACAGTTCCTACTCCTAGGGCACCGAACAAATCTACAAGAAATAAAAACAGACTATAACTTACTTTTCCAGCCCAGCAAACTCTATTTTCATCTTTGGTATTTAGCGCAGCAACAACATTTTGACAATCTCCTTCAAAAATAAATTTTCTGATCTGACATTTTATTGCTAACATGATAGTACACTCTGTAGCAATGGCTTCAAAAACCTTAGCATCACTTTCTTTAACAATACGATATCCACAAACTATTACTTTACTATCTGAATCTTTGATCAATACACCCACTGCAGCAGTACATGTTTTTCTATTAATATCACCATCAAAATTAGTCTTATTGTAGCTGTTTAATACAATGAGTTATCAATACACCCACTGCAGCAGTACATGTTTTTCTATTAATATCACCATCAAAATTAGCCTTATTGTAGCTGTTTAATACAATGAATTATTTGATAAGGAAATGAACTAAGATGTATTAATACTGAATATGAGAATTTAAATAATTTGTAAATGCCTTGAAATGGTCCATACCATGGATGATACTTAATTTGAACAATGGAAACAGAATATGGAAATGGAAATGGACTTGAAATGTGGAATTGAAAGTGTTTAATGGTTTTGGTGAGGGTTGCTTGGTTGTTTATATAGTTTTGGTAGTCGCCCAAGAATTTGTACATTTGCCTATGGAATTTGGTTAGAAAATTAGATATCACCCTAGACGGCTTAGCCTGTGGGTTAACAAATAAAATATATTTAGATATTTTCTAGACGGCTTAGTCTAAGGAACTGACCCTATAGACCTTCATAGCCTTCGGGGTTGTTATGGGTGTCACATTATTAAGCTCAAGGGAGCCAATATGATGGCATGTGATTAGGCGTATGGGAGGCTAGCCAAAGCTTGGCAGATGATCACCCATTTAGGTTTTGGTTTCCTCATAGCGTTTCCTAACCATGACGAAGACACACTGGTGATGTGTGGTGATGGCAAATGTGTTGTTTGCATCATGTGGGAAAGGTTGTGACTTCTTGTTGTTTGGAGGTGACGGAATGTAATGGTTGAGGTTCTATATTTAAGACTTTTAGAGCATCTCTAATGGGTCTTCTATATCCAAAATTATAAGAATTCGAAAAAACCCAGCCCAAACGCGTTGTCTAAAAAAATAGCAGTCGGCCATCCACGTAGGACGTGGTGGGCCGGTCTGCTAAAACTTTGGCTAAAATCGCTGGAGAGATAGGATTATAGGGAAATTCTAAAATTATTTGTTCCACGCTAGTTCGGCTAGCTTGGAACCATTTTAACTATTTTTTTTTGTTCCGCGCCAGTCTAACCAGCGTGGAACCATTTTAACTAAATTTTGTTGTTCCGCGCTGGTTGCACCAGCGTGGAAACATAATTTCCAAACGGCTAGAAGAAAGATAATTTTTGAGTTAAAAGAGGTAGAAGTTGATTTTCAAGAGCTAGAACAAAGAATAGCAATGGCGGATGAAGAAGAAGAAGACAAGATGAAGTACTGGCTGAAAAAAAAAACTAGATTTACAGTTCCACGCAGGTTGAACCAGCGTGGAACGTACTTGGGCCTAAGTTAAAACAGATCCATAAGTTAAACGTACTTGGGCTTGGTTAGTTAATTAAGTCCAGTCCCCCAAAAAATACTTCCACGCTGGTTGAACCTACGTGGAAGATAGAATTATAGAAAAAAAAAAAAATCAAGCGCGTTAGGATGCCCCTGATATAGGTTTGAACGACGTGCTAAATTTTTTTTTTTGAGAAACGACGTGGCACCTATGTGTCGTCCATAACTGTCTATGTGTCGTTCAAATATAGGAGACCCATTAGAGATGCTCTTAGATGTTATGTCGTATATTATTGCATTAATATTGTTTTGTGGGAGGGTAGGTCAATTTACATTATCTTGCATGTCTCATATTATCCCTATGATATTATTAATATTTAATGTTTATTTAATAAGTCTTTTTGTTTTAACGGTTTTTAGGAATAAAGTCCCCTACCTTGTCTACTCATACTAGTAGCTATATATGTTGACCCATGTTGATTGTTTTGCACGTGTGTACATATGCTGACCCATGCTGATTGTTTATAGTATGTTAACGTTCAGTTAAGAGAGTTGTTTTGATTTAGATGTTACTATTTCTTTTAGTTTATGGGTAATTGTTGATTAAAGAAGACAATACATCATTTAAAGTTGTTAATTTAATTTTGAATCTTTTGGTTATCACTCACCGCACTGGATGGTGATATGTAATCCTCCATTGTTAAAGCCGCAGCAAGAAGAAAATTGGGGTTTGGGCCTTTGGGGGGGGGGGGGGGGGCTTCTTCGCTTATAAGGGAAGACATCGCAAGCCATGTTAAGCAGAAGACGCTTTACAAGGGACTGGTGTCACTCACAAGAACACCCTTGTCCCCAAAAGACTGACAAGTTGGTGACTCAACATTTGGAAAGAGACAAAGGCGAAATAAAGGAAAATTTTCATTAATTCGTTTTACTCGAGGGAACTACTCCTCTAGATAGTGCAGAAAGCCGGGGGAATACAAGTTAAGGATTCTTCTCCACTTTAACTGGATGATATCCCAACTTCTCCAACAGAACATATGCGGTTGCCAGTTCACTCTGAAGAACCCAGAACAAGGTAGTCTTGAGTTGCAGCTTCAAGCCTTCGGCTCTTGTTGGCAAGTTGACCGTTCAAAGCGAACAAGCTCAAGCGCGCTTGACGGATGTCCTCTAGACAGGTGCTCGTCATCAACTCAATACGGCGCCCCCGGTCCTCAACCTCCAAAGTCATCTTCTCGCGCATATCTACAATATATTTCTTAATGGTGCTCCGGTCGTCGGCCATTCTTCAGCAGAAGCAGCAACAACACAACAGTAACAAATACCGGAGGAAAGGAAATGGATATCCTTTTACGCCTCCGGTTTGTTATTTATAAGAGGAAGAGGCAAACCCTATTCCTTGATCCAAGAGATTTGGAATCGTCATCACAAAGAAGTCGTATCAAGGAAGGAATCCTCCGAATCCCAACAGCAGAGAATATATTTCGAAGATCTTTCCCAAGCAGATTTTTTACTACTTGATAAAAAGGGGGCGATGTGTGTACCCTAGGTAAAATACCCGACAGGTGTCATCAGTGGCTGTATAAGAAGCTAAACCGAGGGCACCTGAACGTTAGCCAACCAGACCTGGACTATCGGGTAGGGCCTAACCCGGTCTCAAGGAGTGCACATATGCTCTGTGGATCTTGACCCATCGGATGGACAACGATCAGTGGGTGGTGCCCCGGTTACTGTATAAGAAGTTGAACCGTGGGCTCCCATACATCAACCAGGCCCACCTCAATCAAGTAAGTCAGGTCCGGCCCATTGAAGTCCATCAGCGACGAAGGCTCATCCAAAGGCTTATCATAGAAGCCTAAAGGACCTGGCCAGGGAGTATGCAATGCAGATTGGGCCTCCAGTCTGAGGAGTCTAGCCCAAGTCTTTGCTTTTAGACTTGGTCAAACCCAAGTCCCAACTAACTGGATAAGTCCAGCAAGATTACAAGCCAACAGAACCCACAGTTCTATCCCGCTGGAGAAGATAAAGGAAGACATGAATTGATCTAGAGCCTATTATCAGAGGATGACATGTGGCAGTCGTCCTGGTCAGAGGGGATTCAAACTGAGGGATAACCGCCAAGCAACATGTGTGTTATCTCTCCGAGAACATCTTCACAGTTTGAACTGCCCGAGTTCATGGAGTCAAAACCGGAGGAGTGGTTAAGCCAATCTCCTTGGTCCACTATAAATGCAAGAGTTCTCAACCTCCTAAACTACGAGTCTTTCACTAAACAACCTCCATTACAGCTTTGTGGAAGCAGAGACTTGATTCCAAGTTCATCATCTTGGATACGTAGGCAGCCTGATCTCATCAGGTCCAGTCTCATTGTATACCCCCATCTCATCTTAGTCTCATCAATACAAATCTCGAGTTTGTGGATCAAATTTTTGCACCCACAGGAACGGTGGGTCAAACATTCAACGGTCGTTAAAAGTTCCAATGGCATTTGAGAGGGGAATAGAGTGCCATCCAAATGCCATGTTAATGGCATAAGACGGAAGACAATGTTCCGTCTTATACACCTTATTATCATTTGGAAGTTGAAGTTCCGTCTTATAAACCAAACTTATATTAAAAAACCCGAAACCACAGTTCCGTCTTATAAAAACCGAAAACCATAGGTAAAATTATCGGAACTTTGAGTTTCGTCTTATAAGCCATTTAATTGTCATAAACTGACACTTCCAAAATTTTCGATTGGCACAACTTCACAGGGGATTTTGACTACCATGGGTAGAAGGTGATTTTAAATGTGATTTTGCTTATGTGGCATCTACGTGGAGGGCACCAAACTGCCCTTCCATTGGGATTGCTCTAATAGGAGGGCAACCAGGTCCTCACAAGGGTATTATAAACTTTTTATGTTGACGGGCAAAGATAATAATATCACATCCTGAATTTATAACACTAAGGGCAACCGTCCTGAATTTATGTAAACTTTAAACCTGGTCCTGATATCTGATTCACTACTGAAGAGGTTTTTCTGAGCAAATGGATTCCATTGAAAGCAAATCAATTTGCAAGTTTCGATTACAAAAATATGAATGAATTCACCAATATTTAAAGGAGATAGAAATTGTGAATGGACTCGGATTCCAAGTTTGGAGTCCATACCATAGTTGAATGTCCGATATTTCCGGATTTATAGATGAAATACGGAAGATCAAAATAAAGAAAAAAAGTTTAATTCCACTGGAGTCGCGTGAATCTTGTATGTGTTGAGATTGCAAAGCGGTTATCCATAAAAATCATATGGTTTTGGTTCTTGTAATATGATCAAGCCGTAGTTGCCGAGATTTGATGGAGAGTAGATAGCATAAATAAAGATCCTATAATTAGTGACAAAACATAACCAAGTTAGTTTATTTGTGAAGTAATAAACATAAAAATCTGGGGTAGATCTGGAATGGTAGAGTATGTGTTTTGGTGGTGTGACGATGGGTGTAAGAGAGGAGAGTAAAGAGTGTGCCTTCTTGAAGGCACCAACAGTTACAAAATGATTAGCTATGCTCAAATTCTTAGATATGAAGAATTAAGGTGGTGAGAGATCCAGTAGCTTCCATTTGTTCAACAAACAAGCGGCGCTAGGGGTTTTCTCTCTTCCCCCCTCTTAGTTTCTAGTTGATGGCACAGAGAAACCATGGGAAACCATGGAATCTCTCCAGATTCTAGCCCCAATCCTCCAGATCTTTCAACCCATTCCCTTCAAACACTCCCCATTGAACCCCGACCCCTGGCTCCCCCCCAAGATCCCAAATCACCTACCATCTCTAAACCCCAAGCCTCTCAATTCACCAACTTGGTGGTTGATTCGAGTGCAAATTGTAGTAGCAAAGAAGTTGAGACTCAAATTCGAAACTCTTCCCCTAAGAGATGGAGCTCGCTGCTGAAGACATCACCACCCTCTGAAGGTACATTACCTTTAAGTTTTCTTGAGCCTACTTTCAATAATGGTCTTCTTATAATTGATGAAGAAATCTTTGAGGATGGTATCAAGGAATGGGAAAACAGGCTTGTGGGTTTCTTTCTTGATAAATAACTCCCATTTTTAGTGGTGAAGGAGATTGTGATTAAGAAATGGCAGATTAAGGGCAACATAGAAGTTGCTCTCGATGGTGATATGTATTACTTTAATTTTGTTAGTGAAGAAGATAGAAATGCAGTTCTTGAAGAAGGACCGATTTTTATTTTGGGCAAACTGTTTGTTGTGAGGCCTTGGTCAAGAGAAATTGAAGAAAACAAATGCTCTATTATTACAGTTCCCATTTGGGTTAAAATGTACAATGTCCCAAAACATCTCTGGAGTGGGAAAGGATTCAGTAAGCTAGCAAGCTCATTAGGTAAACCAATTTGTCTAGACAAGGTAACTGAAGGAAAGCATATGCTAACATATGCAAGGGTTTGTATTGATATACCAGCTGACAAAGAGCTTCCAAAAGAGATCAAGTATGAAACAAAGTCTGGGAAAATTCTATCTATTGTGCTAGAGTATCCTTGGAGACCTCTGTTGTGCACCAATTGCAAGGTCTTTGGGCATTCTACTCAAGAGTGCTGGGAAGAAGTTTGAAGTCAACAAAAAACATAAACCTTTGTATGATAGGAAGAAACAAGAGAAGGTGCAACAACAAAATTCATGGAGAAGGAAAGATCAGAATGCAACTAAGGCAACCACAAACAACAAAGAAAAGGAAGGACACTCTAAGAACACCACAAAGAAGGTACCTAATGCAGTAGGTATTATTGGCTTGCAACAATTTAATGTATCAACAAACAGATTTGACTGTTTAGAAGTGGAGGAACATGAAGATATAGTTGGAGATGACAAAGAGGATCAAATAGAGGAAGAACATGGCACACACAATACACAACATGTTCAAGAATATGAGCAAAGGGAACCTGTTAATGAAAAGGAAGAGGGAAAGCTTAACAATGAAGAGAAGAAGAAGAGGGGGAGACTGACAATGAAGAAGAGGAAGAAGAAGACGGGGAGACTGACAATGAAGAAGAGGAAGAAGAAGAAGAGGAAGGAGAGACGAGGAGTGAAGATGAAGAGCCTGATCGCAAAGAGGTAGTGAGAGAGACTAATAATGAAGAGAAAGATGAAAAGCCAGGTTCTGAAGAAAAAAAAGGTGGAAAAAATTGCCAGGGGCATACACTTGGTGTGTGTAGTGAGACCTCTGTAATTGAAGACTCAAATGACAACTCCCAAGTCTCTACTGATAATGAGTCATCTCAAAGTGCTAAAGAAGTTGATCGCGTGCCTTTTCGAGTCAGGAACCAGAATGGTAATGTGGTTACTATAGTTAATGGGGTGAATCCTAAATTCTCATGTTGGAAAATAATTAAGGCCCTAAAAGAAGAGTTCAACTACAAATGTGAAATTGTTAAAGAACCGGATTTGGGTGTTACAATTCAAGTCGAGGGAGACCATAGAAAAGATATCGCAACCTTATTTGTCGAGGAGAAGCTTGCGTCTATAAACCAAATTAAGGTTCATAGACCAATGAAATAAAAAAAACAGGAATGTGACAACCGAAGATAATTTGGTTGCCCATGCAAATTATGTAATCTTGAAAAATAAAGTATTTAGTGTTATGGATGCCGTATGGCAATGCAATTTTATTACTGATCTCTTATAAAACTCTGGTAGGGGTCTGCCTAACCCCAGCTTGCTTTTGCAAAAAAAAAAAAAAAAAAAAAAAATTCTTAGATATGATAATCACTCAAGAGCCAAAGTCTTGCTTTCCATCGCAGTCACCTCAATCTTGTATGTATAAGATTAAAGGGGAGCAGTTTCCAGTTGGTTGGGGAGTTGTTCTAAGGACTGCATGACTTAAGGTGATGACTTTGTGCTTCAGTTTTGTGCTCTGTACTGTGAATGTCTCTTTTGTATTGTTGTTTGAATTTGTGCTATGTTTCTTATGTTTTCAGGCATGTAACATTTTGGCAATTAATTATTTTTATAGTTTTTTTTTTTCTTTTTGTAAGAATTAGTATACTAGTCTTTCATGCTCATAATTTTAACTAATATAACCTACTTTCTTTCTAAACAATCTACAAATTTATTAATAATCTGAGCATGGATGCCTCTTCTCCTATTTTCTAGGGCATGGCTCAATCTTTGTTTCGAATGTCTTTGTTTGAATAGCAAAGTCTGTCGGGACCTCTCAGGCTAAAGCAGAGAGATGAATGCAATTGGTACCTAGTCACATGTTCTGCTTCAAGAGTTCAAGTCTACATTAGGGTCTGTTTGATTCGGGCGGGAAATTTTTTTACCGGGAAATAGATTTACCATGTGCAAATATTCGGGAAATAAAATTTTGATAAAATGGTTGTAGTGCTATATTGATCATGAAAAACATTGGAAAATCATTTAAATATGTTTGTAACGAGAGCTCGATAAAATTGAGCTCCAATATATTCCAACATTTTTACTTATCATTTCGTTTTAAATATTTACCACTTATTTTCCATTTATCGAGCTCCAATATATTCCAACATTTTTACTTATCATTTCGTTTTAAATATTTACCACTTATTTTCCATTTAATCAAACATGGGAAATTGAGATTTCCCGGGAAATCTATTTCCCGAACTCGAATCATTTAAATGATTTCCTACAGAAAAATAACACGATTTCGATGCCAAGCCTTTTCTGTAAATAAACAAAAATTTAGAAAATAATATAATTCGATCGACCGTATCATTGTCGTTTTATTATTCATTAAGAATAATAAGATTACTGCAGTATTCAAATTTTACAATAACAAATTATGGACACTCCCCATCACTAAGAGGAGAACGCCATAGATAATCAGCTTCAATACCACTACTGAAGAAATCTCGTACTCGATCGATCCCCACACCTTTTGTTGTCACTGTAATATTATGTACATACCAATGAGGATTCAATTCCCCTTTCTTCCCACGCAGTTGAAAATAGCAGAATCGGCCACTAAAACAAGGTCCATTGTACTTGAATCTATCACTGGAATTGGGTAAGAAGTAGGTATGCCCTTTCCCCATATCTCCCCACCTCTTGACAAGATTAGTAGTATTGATGTTTCCACCACCTACTGCTTCTATAAGTGTATGAAGCTTGACAGTTGGTCCCTTTGTTGGACCTGTGTGTATCATAATTACATACTCACACTGATTCACCTGTAACCAATACAACATTAAAATGAAAACATAATCAGAAAAAATGAAACTATATATATATGGAGAAAATAAGTACATATTCGAGATTAAAAAATGTACCTGTGCATTGAAGGTGGAGGCAATGGCAGCCAAGGTAGCTAAGAAGAGAAGAACTGTGAGTTGTATCATTACTCAAAGAGTTTGGCAGACTAGGTTGTGATGTAAAGATATTCGTGACTGTTTATTTATATAAGCTATATGGAATGCTTAATTAATCTCTGAAGTCAACCCTTCAAGGGATAAACATGCAGTCCGAAAAGAATAACTCCATGTGAATGCCCAACTGGTACTAGTTTTCCTACCACAAAGTCATGTAGTACACCGCACTCCTTCCTCCCGATGGGTCCTTATCTATATATTTATAATGCTTTAGGATAAACAACGGGATCGTGATATACATTGTGCAGATGTATGTCTGAAGACTTGGTTGTGCTCTAAAAGCACCATGAACAGTCTGGAATCTGGATGAGCTTGTAGTTTTTTTTACTTGGTAAGGATATGGTTTCTATCCTAGTCATGAGTTGACTAGTATATCCTTTTTAAAACAGTATGATCATCCAAAGTCCAACTTTTGTCTGTCAAGGACATATTAAGATAACATTGTTATTACAATGAACAATCTGTACCGACAAATTTAAAAGTCTAACTATGTTATTAAAAAATTTATGGTCTAATGTCAATTATCAAGCTATTTTATCAGGTTCTCATTGTCCTGTTAATGCTGATGAATACTGGCACTGCAGCACATAGAGGACCAAGTCATCTAGCTTGCCGCTCTCTACATCCGGATGCAGAGATTTAAAACTCTATACCCTTTTCACAATCGTTTTAGATACATAAGAAACTTTGAGATGTTGACAGTGCATCTCTAGAGGCACTTTTGACAGTAGATGAAACAGGGAAACAATGGTGCAGCTGTTGGACCTTTGTGGCTGGGTACATTAGAACCTGCTCTACAGTAATCAGTTCAATGAGAAATTTAGTCTTTGTTACCAGCTGCTCTTATAGATAGAACTTGTGGTGGAACAGAACCACAATGTATATCAACTGGATCAAATTGTACGCATCAAAAACACGGTTGACTGCCTTTTCATTTTCTTATGCTGAAATTGCCTTCAGAACCCCGATTAATGTATGGCATGAAACAAAACAGTTGCAAGAATGCTTTTTTGCCACATCTACTAGCTAGATACCACATCCTAAACGCTACAGATCAAAATATTGCTTGGTTTGTTAGTCAACATCCATAAGTAGTCTACTTCTGAGCATGATGGTCTTATTCTATTTCAATTCCTAAACACGAAACACTGGATTCTTGAATAGTTGATGTATCAAGTTAACATTTATAATTGTTGTCTGTTAATGATATGTCGACAGTACATGTATGATTACAAAACTCAAACATTCTTACTTACATATTAAGGACATTCCCCGTCATTAAGAGGAGGAAAATACAGGTAATCAATGTCCATACCACCACTGAAGAACACTCGCACTCGATCAATCCCTTCACCTTTTGTAGTAACTGTGATGTTATGTACATACCAATGAGGATTCAATTCTCCTTTCTTCCCACGCAGTTGAAAATAGCAGAATCTGCCATTAAAACAGGGTCCATGGTGCTTGAATCTATCACTGGAATTAGGCATGAAATATGTATAGTCTTCACCCATATCTCCCCACTTTTTGACTAGATTAGTAGCATTAATGTTTCCACCACCTACTGCTGATATAAGTGTCTGAAGCTTGTAGGTTGGGCCCCCGGTTGAACCTGTGTGTATCATAATCACATACTCACACTGATTCACCTGTGCATGGAAGGTGGAGATAATGGAAGCCATAGAAAGGAAGAAGAGAAGAACTGTGACATGTTCCATGGCAAAGTAGGTTGAGAGGTACGGTAACGAGATTCAAGCTAGCCTGTTACTTATAAGCCTTTAGGGGATGAACATAGAGATGCAAAGTCATGAAGTACACCACACTTTCTTCCTAGCAACGGGCCCTTAACTAGATATTTATGATGGATTAAGATATACAACGGGGACGTGATATATCTCCAGACTTGGTTGTGTATTTAAAAGCACCATGAACTGTCTGGATGATTTCAGAGCTTATTTTTTTTTTGTCCGGCCAAACCTTGGTTGTCAAGGGCATATAAGAATAAACTACGCACATAACTCTACTCAAAAGTCAAACTATTTAACTTTTATTGCTGGCAAACTTGGGCCTCTATGTCACAGAGCACCAAGTCATCTTGCTCCTCCTGTACACTTTCATAAATCGTTAAAGTGCTTCGAGATACACAAGAAACTTTGAGATTTTGACAGTGCGTACTGGAGGCACTTTCCATAGTGGATGAAACAGGGGTGCAGAAAGTGTGTCTGTGGCCAGATGCAAAGCAATTGGTCTCTTGCGAACTTGCTAATTTTACTTGCTATTTTTTTTTTTTAATTTTTTAAGAAAAAAGAAAAACTTTTTTATTGATAGACTCAAGGAATTACACAAAAGTAGAGGGATACACACTACAAACTGCGCTGCGAGTCCTTTCTGAATAGCAAACCCGATTCTTCTAAATACATATTCGTTTGAACCAACAATCATGACGTGCTAACCATTACATTATGCGCTTTCTCGAGGAGTTCAACTGCTTCCGAGGCTAATAATCCAAATGTGTCAAAGGAAAAAAAGGATGAAAGTATGTTAGTTAACCCTACAAGCTCCATCGTGTTTCTCCACTTTTGCTGCTGTTACATTGCTAGCTGTTAGCCTCACCTCAAACTGTGACGATGCTCAGCATCATTCCTAATCCCATCCCACGGAAATAACCCAGTCAATTGGTCAAGCTTGTTCCAAGTTTCAACAAGCAGAAGACAAGTTTGCATAGAGTAAGTGGGAATAGCTTGAAGAGTGAATTTGACCACAGTTGTTCTTCCTGCTTGGGAGAGCAACTTATTCTTCCAAGAATTTATTACTCTATTACTAATGTTTTGAATAATGTGATTCATAGTTATTTTCCCAGGTTTAAAAGGGTTTATAGTTAGAGCATTCCCAATGGTAAAATGGTTTTAGAGGTGCCACGTAGGAGAGAGAGTAAAGGTTTTAGGATTAAACTATGCTAAAAGTGTTTTTTACTTTTAGAGTTGCCAATGGTTGTTTTTGAATGAAAGATAAAAATAACACAAATGTGACAATCATTTAATACAATTTAATTTTTAATTATTAAACAATCTTATGTGGCACCTTCTAAAACTCTTTTAACTCTTTAGCAAATTTGCCAAGGAGTTAAAAGTGTTTTGCTTGAAAAGTGTGTTAAAAGCTACCATTGGCAAGTGTTTTTACTAAAAGTTTACTAAAAGTGTGCTAAAACCTACCATTGGGAATGCTCTTAGACCAAAATACTTAGATTCCTTGTCAGTCAGTATAATGGATTTTAAGGCTTTTAGATATAATTTTCTTAAATCTTTTATGCAAGTTATGGCTAAACAGAATAGATGACTTGTTAAAATTTATTTATTGACCAAATAGATTATAGCAATAGTTTAAGCAGTCCATTAGCACAACCGTGAAGGTTTGCTCTAGCAAACGAAAAACTATCTTCTGAAAAAAACATAGAGAGATGGGGGTACACTTTTCACCTAGAGCGATACCATGAAGCTTTTTATCTCCGTCTAAAACATAAAGAGATCTAGATAAATAGTTAGCACAAATTATGAACAGAAAAGGGCACGAGGGGTTTCCTTGTCTAAGACCCCTACAAGTAAAAATGAGACCATAAGGAGTACCATTTAAATTTATTGAAAATGAAACAAAAGATCAGTTTTAATTGTTTCCCAGTTCTTTTGATAAAAATATCGTGCAAACTGTCAGGGCTAAAACCTGCCTTACAAGCTCAACTAAATGATGAAGCTAGGTGGAAGTGGGGTGATGATTAATGGAGAAGAAGGGGTTGCAACAAATGATGGCTGCCTACGTACCCAGGTTGTGGCATCAAGCCCTATTGTTCGTAGTTCAGAAACTATAAGGAAAGCTCTATTTATAAGCGAAAGATAGAGTTCTTCCTGCACTAGACACATTTTGGGCGTTTTTACGGAAGACTTGAAATTACCGTGGAGTGATTATATGTTAAAGTGTGATTTTCAAGGCTATGAAGAGTTTCGGAGCGTATATTATGGTGTATGGAGGAGTACTTGATCATCTTGGAGCAATTGGAGTCTATTAGTGCTTGGTCAATGTCCAAGTACCACTTAGACAACTCTGGTCAACATAGTTTGCGCAAAAAACAACTTAGTTTGACCGAGCCATATCTCTTAATACAAATGGCCAAATTGTGCCCATTTTGCATGAAAATATAAGTAAAGGACGTGATGGATCTAATGGAGGTGGTCCCAAGGCCAAATTTTTCACTGCCAAAATTCCAAAATACCCCAGGTAATTCTAGAAGGAAAAATTAAGGTTTAGAATCCTTTTGGAAGGCAAGCTCTAAAAGGGATGACTTGAATCAGAAGAAAGAAGCTTCATGAAGATAAATATAAAAGAGTTTATACAACACTCAATGAGTATAAATTCCATCTAAATTGAAAGAACCTTCACCCCAAACCTTAATTTTAAGTGTTTGATCAAAACCCAAATTCTTGTATTTATACCTATAAATAAAGGTCTCCACGTATCATTCTCTACAGAATTTTTAGGAGAGAAGTGAGTATAAAATTGCATTTCTTTTTCAATAAAATTGGATTCGTAGGAGAAAAGTCAGTGGGCTCATGTTTCCATGGAAATGGTTATAGGACCTCATTAAACACCTATAAAATACAATTGGCCCAACTAAGGCCCGGTTTATAATATTGGCCCTCATTAAGCATTTGTAGAATAAGAAAAGACCCATTTAACGTTGATATTGTAAAAACGGCCCTTTCACTACCGATAATACCCTTCTGGTTTATGCAAACAAATGTTTACATTTTTATGGTATGTCATTGTTTCGAGTATGCAAACAAGTTTTTGCATTTAATCTTTATGTGTTGTGACTGATGCAAACAAGTCTTTACATTTTCTAGTTTATCTTGTTGTCGTTTCGAGTATGCAAACAAGTCTTTGCATTTTATGTTTGTATTGTGACTGATATAAATAAGTATGTTTATATGTTTATGATATGCAAAGAAGTCTTTGCATCAGTCGAAGGGTAAACTAGTCCATAAGACACGGAAATCAGCGGTTGGGCCTATTTTACCATTAGTTCCCTAACTGGTCCAATCTTATATTTAAACATCTTAAAGGGGTCCGTTTTTTTAATCCCTGCACACAAGAGGATTATTACCAAAAAAGAAGAAAACTAATCAAATCTCTATTAGTTGGCATGGAAATGGTTCTAGGACCTCATTAAGCACCTATAAAACACAATTGGCCCAACTAAGGCCCGGTTTATAATATTGGCCCTCATTAAGCATTTGTAGAATAAGAAAAGACCCATTTAACGTTGATATTGTAAAAACGGCCCTTTCACTACCAATAATACCCTTCTGATTTAAGCAAACAAATGTTTGCATTTTTATGGTATGTCATTGTTTCGAGTATGCAAACAAGTTTTTGCATTTAATCTTTATGTGTTCTGACTGATGCAAACAAGTCTTTACATTTTCTAGTTTATCTTGTTGTCGTTTCGAGTATGCAAACAAGTCTTTGCATTTTATGTTTGTATTGTGACTGATATAAATAAGTATGTTTATATGTTTATGATATGCAAACAAGTCTTTGCACCAGTCGAAGGGTAAACTAGTCCATAAGACACGAAAATCAGCGGTTGGGCCTATTTTACCATTAGTTCCCTAACTGGTCCAATCTTATATTTAAACATCTTAAAGGGGTCCGTTTTTTTAATCCCTGGTATAAAAAGGAAAATCAAATACCTACATGCTTAACCTAAGTCTCTAACATTTGAGTTCTTGGCTCAACGATATTTTTTTTTTTATCAAATAAGAGTATTTTCATCAATAAAAAAAAACTTTCGAGATGCGTGAGATTACAAGGCATTTATATTATTGTTATAAATGGATTTTTATTCCTTAGTTAGTTGTATATGCATTTATATTATTGTTATATTTTTGGGTGAGCTGATTATTCTGCCCGACTTCCCTTATTGACATTCCTTCATTAAAGCACATTACTGAGGCCTCAATATTATATATTTGTATACAGTTCATCTCTTACAGTATGTTAGTATAGCAATTTCCTTCAGGCTTATTCCACAATGTATTATCTGGTATTGTTCTTTAATCCTCTTTTCTTTCTTCCCATCTTCTTAATACTCAAGAAAAGAAGATCATCCAACAGACTACCACCTGGATCTTTAGGTATTCCCATTATAGGACAAACTTTGAGTCTTCTTCAAGCGATGAAAGCAAACACAGCTGAAAAATGGGTTGAAGATAGTGAAGAAGTATGGGCCAGTTTCAAAGCTTACACTCTTTGGGACTCCAACAGTTTTTATTCACGGACAAGCCGCAAACAAATTTGTATTCACTAGTAATAAACTCAATAAGACAATAACCAGCAGCCTATATCTTTTCAGACATTAATAGGGAAAAGAAGTTTGACAGAAGTGAGTGACCAAGATCATAAAAGAATTAGGGGTGCACTTATAGCCTTCTTGAAGGCAGAAGCGTTGAAGCAATATGTAGGGAAGATGGATGGACAGATCAAGAAACACTTTGAGATGCATTTGGAAGGCAAAGAAACTGTCACGGTATGTAAGTTTTGATCCCTAACATATATCTAGAAAATGAAGCATGGACCATGTTAAGAGTCACTTTTAGTATGTTAGTGGTGGTCAAAGAGGTTTTACAATAAATCTGGTAGTATAAATTTAATCAAGCCAAATAAGTAAGAGATTATAATTTTTTTTTTTTTTTTTAACAATTGCATATAGGTGTTGCCTCTCATGAAGACCCTTACCTTCAACATAATGCGCTCACTGTTATTTAATTTGGAACATGGAGCAAGGAGAGAGAAATTAATAAAGTGGTTTGAACTGGTGATAAAAGGAAAATTTTCAATTCCAGTTAACTTACCTTTCACCCGCTTCAATCGTAGCGTCCAGGTAACCTCAAGAATACAAATTATGATCATGGACATTATAAACGAAAAGTGGTCAAGAAAGCAAGAAGATTATCCTCACAATGATCTCATAGCTTCTTTACTTAGCTTTCATGGGAATGACAACACAACATTGTTATCTGACGAGGAGATTGTGGACGTTAGGGCTGTCATGTTTGCCGGACATGATACATCATCGATCCTTCTTGTTGGGAAAATCGAAAATAAATCAATAAACCCTACTGCGGAATAACCCAAGATCTAGAAGAAACAAGTAATGATAATAAGAAAAACGAATCCAATACACAAGATATACGTGGTGGAACCCTCACGGGGAATAAACCACCACAAGCAAAACAAAGAACTTTATTATCTTCCACCAAAAGGATTACAAGATGAGATCTCACACAACTCACTCTCACACCCTTTACAAGAAGAACTCAAACCTAGAAATCCCCCAATAAAGATTGCTCCCAAGTTTCACAAGCCTCCAAACCTTAAATCTCCAAGTTTTGAATCTCTCAAAACTCCCTTAGACTTATTGTTTAATGTGGCTTCTCCAACTCCTTTTCTTGAAAATCTCTCTCAAGAAGACCTTATATTTATAGCCTTTAGGGTGTACAAAACAAATTCCTAATAGAAATACCAAACCTAATCAAATTGAAAATCCTATTCCAATACCAAATTCTAAATCCTTAATATGGACTTAGAAATCCAAATATGAAACGGATTTCTTAGAGAACCGGTTTCCAACACTTCTTACATTTATGATTCGCCATCTTGCCAATGATCCTGTTGTTTATGCAGAGATGATAAAAGGTAAATACACTCTCCTGTAAATTTGAGCAAATTAAGTGAAGTCATTTAATATTTAATCATTTTGTCATATTGTTGAACATTGACATCTTAATTAATTTGTAATTGTAGAACAAGAAGATATAGCTACAAGAAAGAGCTCCGAAAAGCTCCTCACTTGGGAGGATCTTGCTAAGATGAAGTACACATGGAGTGTAGCCTTAGAGATTCTAAGGATTGTCCCACCAGTGTTTGGTAGCTTTAGAAGGACTCGGGAGGATACTGAGTTTGGGGGTTATCTGATACCAAAGGATGGCAAGTAAGTCACTAAACCATTTGGTCTTACTCTCTAGTCCTATTTTCTTCTCGATGTTTGCAATGTGTTTATTTCATATTTAGGTGTTTTGGGCATCTAATATGACTCATATGAATGATTCCATATTTCCGGATCCATCCAAGTTTGATCCAAGCCACTTCAAGAATCAAGCATCAATACCACCCTACTGCTATGTGGCATTTGGTGGAGGACCACGAATTTGTCCAGGATATGAATTTGCAAGGATTGAAATTCTTGTTACTATACAGTACTTGGTAACTCGGTACATATGGAAGTTATGCTGCAAGGATAATAAGTTCAGTAGGCATCCAATACCGACTCCTGAAACCGGCATTAAGTGGTTTGACATCAATTTTGTGACAAAGTGTCCGTGGTTATTTCGCCTTGAGTTCATTGTTAAGAAAACCTTGGTGTTCGCGTGTCGTCCTGTGTCATTGCCTTCGCGTCGTGTGTCTCGAGTATAAAAAATTGGGTCAGGACGTACGTACCTCTTAAGGACGTACGTACGCTTCGTATGTCAGCAGGTTGGTCGTGGTCTGGACGTACGTACCTGTTTAGGACGTTCGTACGTCCAAGTAGGCAGCAAGCTTCCTTTTGGTCAGGACGTACGTACGTTGTTAGGACGTTCGTACGTCCAAGCAGGTAGCAAACTTTTCACCGTGTGGGGACGTACGAACGTTGATTCGACGTACGTACGTCCAATATGGATTTCGTCCAATCAGGCCCATTTTCGGTGTATTCCAACCCTAGGTTTAAATAGCCTTCTTCTTCAATGAGAGAAACAGTTCTTTGGCCGTCCATTGTTTGTGAGGTTCTTGAGTTTTGGTTTAGGTTTTGGTATTGAAAGTGTTTGTGGCTATTGAACTCAATTCCCTTCTTCCCCCTTTTCCCAATTCATAACTTTGTGATTCTAAGAGTGGTATTGTGATTTCGGCTTCGAGTCTTCTTGTGGGTTTATCAAGAAGTCGAGTGTCTTGTGCGTACATCAAGGTGCTCTGGTGAAGTCAAGGTGTTAGAGATAACCAGGAGTATCAACTCGCAGTGAGTGCAGGTAGTTGATAGGTTTGTAAATCTCTTTTCATCTAGTGGATTATTTGTTGTCGCGAGGACAACCGTGGACGTTTCCCTTATTGGGTTTTACCACGTTAAAAATTTCTGTGTGTTCTTTACTTTATGCGTATTGTTTGATTGATTGAATATTCAATTGTTATATAAGCACTATTTGTAGTTTCTCAATTGGTATCAGTCGCTGGGGGCTGGTTAAGGAGCGTAAAGGCTCACGCTAACGATCAATAGTGCTATGAGTTACTCTGGTGAGACACTGGTCTCGGTTGTTACTCGATTGTCTGATGAACAATCGACTGTTAGTAAAGAATGTTCTAGTGACTGTGACAGGGATTTGATTCTGGTTGAAAATAATGGTTGGGCCACCCTATACCGGTTATCCAGAAAGGAATGTCTAAGGTTGGAGGCACAAAATAGTATTCTTCAGGGTAGACTTGACTTACTTGCTGTTAGTTCCTCATCCATGTCAACTTTGGATAGGGAATCTGAGTCTTGGCAGGTTGATAAGGTGACCTTATTGAGTAATCTTGCTGCTCTTGAGCACGACAAGGTCGAATGGGAAGTCCGGTGTAATATTTTGTCCACTGAACTAGAAGATGTCAAAAAGGAACTGATTCGTTTTCAGTCGTTCGAAAACTGCAATGGGTTGTCATCTTCTGAACTACCTCCACTGTTGCCTCTTCCTCCTACCAAAAAGTCTGACATGCATCACTCTGTGGCCACGGTAGGCATCCGGCGTAAATGGAGACCATTTAGGCGTGCTCCTCCTCAGGGAAGAAAACGTCAAATGCCTTGCTCATTATGCGGACAGTTTGGACATTGGGCCTCGCAGTGTGTTGTGGCTGTTCCTGCTTCACAACCATGGAAGCTGCTTTCACAGCCATCGTATTTTTATCCATCTTATCCATATGCATCTTACTCTTCTCCTTGTAATTTTGCAGGACATGTTTCAAATGTGGCGATTACTGCCCTTCATGTCTCAAGCTCGGATAGTGAGTGGTTACTTGATAGTGGTGCTTCAAAACATATGTCAGGTAATGCCAAACTTTTCTCCTCAGTTACTGCTATAGATGGTGGAAGTGTTACTTTTGGCAATGGTAAGCGCTCTCCTGTGATTGGTAAGGGTTTTGTTGCTGGTATTGGTCTATCTTCGAATGATGTGTGTTTGTTAGTTGATGGGTTGCGTGTTAATTTGATCAGTATTAGCCAACTGTGTGATACTGATCATACTGTTAATTTTTCTAAAAATATATGTACTGTGCTTGATAGTTCGGGTAAGTGTATCATGACAGGTAAGCGTACATTGGACAATTGCTATGCCATTCAGCCTGTTGCATCTGGCATAAAATGCTTACCTAGTAAACTAAATGAGGACATGTTGTGGCATCAACGACTAGGTCATGTCAACTTTGAACACCTGGACAATCTAACTCGAAATGAATATATCAAGGGAGTTCCTAGACTTGGACGAAATCGTGACACTGTATGTGGTGGGTGTCAACTAGGTAAACAGATACGTAGTCCACACTCCAAGAAAAAGTCCGTAACGACATCCTCTCCTTTAGAACTCATACACATGGATCTGATGGGTCCTACTCGCACACCTAGCTTAGGAGGCAAACGATACATCTTGGTTATGGTTGATGATTACACTCGCTTTACCTGGCTATCATTCTTGCGTGAAAAATCTGATGTTTTTCTTGAATTTCAGGGGATATGTCTTCGTGTTCAGAATGAGAAAGATACTCAAATTAAACATGTCAGAAGTGACAGAGGCGGTGAGTTCACAGACACAGGTGTTATTGAGTATTGTGTTGCAAATGGTACGTGGCAAGAATTTTCAGCCCCATACACTCCGCAACAAAACGGAGTCGCTGAAAGGAAAAACCGTGTTATTCAGGAGATGGCTCGTGCTATGTTGCATGCAAAGAATGTTCCTATCAAGTTCTGGGCGGAAGCGGTTCATACTGCTTGTTACATTATGAACCGTGTATATCTGAGATCTGGTACTACACAAACTGCTTATGAGCTATGGTCTGGTAAGAAACCAAATCTCAAATATATGCGAGTTTTTGGCAGTGTTTGCTATGTGTGCAAGGACAGACAAAGTCTGTCCAAATTTGATAGTCGAGGTGATGTTGCTCTTTTACTTGGTTATTCCTCTAATAGTAGGGCCTTTCGAGTATTTAACCACACCACTCGCAAGGTCATGGAATCCTTTAATGTTGTTGTTGATGACACTATTGTATCTGACTCTTCTGTTTCTACTGGTACACAGGATGTCACAGTTCTCTCACCCGTGTCAGACTCTGTTGACATGTCTCCCATATCGTCATCATTATCTGATGAAGGCGATGATGATGCTAAACCGTCTGGTGCTGCAGAGGAATTGCCTGGTAGGACCAGTGTTGTGCCCACACAGGATGATGTTGTTCCATCCCAAGGAGTGACTGATGTCTCTTCAGAACTATCCACTGTCCCTGCTGACCCTGAAGAGATGTTTAATCTAGCATCACCTCGTGTTAAACAATATCACTCCTTAGGTGATATCATTGGGGATGTTAATGATCAGCGTCTGACCCGTCGGAGGGCCAAGGAGATGAATTGTGTTCATTATGTTTGCTATCTCTCTTCTCTTGAACCTAAAAATGTTACCGATGCTCTTACTGACGATGATTGGTTGGTTGCTATGCAGGAAGAACTTGGTCAGTTTAAGCGTAGTGATGTTTGGACGTTGGTTCCTAGACCCACTCACACTAATGTGGTTGGTACTAAGTGGATCTTTAAAAACAAATTGGATGAATTTGGGCAGATTGTGCGCAACAAGGCAAGGCTTGTAGCTCAGGGCTATAGTCAGATTGAAGGTATTGACTACGGAGAGACTTTTGCTCCTGTGGCTGGGTTGGAATCTGTCAGGCTTCTTCTTGCTATGGCATGTCACCTGAATTTCAAGTTGTATCAAATGGATGTCAAGAGTGCGTTCCTCAATGGTATTCTTAATGAGGAGGTCTATGTTGAACAACCTAAGGGGTTTGTGGATCATACTTTTCCGAATCATGTTTTCAAACTGCAAAAAGCATTATATGGGTTAAAACAGGCTCCTCGAGCTTGGTATGAACGTCTGACATCTTTTCTACTAGGGAAAGGATTTGTTCGTGGGAGTGTTGATCGGACTCTGTTCATACTGAGAAAGAATAATGATGTTCTTCTAGCCCAAGTCTATGTGGATGATATAGTGTTTGGATCCACGTGCCCAAGTCTTTCTGAATCTTTCTCTCGGTTAATGAGTTCTGAATTTGAAATGAGCTTAATGGGAGAACTAAATTTCTTTCTTGGGTTGCAGGTAAAGCAGTTCGATCATGGAGCTTTCATCTCTCAAACAAAATATGCTAAATAACTGGTTAAAAAGTTCGGTTTTGGCACTTCAAGTGGTCATGATACTCCCATGGGTGAGAGGGTACGTCTTGGTAAGGATGTTATGGGTAAGTCTGTTGATATTCGTGAATATCGGAGTATGATTGGTAGTCTCTTGTATCTCACTGCTAGTCGTCCAGATATTTCTTATAGTGTTGGGGTGTGTGGACGATTTCAGGCTAACCCTAAGGAATCTCATCTTATTGCTGTTAAGCGTATCATTCGGTATGTTGCTAGCACACTTGATTATGGTTTATGGTTCACCAGAGATACAAATAGTGTTGTGGCAGGTTATTGTGACGTTGATTGGGGTGGCAATCTTGATGATCGTCATAGTACCAGTGGTGGCTGTTTCTATGTTGGGAATAATCTTGTTTCCTGGCACAGCAAGAAACAATCATCTGTATCCATCTCCTCGTGTGAGGCTGAGTATATAGCTGCAGCTAGTGCATGTACACAACTTCTGTGGATGCGTCAGATGCTTCGGGACTATGGCATTCAACAGCAGGCAATGGACCTATTCTGTGATAACACCAGTACCATTAGCATCTCCAAAAATCCTGTTCAACACTCACGAACAAAGCATATCGACATTCGTCATCATTTCTTACGTGAGGCGGTCGAAAAGGGTGATATAGCAATGGAATTCATTCCTACTGAACATCAGCTAGCCGACATTCTTACAAAACCCCTTGATGCAGCTCGCTTTCATTCCTTGCGTAAATCTATTGGGGTTGTATCTCTTTCTTAAGTGTGTTGGTCTTTCTCTTTTCTCTATGTTCTTACCTCTCTTGTCATGTCTGTTTTTGTCATAATGGTTGGTTGTTTAGGTTCAGTTTCTTTTATTTCTTATTGTTTGTTGGTATTGAGGACATACTACTTTCTCTATTGTGTGGATTCCTTTTACAGGAGTTTCTAGCTTGGGGTCCTCAACTGTTTTTTTGTCATGCATGGTTGTAGGGTTACATCATACTCTCCTTGTCTTGGTAGTTTCTTACATGATGCATTTACATGTAGTTGGACTGTCATTTTATATACCTGTATATCTCCAGTCTTATATGATTTTCTTTCATGGTCATCGTCTCCTTTTATATTTCTACACCTCTTGTAAGTGGTCAATGACTCACAAAATCCCCAGCCATTTGACTGTCTTGAGAGCATGTTCATTTGGCTAAGAACCCGTTGGGGCTGTGAGGGTCATGCTCTGACGGTTGCACTCAGGAGATGTTAGTTCTTGTGTTGCACGTTACCATGGTATTGCACTTCTTGAGTGTGTTTTGCCGAAAAGATGTAGGCTACACCCTACCCTCGTGTTCTGGTAAAAGATGGAGATATTATATACTCCCACACGGGAATGGCATTGAAAAAAAAAAAAAAAAAAAAAAAAAAAAAAGGGGGGTGACAGGTGACTCTCACATTTGTCTAGTTCAAAGGAAAAGAAGAACAACAATACTCTGTTTTTCCTTGGTGTTGTTGTGATCCGGTTCACTTCACATTGGCCTTGTAGCAAGTGACTTTCAATATACTCAATGATCGTGTTTTTAGTTTGTTTCTGGAGGTTGGAATTGGTCTGTCAGTTTTTCTACATGCTTGCATCATTCTAGTAAGTACCATGGCTTTGTGTATGATGTCGTTCTTTGATTTTGTATTTTCTTGTTAGTCGACTGCTGTTTGGTCTTTAGGTTGCTCTCTCAATTTAAAAAAAAAAAAAAAAAAAAAAGGGGGTCGTACGAACGCTGTCATGACGTTCGAACGTTGAGGTGGGCAGATCTTTTTCCGACGTACGAACGTCTTTAGAACGTACGAACGTCCCTGATACAGTCCGGTTCATTTGTTGTTTAAATTAAAATTCTGTTTAAACCAAAGGCCAACTGTTAGATCAATTGTGTTTCCTTCTCTTTGTGACACTTTAAGCTGTTTGTTTTTGGATCTTCCTCTATTTTCTTGCGTGCACCTGTTCTCCTTCTCTTGTCGTTTGTTCCCCTGTTTCTATTTCCACTCTTAGATCCTTGTGTGTTCTTGGATATTGCTATTTTGTTATTCCTACTTGTTCTATTCTGGTTTGCAGTAAATTTCTGCTTCTTAGGTACTGGACCTCTCTTATTGGGCCAAAGTTAGGTTTATTCTTGTTGTTCTATATATATATGGAGTCTACTCCTCTCTTCTTGAAATTGTGTTTTCTTATCTTCTTCTAGTTCTCTCTTTGTCTTCAGATTTTTCTTCAATGGCAGAATATGAACTTCATGGAGTTTTTGTTCCGACTGTTGGTTATGTGTCGTTTATGATGATGGAATACAAAGACAATGCAAAGGTTTGTCGCTTATGTCGTGTTCCCCATGGGTATGACTATGTTCATCCACCGTTCCTTCGTCCATGCATAGCTCATGTCAATCATTGGGAGAGACTACCGGGACATCTTCAAAATCATATCTTGGAGTTGGTTGGATATCCGAAGGTTCCTGGACTTGCTGCTCCTCTCACCGACTGTGGTTTGGATAGCAGAATTGAGAAATTGTTTTGTACGAGTGCATGGCAGGAGGACTATGATGGCCATGTGACAGCTCGGTGGAATAGATCTTCGGCCCGTGCGGAAGAATTTTGTATTATCTTAAGCTTTATGTTCATGTGATTATGACTTATTATGTTTGGTTATGAGTTGCCTTCATGAACGCTAACAGTTGGGATGGGTTTTATTTTTTACTCCTTTTTGTCTTGGTTGTTTGGGATTGATATTTCGTCTTGGTTGTTTTTATGTTCTTACTATTATTTATGTTTATTCATCGGTTCTCCTGTTATTTGGCTCTTTTGTTCACTTGTTGTGACAAAAAGGGGGAGATTTATGACTCTAATACTAACATTCGTTTCTTCCTTTGTTAGTGTATTTTTGGGTCATGTTTCAGGTATTCTACACGCATGGGGGAGTGAACGTGTTGATGTTTTTAGAGGATTGTACAGTTATGGGGGAGCTTGAGTGTCAAAAGTTTGGAGCTCATGAAGTATGGGGGAGCTGCTCGAAGGAATCCTTGTTGATTCCTTGATTGATTCGAAAATTCTTAGTTGCTTCCGTGCGGTCTCTGATGGTTAAAGCGTCTTGTTCAAGAATTGGTGACTCGGTACGTGTTCTACCTTGAGTGATTTTGTAGGCATGATTTATAAATGCCATGGGTTGGTGTTGTAAGCACGTTTTATAAGTGCTATTAGAGTCATAGGTTTTTGTCACAAAATCAATGTCAAAGGGGGAGATTGAAACCGGCATTAAGTGGTTTGACATCAATTTTGTGACAAAGTGTCCGTGGTTATTTCGCCTTGAGTTCATTGTTAAGAAAACCTTGGTGTTCGCGTGTCGTCCTGTGTCATTGCCTTCGCGTCGTGTGTCTCGAGTATAAAAAATTGGGTCAGGACGTACGTACCTCTTAAGGACGTACGTACGCTTCGTATGTCAGCAGGTTGGTCGTGGTCTGGACGTACGTACCTGTTTAGGACGTTCGTACGTCCAAGTAGGCAGCAAGCTTCCTTTTGGTCAGGACGTACGTACGTTGTTAGGACGTTCGTACGTCCAAGCAGGCAGCAAACTTTTCACCGTGTGGGGACGTACGAACGTTGATTCGACGTACGTACGTCCAATATGGATTTCGTCCAATCAGGCCCATTTTCGGTGTATTCCAACCCTAGGTTTAAATAGCCTTCTTCTTCAATGAGAGAAACAGTTCTTTGGCCGTCCATTGTTTGTGAGGTTCTTGAGTTTTGGTTTAGGTTTTGGTATTGAAAGTGTTTGTGGCTATTGAACTCAATTCCCTTCTTCCCCCTTTTCCCAATTCATAACTTTGTGATTCTAAGAGTGGTATTGTGATTTCGGCTTCGAGTCTTCTTGTGGGTTTATCAAGAAGTCGAGTGTCTTGTGCGTACATCAAGGTGCTCTGGTGAAGTCAAGGTGTTAGAGATAACCAGGAGTATCAACTCGCAGTGAGTGCAGGTAGTTGATAGGTTTGTAAATCTCTTTTCATCTAGTGGATTATTTGTTGTCGCGAGGACAACCGTGGACGTTTCCCTTATTGGGTTTTACCACGTTAAAAATTTCTGTGTGTTCTTTACTTTATGCGTATTGTTTGATTGATTGAATATTCAATTGTTATATAAGCACTATTTGTAGTTTCTCAACTCCCACTCAAGGATTACCTATCCAGATAAGAGTTCAAAAACTCGAAAACTCATCTCGCTCGAAATTTTATTGGGCTTTTTTTTTTTAATGAAATGGAATTACTAATATGCAGCTATTATCCAATACACACTAGATTAAAATTTAAACAATAATTTGTGATTTGACTCGGACTAACTCGGCCTAACTCGGCCAAGTTTCTCGTTCAACTCGGCGAGTCATGAATACCAGGTAATGTAAGCGAGTCTGCCCAGTTTTTAGTTGAGTAGAGTCGACTCGGCCGAGTTCTGAGTCAACTCGACGAGTTTTTGAACCCTGATCCATAATGAGCAGAAGAACAGGTTGTAGAATCACAGAATTAAAATAAAAGCTTAAGCTAAAACAAAATAAGTCTTAAAGTATAATATATTCTGAACCAAAACATTGCCTTAAACATAATACAGTAGAAGTTAGAGAAGAAGAGTATTAATTAATCTTCAATTATTTTCTTATGATAATACACAGGATGTTGATATGACTAATGAAGAAACAAACACAAAAGATGTAAACTAAAGCAAAAATACGGAAACACAATAATATACATGGTTTGGCAATATGCGTACATCCACGGGACAAAGAGAGATAGTTTTATTACTAATGGAGAAAAGAACAACAAAGCTCTATCTCACACACAAATATGTTCTCTCACCCTTGCAATCTTCTTTGCTCAAATCTTTTGGTTACAGTACACAACACCAATATTTATAACCTCTTTGGTTAATCCAATTGGTAATCCAATTCCTAAATCAACGACAACTTAGATTTCTAATCTATTAGAAATCCTTAATGAATCCTAATAGAATTCCACCACACTTGTTGCCAAATAAGGAAATTGATTCCTAAGAGGAATCCATTACATGTAACCGCCACATGTCACTTTTCTACAATTCTCCACCTGGGCGAAAATTGTAAGAAATTGAGCCGCCCATAATGAACACATACGTACTTCTCCTACACCACATAAGCACCATCTCATCTGGGCCCCCACACGCCCATAAGGGCCACTACCCCGAAGGGCCTTAACATTTGGAGAAATTGATCAAGTTAAAGCAATGCCTAAACTTGACCCCGAAAACCACCTTAGTGAACAACTCTCCTAAAACTTTCTTCTCAAAGTCTTTACTCAATTATTTCGTCAAAGAAACAATACATGACTTGCTCTTTGCAACTACAAGCATGTCATCCACATAGAGTAAGAGAAATATAAGGGACCCATCTTCAAGATTTATGAAATAGACACACAGATCATATTCACTTCTATAGTTCTCCTGCTTCAACATAAATGTGTCAAACTTCTTATAACACCGTCCCAGTGTTTGCCTCAATCCATACAAGGATTTCGTCAGTTTGCACACATAGTGTTCTTTACCAGCAACTTTATAACCTTTGGGCTGTAACATGGAAACCGAAACAAGAGTTGCACAGTTAACAAGTCTTTCACTTTCATGGTATTGTTAATATAATGGATTTGGCAGATCAATTACTAGCCGACTAAGTAGCTTATCACTCTGAGTCATGTAAATCACCCATACCTTAGATTATTGACGAGTGAAATTGCAGTATCTATATATGGTTTTGTGTTAAGATAAATTAGGAGAAACTTTGGCGTTTATAGGTGTGATGGACATTTTATCGTGTAAAAGTTTGATCAACTAGGAATTGAAAGAGATGTTTGAAGCTTTGGCAGGTAATTTCAGCATGGTATGATTTCAATAGCTTGTGAATATAGTGATTATGCTAGTTTTAATATTGGGCAGTTGAGTGAGATTTGAATTGGTTTGTAGAATGGACAGGGAGTTTGACATGTTAGTAATATTGGTCTTGAAGTGTAAAAAGAATGACTTCTACTAAAGTTTTTTGAGTGCTATAAAAGAGTATAGACTATGGGAACAAGTGCGAGGGCAACGTAGACTTACATTTCTTTTATACTGTATTTTCATGTGTCATATTTTAAATGTTGCAAATTAATTGATATATTATTGATGATAAAAATGCATCCATGGTTTTGTTTGGTATATATAGATTACTCGTGGTTTATCGATTATAGTTTCTATTAAAGGGATTAGTTACATATCTCATGTTTTATACTGGAGTTATTAAAGCAATATATGTATATTGAAATAGTTTTATAAACGGAAAAACTATCGAAGTTTTTATTGCATCTCTTTTCCAGGAAGGAAAAAAAGGAGATGGATTTTGTATATGGGATGTGAGATCTCAGTTGTATCTTGGTATGGTGTGAGGTTCCTGAATTGGGAATATGATCTAGGTGCTTACACGAACATACATTATTACAGATCGGATTATAATGACCCGGGTAGGGTAGCCATGAATAGGGGATAGTCTCTTCGGCTTTGGCCCAGGTAGGGTAGCTGTGAATAGGGGACTGGTTTGATGGCTGATAAATTCAGGGACTGGTCACACATGCCAGATTAAATTAATTATTATTAAAGGACACCCTATATATATATATATATATTATATATTATATATTGTATCACGAGGCGGTCTGGCAAGGGATCTGTGAATTCCTACAAAGAAAGAATTGTTGTAATATTCCAGAGACGATAGTTCTTTCTAGGATTACATACGCGTTGTTCACCTTTAGCCGGTGAATGGGCACTTTCTAGAGGCGAACACTGTTGGATGTTTTCGGGAATTCCTCTTCTACCTTCCTGGATTACCATGTTTTTATTGGTACGTTGTTGGTGCTTAGTGTGATGTTGGGATACATGTTACCTCGAGGAGGTTTGGATGCGAGGGGTGAGAGTTAGTCCACTCCTGGACGTGTGTCGGGATCCTGTGCAGTCTGCAGTCGTCAAACGGTTGACCACCGTAATAGGTGATTCTCCCTCTGGAGCGTCGTGGTCAAAGGGCCCACCTGAGCCCTAAAAGAGGGTTAGGGCACAAAACGGTAATCACCCGACCGTGAATAAGGATTAGCAGTGCAGGTTCACACTAGTAAGTAATGAACCAAGATATTGCCTGGGACTGGGGCTAAGTTCCAGTCGTGTTCTCACCACTTTAATAAGATGCAACTACCCGACTTATAGTATGATGGATGGTACGTATATTATTTATTATTTACATTAAGAGGTTACTTTCAATTAGTAAAACCTGCATTCTTTCAAATGTTTAGTATGATTAATCGTCATGCATGATTAGTTATTATATTGGAAATGCTCACCCTATCATTAATCCATTTTCAGTTAAACAGTTGCTCGAGGATAGATCGATTTAGCAGATATGGTTGTGCGGAGGTTACAGAGGGTATTGATATAAGTGTTCGTGCGATTGATACACTCAATTTCTTTTGTATAGAAGTGATCACGGTTTTTACTATTATGTATTGTATTAAGTTATGTATTTTTAATGCTAATTATATACATTAATATCAATCAGAATCTTGTATTATTATATAATTTCATAGGTTGGGTTGTTCGAATGCCTCAAGAATCTGACATTGAGTCATTGGGATTTGTGTTATAATTTTGGGGCGTTACATTAGTATTCTAAACCCCAACACACACTGGCGAAAACTTACTACAGGAAGATTGCTACTGGTATTGACAGGGATGTTAATTTCTCTGCTCGTCAGAGGGCTGTGATAGAATGCTTACAGACCGACATGCCAAGGACTTTCTTAATGCCATTCCTATGGAAGGGTTAGGACAACGCATGATGACAGTGGAATATCGTGCAATTCTTCGGTACCGTCTCATGATCCCGTTATTTACAGATGGGGATTTATGTCCTGTATGTAAGAAGAGTCGACTGGACACTTTTGGGGACCATGTTGTACACTGTAAGTATTACCCCGGTTTTGAATACAGACACGATCATTTGCGTGATATACTGTATGATGTGGTATAGCAAGCAAGAATACATGTAAAGAAAGAGGTTCCGTTCAATTTTCTTACAAACCCGTCAGAAGGTAGATCAACACTACGCCCAGCTGATGTTTTGATATACAGTTGTGTGGGTGCAAAAGTTTGATTCACAAACTCGAGATGTGTATTGATTAATCGAACAGTTACAAAGAAAGCCTTGTACAGACTGAGATGGGATGGGAGTATACAATGAGACTGGACCTAATGAGGATTAGGTTGCCTACGTATCCAAGAAGATGAATCTTGGAATCAAGTTTCTGCTTCCACTAAGCTCTAATGGAGTGGCTCAATGAAAGACTCGTAGTTCAGGAGGTTAAGAACTCCTGTATTTGTAGTAGACCGGAGGAGGCTGACTCAACCACCCCTCCGGTTTTGACTCCATGAACTCAGGTAATTCAACTGTGAAGATGCTTCCGCATAGATAGCTTGCATGCAGTTGAGTGGTTATCCCTTCGGTTTGAATCCCCTTTGACCAGGATGACTGCCATATGGCATCCTCTGATAGGTTCTGGTTCAATCTGGGTCTTCCTTTATCTTCTCCAACAGGCTAGAATAGTGGGTTCTGTTAGCCTGCTTGCTGGACTTATCCAGTTGGTTGGGACTTGGATTTGACCAAGTCTGAAAAAACGACTTCGGCTTGACTCCTCGGATCGGAGGCCCAATTTGCATTGCATACACCTTGGCCAGGTCCCGTAGGGTTCTATGATAAGCCTTTGGATGAGCCTCTGTCGCTCCTGGACTTTACTGGGTCGGAACTGGCTTACTTGATTGAGGTGGGCCTGGTTGATGTATCGGAGCGCATGGTTCAACTTGTTATACAGTAACCGTGGCTCCACCCACTGACCGTGGACCAACTGGTGGGTCAAGCTCCACAGAGCGTATGTGGACTTCTTGAGACCGGGTTGGGCCCTACCCGATAGCTTCTTATACAGCCACCGATGACACCTGTCGGGTATTTTACCTAGGGTACACACATCGCCCCCTCTTGATACGACTCGTGATGACGATTTTATATCTCTTGGACCAAAGACTAGGGTTTGCCTCTTCCTCCTATAAATAGCAGGCCGGAGGCGAAGAAGGATATCCACTTCCTTTCCTCTGGTCACTGTTGCTGTTGCGTTGTTGCTGCTTCTACTGAAGAATGGCTGATGACCGATGTACCATCCAAAAGTATACTGTAAACATGCTGGAGAAAATGACTCTGGAAATCAAGGACCGGGATCGCCCTATGGAGTTGATGACAAATGCCTGTTTAGAGGACATTCGTCAGGTGCACTTGAGTCTGTTTCCCTTGAACGGATAGCTCGCTGATAAGAGCCGGAGGCTTGAAGCTGCAACTCAACGGATCCAGGTTCTTCAGAGTGAACTGGCTACCGGATATGTTCTTTTGGAGAAGCAGGGGTACCATCCAATCAAGGAAGAGAAGAATCTTTGACCTGTACCTCCCCGGCTTCCTGCACTATGTAGGGGAGTAGTGCCCCTGATTAAGTCGATTTAATGAATTTTCTTTATTCTGGCTTTGTCTTTTTCCAAATGTTGAATCACCAACTCGTCAGTCTTTTGAGGACAAAGATGTCCTTGTGAGTGGCACCAGTCCCTTATAAAGCACCACTTGCCTGGAGTGGCTCATGACTCCCTTTATTCTGAACGGAGGAGTTTCTTGACAATCCAGCCTTCTTTCTCCCTGAGGCCTTAACAATAGCAGATCCTAGACAACCCTTTAGTGCGGTGAGTGACAACCGGTCAGAGATCATCCGGAAATTGTCTCGCCAGATGGCTGACCTCAAGAGGAAGATGGGCGAGCTTCGGGAGGGGCAACTCCTTCATGAAGATATGTATGATACCTGAATAGCGGGTATGAAGGAAACAATGGAATACTATCAGGAAAAGCTGGAGGAGAAGGTGGCCGAGCTTTCAGAGGCCAAGGAACGAGCAGATTTCGTTGTTGCTTCATCCTGGAAAGTCGGGTATACTACTGCCAAGGTTAAGTATGGCCTTCCTGACTCACCAGAGGGGTCTTGTCCGGATCCCCCGTCTCCCCCTCTGATGTAATGTAGTTTCGGTTGCACAATGTAGGGGATTTGGTGCACCCTGTATCATGCTGTTTTGTAATAAAATAATTTTTCTTTTACCACTGTCTTGACCTCCGGTAGACAAATCCGGTTATCTTTCCGTCGTGATAAGTTAAGAAATCATGTGTTCATCAACCAACCTTTGACCGCGATGACATGGACCGGAGGTCCATATGTCGCTGACCTGGACCATGTGGACCCCATCCGTACATGCTAAGTGGATCTCAGCCGATTGTATGATATGGGACCTAGCCGACTGTGTTAAGTGGGTCCCACTTTGTCTTATCTAAATCTTCTCTTGTTGGCGGGAAGATGTACAACTTCAACTTCCAGTGAAAGCTTGTGACTCTTCGCTGATCGAGTCATTAAACTTTTTGATTTAATGATCTTGAATTAATGGAGAATCCATTAAGGAACTTGGAAGACCATTAGCCGGTGGACCTTGGGCTCCGCTTATAAAAGAAAGACTCAGAGGAGAGAAGGGTACTCCCTTTCACTCTCTCTCCCTCTCTTTCTTCTTCAGTTCCTTCTTCATTTCGCTGCTGGAACTAACCCTAGGTTTTGAATTGCCTGAATTTCCGCGATAACTTGCTCAATCTCACTCCGCAAGATGAGAAGGAACCTTGTATTGAGTTTGAGCATGGACGAGGAGCCTCAGACTTCGGCTCCCCGTCCTGCCGCTGATGTGGGCGATTCGAGTAAGATTCCGGCTACTGAGTCGAGCTCTTCTGCTGGCGTGGAGGAGATGGCTCCCTTGAACATCGTCGATCCTTCGATGGAAAGACCTGGGAGGAGGTGGCAAGCTTCCTCCAACCTCTCCCGTAATCCCGTACTTGAGCGGATGAGCGCGGCGGAGGTCCAGGAGCAACTCGGTTGGAAGGGGGGGGGTCAGGTTTGGCTCCCATCCTTCTATTTCTGATGGTTGCTCCGGCAACCTGATTGCGGTGAGTATCTATCATCTCTTGTATGGCATGTAGCTCCCGCTGCCTTCTTCAATTTTGAGGTTGCTGTCGTGGTGGGGAATCCCACCAGGCCAGATGCAGTGTCCTTTTGAATAATCGTGCGCCGAATCTGGCTGATTGCCCACCATTTCCAGACTCCTTTTTGCCCGGTCGAGATGTTCGCGTACTGCCCGGAGGCTGTCAGGACTTCACAATCATTATGGGAACTGGTTCGAACCTTGCTACTAGGGTGATCGTCTGACCGCAGCATCCAGGTGCCGCAGGACTTCATAGGTAAGCATGCCTCTGACCTTGCTTTCATTCTTTTTGTCCTTATTCCTTGCGTGATTGTTGAGCTCCGGCTCAGGAATAGTTCCATGTTTTTGTTTGCAGGGAAACGTCAGCTCCCAGTGTCTCTGCAGGCGGGCGTAGACTCTTTTGTGCCTGAGGGCAACATCGAGCGTTTCTTCAGTCTGCCCGCAGATTTGCGGGACTTGACACTCCCTGACCAGATCGTGATACACATCCGCTTCCCGGCAAAGCTTGCAGCCCTGCCGGTTCTTCCGCAAGTTGTGGAGGTCGATTCCAGCTTCGATGAAGGTGTTGCCTCTGCAGAGGGTACAGTCCCCAGCGTTGGGGAGGAGCCTCCGGTCGAGACTGAAGTTGTCGATCTGAGGAGGGAGATGGGCATCATGAACATCCACACCGCCTTCAACTATATCTTCCAGAACCTGCTTCCAGAAGACCAGGCGTACTACAGCCGTCTCTCTTGCGAGCGGGCGATGGGGATAGCGGCTCAGAACCTCATTGCGGTACGGTTTTCTGTCTTGAGTTTTGACTGTAGCTTTGTAGATGCCTGTATACTGTTCCTGACTTCTGCTCTTCTTGTCCGTCAGATGCAAGCTGCAATGGCCCGGGTTTTTGAGCTGAGTGTCAGACCCCGGCCTTCTGCCTTGGAGGATCTGGAGCGTCTTCGAGCTGAGAATCGTCAGCTCGAGAAGGATTTGACGGCAGCGAACAGTGACCGGTGGGCTCTGGTGGAGGACAAGCGGTTCATGGCAGCTGATTACCATAACCTGGACTTTACCCTGACCGCTGCTCTTCAGAGAGAGGAGGATGCCAAGGCTTTCCTGGCAGAGCTGGAGGCCACTTGTGGGAAGCTGACTTGGGAGAAGCTGGAGTTGGACCAACGCATCTCCCTCAAGTAAGTGGCGTACGACCGTGCCATCGAAGAGCTTCGACATGCGGAGGCTGCCTACCAGCAGGTCTTTGACCAGCTGGAGAAGGAGAAGGCGAAGAAGGGCGGTGATGACTCCAGTTCTTCTTCTCAACCTTATCTCGGTCATATTTTTGTAATTGGTTCATGTCTTGGTTGCCGGGGGATTCCCACTTGTGTATGCCTTTTCTTGAAAAAGAAATAAAATTTTTTGTTGTGCAAAAACATCTTGTTAGATATCTTTACTTTGATTCTAGCATTTATTACAACTGTCTATCTCCCTCGCCCCCTTATCGTTTTAAGGGATTTTCCTTGGGACGATAACAATTCTTTTTCTCGCTGAATTCATGGCACTCCATGGTAGGATCAAAGAGGATTTGACCTTGTATTGCAAGATTTGACCCGGAGGCAAACTAGCTTGTCTAGCCACCCCGGTTTCTTTTTAAGAGTGGATAGCCTCGCTCTTAAAACTGGTTTTCAAGACCGGAAGCTAGATCCAGGCGACTTGGGCCTAGAAAGAGCATGACTCCACTTTTAGGACTTAGACAGGATCGGAAACTAGGTCCGGGCATCCTAGGTTGGATGGGGTTTTGATCCCTGTCATCCTTGGTTTTAAAGACGTGAAGCTAGGTCCGGGCGCCTTGGGCCTAAAAAGAGCATAACTCTGCATTTAGGACTTAGCCAGGATCGGAAGCTAGGTCCGGGCATCCTGGGCTGGATGGGGTTTTGAGCCCTGTCATCCTTGGTTTCTAAGACCGGAAGCTAGGTCCGGGCGCCTTGGGGCTAAAAGAAGCATGACTCTGCATTTAGGACTTAGCCAGGATCAGAAGCTAGGTCCGGACATCCCGGGCAGGATGGGGTTTGGATCCCTATCATCCTTGGTTTCTAAGACCGGAAGCTAGGTCCGGGAGCCTTGGGCCTAAAAGGAGCATGACTCTGCATTTAGGACTTAGCCAGGATCTGAAGCTAGGTCTTGGCATCCCAGGCTGGATGGGGTTTTGATCCCTGTCACCCTTGGTTTCCAAGACCGGAAGCTAGGTCCGGGCGCCTTAGGCCTAAAAGGAGCATAACTCTGCATTTAAGACTTAGCCAGGATCGGAAGCTAGGTCCGGGTATCCTAGGCCGGATGAGGTTTTGATCCCTGTCATCCTTGGTTTCCAAGACCGGAAGCTATGTCCGGGCGCCTTGGGCCTAAAAGGAGCATAACTCTGCATTTAGGACTTAGCCAGGATCGGAAGCTAGGTCTGGGCATCCTGGGCCTTAGTGGTGACGTGATCTTGCACTAGGATTTTCAGTAGTAAATAATATAAAATACTCAAATTCTTGCGGGAAAGAATCTTTATTGAAATCATCAGATGGAGTACATTACTTGTAGAATTTCTTCAGGTGGAAGGCGTCCCATGGTCTAGAGAAGAAGTCGCCGGTCAGAGTTCTGAGGAAGTATGAGCCTTTTGCATCATGTCTGTCTATGATGTAGAGCCATTCCCAGTTTTCTCCTAGCTTGCCGGCTGTTGTATCTTCAGTCATAACTTTGATTTTCTTTATGACCCAGTCGCCGAGATTGAATTTTCTCTCTACAACTCGCTTGTCGTATCCTCTTTTGATAGTTTTCTGGTACCGGAGGAGGTGTTGTAGGGCTTGTTCTCTCTTGTCGTTAAGAATGACATTTTCTCTTACTAGGATCCCTTCATTCTCCATGGTAAGGACTGCATCAGTGCGAGTTGTCGGAGCCAGCAGTTCTGTTGGCATTACTGCTTCTGCTCCAAAGGTAAGTTGAATGGGTGTCATACCAGTGGACCTTCTTGGAGTGGTCTGGTATGCCCATAAGACCCCTGGGAGTTGCATTACCCAGTTGCCTTTTGCGTTATCTAGTCGCTTCTTGAGTGTGTCCAAGATTACCCGGTTGGATGCTTTTGCTTGCCCGTTTCCCTGAGGGTAGTACAGGGCCGAGAATTTGTGTTTGATCCCCAAAGATTTGCAGAATAGCCAGATATTATCGCAGTCAAACTGTTTTCCATTATCTGACACCAGCTCCTGGGGGATTCCAAACTTGCAGATTATATCTTTCCACAGATATCTTCTGACATCAAAGGCGCATACCTGTACCAATGCTACGGCTTCAACCCACCTGGTGAAATAATCTGTAGCGACAAGTAGGAACCTAACTGAGTGTGGAGCTTTTGGGAGTGATCCCACAATATCTAGTCCCCACTTGGCGAAAGGCCATGCGCTCAGGATGGGGTGCAGTTCATTCGCCGGGGCATGCTTCTGGCAAGGGAGGCATCCCTGGGTGAACTTCTTTGGCGTCTGTCATCATGTGCGGCCACCAGTATCCTTGGATCATTATTTTTTGTCCTAGGTTTCTGCTCCCGGAATGGTTGCCGCAGATCCCAGCATGGATTTCCTTTAGTATGATCAGGCCTTGTTTTGGAGTGAGGCACCTGAACAAGACCCCAGAGCCGTGGCCTTTCAAGTATAGCCTGTGTGACTCCCAGTGTAGGATGACAGTGAACTTCCAAGCATCCCTCTTGACTTTGGCTGATAGCTTTTGATCTTCGGGAAATAAATGTTGGATGAGGAAGTTGATATATGGCCTCCTCCAGTCTTGGTCGTCGCTGGACTGCAATTCGGCGTCGATTCTGTCTTCTTTGGAATTCAGATTGTCTGGAATGTCTTTGATTGGTTCCTTTGGTGGGAGCTCCAAATCGATGTGAACATGCGAGAGCGGTGGTTCTGACGGGTCTGGTTCGTCCGGCTCCGTCGAAGGTGGCATTGCTTCTATCCGACCTCTGGTGGGGCAAGGATTCCAGACTTCAAGTTGTGATTCTGGTGGGTCCTGTGTCTGACCCTGAGAAGGAAGGTTCGGCTCGCTCTGTGTGCTAGGCCCGGTGTCGGGCTGAGAAGTTTCCTCATCTCTCATCCTTTTTTGCCCTCTGGTGGTTACCATGAAGACTTCCTTTTAATGCATGCGTTCCAGGAGATAGACCTCCGGCAACGACATGTCTGGATTTTTGGGCCCGATACTTGGATCTTTCTGGTATCCGATTGATAGCTGTCGGGGCTCTGTAGTGCTGATAGAAGAGGAAAGATATGCCAGGGCTTCTGAATGCCTGACATCTATCCTTGGTCATTCCTCGACCGTGATGAATTCGAACTTCCCTGCCATGGATTGTTGTCTGGAGACCATATATTAGAGCTTCGTATTCACCTTCGTTGTTTGATACAGGGAATACCAGCCTAACGGACTTTTCTTTTTTTTGTCCATCCGGGCTGATCAAGAGACAAAATGTCGGATCCTGTACAGTTATTGGACCCGTCAGTGTAGATTGTCCATGTTTCGTTGTCTTCTTTGGCCGGAGACTCTTGTGACCGGGGGGTATCATTCGCCCCCAGTGTATCTTCTTCTAAATCTGGGTTGACCGGGATATCCTCGATGGGAGAATCTGCCATCAAGGAGGCTATTGCGTGCCCTTTCTCCGCGGTTTTGGGTTCATACCGGATGTGGTACGCACTGAGGTAGCTGGACCATTCGATCAGTCGATTAGATTCTTCCTGCTTTTCAAGAGCTTTTTTGAGCGGGGACTCTGTGTAGACTTTGACTGCCCTCCTTTGGAAATATGGTTTTAGCCTCCTGGCTGCATGTACCAGGGCTAAGGCGATCTTCTCGATTTTTGAATACCTTGTCTCAGCTCCCTGCAACACTTTGCTGATGAAGTATACCGGCTTCTCCTCCGGCTCTTCCACAACTATGACCTCACTAACTGCAATATCGGATGCGAGCAGCTAGATGCTGACTGGTTGTCCGGTTTGTCGTGCTGTAAGGATCGGAGGTTGAGTAAGATATGCCTTGATCTCGTCAAAAGCTTGCTGACACGTAGGATTCCATTCCGCATCAGCTTTGATTGCATTGAAGAATGACTTGCATCGGTCTGAGTACCGGGATATGAACCTGTTGAGGGCGGCTAACCTCCCGGTTAATCTTTGAAATTCTTTCACATTCTTTGGGGCGGGCATCTCCAGGACTGCCCGGATTTGATCTGGATTAGCTTCTATACCCCGGTTGGTCATAAGGAAGCCAAGGAACTTGCAAGAAAAAAGACCAAAATAACATTTGGCTGGATTCACCTTCATGTTGTACCGTGCCAGGATATTGAATGTCTGCTGCAGATCTTGTAAATGATTGTCTTTCTCCTCGGTTTTGACCACCATGTCGTCTACGTAGACTTCCATGGTCCGGCCTATGAGCCCGCTGGTGTTGACCAGCTTCTGGTACGTTGCTCCGGCGTTCTTCAGATCAAATGGCATCACCCGGTAGCAGTAAAGCCCTCGTTCAGTGATGAATGCGGTATGTTCTAGATCTTCTTCGTGAAGTGGGATCTGGTTGTATCCAGTATAGGCGTCCATGAAGGACAATCTTTGATAACCAGCGGTGGTGTCCACCATGTTTATGATCCTGGGGAGGGGATATGGGTGCACATGACATGATTTATTAATATTAGTAAAATTGATGCAAACTCGAATCTTACTGTTCTTCTTCGGGACAACCACGATGTTGGAGACCCAGGTAGGGTAAATGACTGGTTTGATGAAGTTGACTGACAGTAGCTGATCAACTTCTTCGTTGACCTCCAGATTTCGATCTGGCGCCATTCGCCTTGGCTTCTGCTTGACCGGCTTGTGCTGAGGATCGATATCCAGTCTATGACAGGCGACCAAAGGGTCGATTCCTGGTATCTCACTAACACTCCATGCGAAAACGTGATGATTCTGTCGGAGCAGTGTGATCATGAGATCCTTCTCATCCTTTGGTAGGCCGGAAGCGATGTAAGTTGTCTTGTGGGACTCCAGTCCCACTATGACTTCTTCTAGCTCATCGACCGCTGGTGATATCCTGGTTTTCACATCTGGCTTCCCCTTGAGAGACTTGCCGGGAGCTGGTTGTTATTGATGAGAGTCCATTAGGAAAATAGTATTTACCTTAGTCTCTGAGATAGACTTTCCTTAGACAGCATCGAGATGGCATTTGAATGCCATCCCTTGATCTCCTTTGACCCTGCAAATTCCATTGGGAGTCAGGAATTTGAGGCTTTGGTGGAAGGTGGATACGATTGCTTTCATCTGATGAATCCAGTCCCTTCCCAAGATGACGTTGTACAAGGAGGGGGAGTCGACCAGCAGAAAGTCTACCCCGACGGTATTGAATCCCACCGTGATTGGCAGGTGGACCCGCCAAGAGGACTGTGTTGGTTCCTCGTTGAACCCATAGATAGGAGTCTCATCAGATTTGATGAGACCCTTTGATAGCTCCATAGCTTTGTAAGCGCACGAGAACATGACGTTGGAGGTACTACAGGCGTCGACCATGACTCGTCGGACCCGGTAGACGCCAATCCATGTTGTGATAACCAGGGCGTCATTGTGTGGATAATGCACGCCCCTTTCGTCTTCCTCAGTGAATGTCAAACCTCTGGGGACAATGGACTCAGTGTTTGTCCCTTCGTTGAAGTTGAGTTGTCCAACTTCGTGGACATGTCCTATCCACCGGAGCTTTTCCCGCGCACAATTCTTCCTCTCTGTTTTGTAAGAACCGGGCGTCTGTACATGGCAGACATACACAATACGATCTCCAGTTTTAACCTGTTCGACTGCTCGATCCGGTCTGCACCATGTCAGGGATGAGGCCGGCGTCTACCAAACGCTGCATTTCATACTTCAATGACCTCCAATTCTTTAGCTCGTGACCGTAGTCATTGTGATGATCGCATTTCTAGGATTTATCCCTCCTGCCCTCCGGGTCTGCCGAGAGAGGGGCAGGTTCGTTGAGCAGCCCTCTGTTCTTGATCTTTTTGAATACTTCCTCGATCGGGAACCTCAGGGGTGTGAATTCCCACTCCTTGCGTTTGCCCCCGGTAGATTTCTCTGACCGGCAGTCGGGCTGCCGGGCTGATGTTTTCCCCTTCCTGTCTCTGTTTCTACCGGGGAAATTTTCCTCTTTGAGATCTCTGCCGGAGCATTCTTCCTTTGCCTTCTGTGGCTTTTTGGAGGTTTGGCCTCCGACAAGTCTCTTTCTTCTAGCTTTCAAGTCGTCATCTTCCTGAGCATATATTTCTACTTTCTCGAGCAAAGCTGAAACAGAAGACTGAGGCTTCCTTGCTAGCGACTGGTACAACTCTTCATGGTTGTTGTTCAACGCATACTTGAAAGCTTGAATAACGACGCTATCAGATGCGTCTTGTACTTCTAATAGTAAGGTTCGAAACCTCCGGGAGAAGTTCCTAAGTGTCTCGCTCTGGTCCATCTGTAGGGAGAACAAGACTTCAGCTCCCTTCATTGTCTTCACGTTGAAACGGTATTTTTCCTCGAACAACTCAGCCAGTTGTACGAATGTACAGATGGATGTGGGCGGCAGGTTGTGATATAACGTCTGTCCTTCACCTTTGAATGAAGCACCAAACATTTTTGCTAGTAACTTATCATCATGGTCCCAGATGACCATGGTGCTCTTGTAGTTAATGACATGCTGAACCGAACATCCGTTTGTTTCGTCATACTGTTCGAAGGGCGGCTGCTTGAAGCTGGTCGGGACTATATGGTTCTTGACCTCTTCTGCCAGTGGTGACACAGCCAACCTTGAGATAGTAACCCTCCTGATTCGTTCGTCCCGGTTGGCCTTGTTGGAAACAGCCTGGTCGATCATCTCTTGCAGCTTGAGCTGATTCGTCTGTTCCACATTCAACTCCGGTTGTCTCTGATGGGTGTGAGCCCTTTGGGGCTCCTTCCCCTCCGGTGATTGCGGGCTGGAGGAGTGCTTTGGTGCCTCCTCCGATACAACCCTTCTGCTGGAGTGACTTCTTCTGGTGGAATGACTTCTTCTACGGACCTGCTACGAGTAACCCTATGGAGACAGACATCCTATCTTTCCCCGGTGCTAGCCTGTCCCAAACAGGGCAGGGATCACGGCTATGGGGGGTTAGGCTCCGGTCACTTCATGACCATGGCCTTATCTTCTTCTAGGGAGATGGACTTGAAGACGTGGCTGAAGATGACTGGTTATCTCCGGCCCTGGTTCTCTTTTTTCTTCTCAGTTCTGCGTTTTCCCTGGTTAGCCGCTTGATGATTGCAGTTGGGGATTCGGCCGCTGGGCCTTTCCCCTTTTATTGCTCGGTGTAACCTCCTCCCGTGGCAGGGAGAATGGTTCTCTGGTCCCTTCTTACAGCGGTTACTTTGGAAGGTTCAAGATCTTGCGATGCTGGTATCCTGACAGTCCGGTTGACTGTATTCGGATCATTGGGATCATTAGTGATTTGTACCACTAAGTTTTCTGTCTCTGGCTGTCCACTCTCAGAATGCTATGAGCCATGGTCATGGCCCTCACTCTGGAGAACGGATTCTTGGTTGACGGTTTCTGTTGCTTCATGGACCAAAAACAGAGGAGAAAAATTCTCAGTCCGACTTTCAGTAACTTGGCTCATTCCATTGTTGGAACGAGTCGGGCGTCTCTTACTTCCAGCCATTGCTGCAGCGATTCCGGTATGACTGAATCGAGATTTTTTTTTTTTTTTTTTTTTTAGGCTCTGGAACTGATGGGGGATTCAGCCCGACGGTTGGCGCCAAAGAGTGTGAATACAAAAATTTGATCCACAAACTCGAGATGTGTATTGATTAATCGAACAGTTACAAAGAAAACCTTGTACAGACTGAGATGGGATACACCCTGGTCAGGTCCCCTGGGCTTCTATGATAAACTTTTGGATGAGCCTCTATCGCTGTTGGGCCGGACCTGGCTTACTTGATTGAGGTGGGCCTGGTTGATTTATGGGAGCCCATTGTTCAACTTCTTATACAGTAACCGGGGCTCCACCCACTGATCGTGGACCATCCGGTGGGTCAAGATCCACAGGACGTATGTGGACTCCTTGAGACCGCGTTGGGCCCTACCCGATAGCCCAGGCCTGGCTGGCTGATGCTTAGGTGCTCCCGGTTTAGATTCTTATACAACCACCGATGACACCTGTCGGGTATTTTATCTAAGGTACACACAAGTTGGTTAAAAGGGAAACATGCATGTGTTGACATAACGGGAGCATCTCCGATGGTGGGGTTTGGAAATGGAAATTTCGAAGCGGATCAGGCAACCATTAATGCAGCTGCAGCTAAGGTACAGAAACATGAGGGAGAATGTGCAGCGAACCAGCATTGTTTCATTCTTTTTGCTTTTGACATTTTTGAGTTTCTAGCACCAGAAGCAGTTGAATTTCTCAGGAGGGTACCGAAGGTGATGAATAACAATGTGATGACGGCGGGTTCCAATGATTATGTATTTCGTAGAATTGATTTTCCTATTAAAAAAGGGCTTGCAGTGCAGTTTATAGCGCGCTTGTCTTCTAACTTTGTTTAATTCTTCTTTTATCAATAAAGTTTATTTTTTATTAAAAAAACAAAACCCCAAGATTGGATTTTCAACAAACTAAGAAAATCGGAACCGTCAAATTCAACGAAGTACTGAGAACTGAATACTTCGAACCACAGAACATACGATTTACTGTTAAAAAGCCTGAAGAGTGTACTTTCCAACCCCAAAAAATGGATCGACACGTTTGAATATCCGAGCACAAAGTTATGACCATTTTAATACAGGGTGTTGAATCTGGACAGATTCCTAAAACCCAACAATTTGTTATGATAAATACACAGGATCTTAATATGATTAATGAAGAAACAAACACAAAAGATGTAAATTAAAACAAAAATACAGAAACACAATAATATACGTGGTTCGGCAATATGCCTATATCCATGAGACAAAGAGAGATAGTTTTATTACTAATGGAGAAAAGAACAACAAAGCTCTCACACACAAATATGTTCTCTCACCCTTACAATCTTTTTTACTCAAATCTTATGGTTACACAACACCAATATTTATAACCTCTTTGGTTAATCCAATTGGTAATCCTATTCCTAAATCAACACCAACTTATATTTCTAATAGATTAGAAATCCTTATTGAATCCTAATAGAATTTCACCACACTTGTTGCCAAATAAGGAAATAGATTCCTAAGAGGAATCCATTCCATGTAACCGCCCACATGTCACTTTTCTATATGTTTCAAGTGTATTATTCTCATAACTTGGTTCTGTTTATATAGGAGATACATCATTAATGGAATAACTCAAAGGTCATGAGTTATACCAACCCAAAAGCCTTTAAACTTTAATTACATGTTTTGATCATGTGGACATGTGGTCATCCAATGTATAACAACACTCCCCCTTGATAACCACAAGTACTAAGAAAATTGCCTCGTTAAAACTTTCCTAGAAAAACCCGATGGGACAAAAACCTAAGTAAGAAAAAATAGTACATAATTCTCACAGTTTTCGAATTTTGTTGCCTCACTAAAACCTTGTAGAAAAACCCAAGTGGGACAAAACCTTGGTAAGGAAAAAGAGTACAGTTTCCACAATTATCTGGTCTTCATATGCTGAAGATGCCTCTCCTGATGTTGACTAGACTAAATTCAGTACCCGCATTCCCATATTCTATACCAATTTTTTGTATGTGGTTGGAAGTAGTGTTATCAGACCCGGCCCGGCGAGTTGACCCGGGAAACCGGTGACCCAGTGCTTTAAACGGGCTGAGTTACTCAATTGATCGTTCTTGCAATTGACCCAGTTATGAACCACTAAAATAGGACAGGTTTTATCGGTTTTGTCCAACCCAGTGACCCAAAAAACCGGTTTAACTTTGGAATTAATATTTTTTAACTAAAAATGATTTTTTAACATATTTTATGATAGATTATGTTTATATTTAATACAAATGTATTACTGAAATTTAAACATTAGGAGTTAACAATATATTTAACCCTACTAATATTTGACTGGTCCAACCAGTGATCTAGTGGTCGAACCACTAACCCAGTGACTCAGTGCCTTCACCGGGTTGGTTCTGATAACATTGGTTGAAAGTATAGATTTGGTGAACAAATCAGCAAAATTATCATATGAACGTATTTGTTTTGTATTTGTTTTTACAGTAAGACTTGAGTTCACTCAAGTTCACGGGTGGGGCCTTATATTCAATAAAAACAACGGAGACCAATATATGGTTGAAATTTAATGTCGCACATGGAGGATGTCGCATTGGAGAACGACTAAGCCTAGTTGAGAAATTGCAAGGATAGAACACAACTTTTACTTGGACAGAATTTGAAACTGGAGCTTCCAAATTCAATATTCATGTGTCTTGGGACCCAAAAAAGTCTTCAAGGTTTACCAAAAAAAACAAAGTCTTCAAGAGATCATCAAACCTGTGGTGGACAGAACTTCTATCTAAAGATTCCAAGTGTTTGTTGAGTAAGAGCATTTAAAATTCTCAATCTTTAAAAAGAACCACAAAAGCTTCTTTCTATACAAACTCTATTGAGTGTTTTCAATTCTCACAGAAACTGTGAAAAAATGGTGGAAGGAATTGTTTCGGCTGTTGTGCAAAGCCTCAGTAACTTGCTCATTGATAAAACTATCTCCTTCACCACTTCTTTCACAGGGGTGCATGAGCAATTTGAGTCTTTGCAAAAAGAACTCACAAGCATTCAAGGGTTCTTAAGTACTGCTGATTCAAATCATAATCAAGATCCAGGTAATAGCATTTGGATCAGTGATGTTGGAGAAATTGCTTATGATGTGGATAATGTCATTGATGCCTTTCTTCTCAAGATTGCATACAAAGAAGAAGGGGAAAGCTCCTTTAAGCGATATGCTCGTAAGCCCAAAAAGTTTTTAAATTGTTACAAATTGAATAAGAAGATGGAGAATCTTTTTTCGAAGCTCAAGGAAATATCAGAAAGGCGAAAAAGATATCATGGTATCACAACCCAACCAACAATTCCTTCTTCCAATACTATAAATACAAATAACATGTTGCTAAGAAGAGTGTACTCACACACAATAGATAATGTTACCGTCGGCTTGGAGGAGCAGACAAATGCATTGTTGTCGAAGTTGCTTAAAGAAGAAGATCGACTTTGTGTAGTGTCCATTTACGGCATGGGTGGTTTGGGAAAAACTACTCTTGCTAAAGAAGTTTACAATCATCGTGATGTCAAAAGTCATTTTGATTGCAATGCTTGGACTACAATTTCTCAACAACTGAGCACTAGAGAGGTTTTAAAAGAAATCCTAAGGAAAGTTAGCACTCTAACCAGCAGGGACATGGGAGAAATGGAGGGAGCTGAATTGGTGGGTAGGCTCTCTACAATCTTAAATGGAAAGCGGTATTTAGTTGTTCTTGATGATATATGGAGTACGGAGGCTTGGGATATTTTAAAACCTGCGTTTCCCAATAACAAGGGAAGCAAAGTCATGATAACCACACGCAACTTAGGAGTTGCTATCCACGCTGATCCATGGAGCCGCAACTTGATTGAGCCTCGGTGTTTAACAGATAACGAAGCTTGGGAATTACTTTGTATGAAAGTGTTACCTCCTCCAAATGTTATCAGCTCAAGTTTTCCTTTATCAAGTGACCTCGAAGAATGTGGAAAAGAGATGGTAAAAAAGTGTGGTGGTCTTCCTTTAGCAATCATCGTCCTCGGAGGGTTATTACAATCAAAGAAATCACTAAGTGAGTGGGAAAGTGTATCTAAGAAAATTGGAATAAGAAGCCACGAAGATAGAGTTGGATCCATTCTTTCTATGAGCTACCATGAATTGCCTTTTCACTTAAAGCCATTGTTTCTTTATTTGGGGCTTTTCCCAGAAGACGCAAATATTTCGGTGAAGAAGTTGGTACATATGTGGACAGCTGAAAGGTTGGTAAAAGAACGAGAAGGAGAAACACTTGAGGAAGTAGGAAGACAATACTTAGATGAGTTAGTTCACAAATGCATGGTTCAAATTGGTGAGAAAAGCGTAGGAGGAAGAACTAAAACGTGTCGGCTTCATGATAAGATGCGAGCCCTTTGTATTGTTATCGGAAAAAGGGAAAATTTCTTTGAGGTGATCACCCGTGAAAATAGGGATCCTCCTTCTCTTTCTTCTTCACCTTCTTCAAAATTGTGGAGATGTGCAATCTACATCGATAAAGATAACCAGTATGTTTTTCCAAAACACCTTACTCCATGCTTACGTACTGCTATTTTTATTACAAATGGATGGTTGGCTTATTATCCTAGTCTAGTGTATAAAGATTTCAAATTACTGAAGGTCCTAGAGTTTCAAGGTAATTTAAACCTTGACGATGAGTTTTGTGGAGAATTAAGGAAGTTGAGTAACTTGAGGTATTTATGTCTAAAAACACGTAATTTAGACTATATTATTGTAGGAAATAGTTTTAACAAATTTATTGTAAATCTTGTTTGCCTACAAACCTTAAATCTAAGAAGTACTTATATTACTGATAGTATGTCTAACACGATGTCTAACGTTCTGCACCAATTAAAACACTTGTACGGATATCGTATTGAGCTATCAAAGATAAACAAGATGAGGAAGCTCCAAACTTTATGTAATGCACGGGCTGGGCCATGGATTACAGATCTTGTGAAGTTGACAAATCTCGAAAAATTGGGTGTTATGTTTTTAAATGAGGAAACAATGGGATTGTTAACAGACGCGATTGTTGATGGTGGATTGGACAAGGTTCGGTCATTATATGTTGATGGAGATGAATTTTCTTCAGATTTGATGGAAGCTTTATCTGGAAAGCGTCGTCTACTAAAATTGAGATTGTGTGGTAGGATAAAGAAACTCCCTTCGCAGTTGCCAACAAACCTCATCAAATTAAAGCTTCAATACGCCTATCATCCCCAAGATCCAATGCCAACTCTGGAGAAGCTACAACACTTGTTGTTCCTTCGATTAGAGGTTTCATACAAAGGTAAAGAAATGGTATGCTCTTCCAAAGGTTTTCCTCGACTTCAACATTTAGCTGTCATAAATTTATGGCAATTGGAGAAGTGGACTGTGGAAGAAGGAGCCATGCCATGTCTTACCACATGTGTGATCGAATATTGTAGAAATTTGAAGATGGTTCCTCAAGGATTCAAGTTTCTCACTATGCTCCAAGAATTGACAATCAAACAGATGCCATATTCATTTGAAAAAAGGGTCAAAGAAGGAGGTGAAGATTGGGAAACTATCCAACACATTCCTTCCATCACTGTGACCGAAAGTTTGAATCAGTGAAGATGTAAGTTTGGCTATTTATTTATATAATTATTTATTTATATGATTTCTTCCTTATTCTCATTTCCAGTTTGCCTTTTAATTATCACTCTATGATATTATCCATTATATATGGTTGTAATCAAACAGATGAAAGTGACGGACAATGAGCAGAAGATTCACAAACTATATCCAGCACATTCCTTCCATCACCATGAACAACACAAGTTTCAAACAGTGAAAGTATGTTTGGTTCTACTTGTATGATTTTTTTATCAATAAAGAAAATAGACTCCCTCGACTGTATTTAAAAGACAAAGTTCTGATTGGCTTTATCAATTTTTGCAGCAACGATTTCGCACTGCAGTGACAAAAGAAAAGTTTGAGGAATACAACATCCATCTGGTGGTGTTACTGCTAGGGAAATATTTGAGGGAATTAGCCGGGGGCAAGGAAGGGGTGGTAGGGGAGCTTCTACAGCTCAAGGTAGAGGCAATTGTGCAGCTCGCTCATGGTAGAGGCAATGGCGCAGCTCGTGCAGCTCATGGTAGAGGCAATGGCGCAGCCCGTGCACCTCAAGGTAGAGGTAATGGTGCATCTCAGGGCATGAAAGATGGAGCAGCTCAAAGCAGGGGCAATGGTGCAACTCAAGGAAGAGGAAGAGGTGGAAGAGCTCCTGCAATTGATGAGTCAATGTTGTCACAACTTGTTGCACCTTGTACTCCACAAACTATCTCTGACATTACTCTTCAATCCCAGCCAACTCCTCCACAAGAATTCTATTTTAGGGCTCCACCACAAACTCCAAGTTTATATTTTAGGCCCCCAGATCATAGAAATCCACCTGCAAGGACTTCTACCAGATTGGCATTCTTGTATGGTCTGAACTCTGATGGAACATCATCAACTCAGTGTTCAGGTGGGCAAACCTTGAATTAACCAAACTTCAAATTCAAGAAATATGCACTAGAATGGCATTTTGTGGTCTTAAATGAATGCAGGCCCCCATTAAGAGCCCTATAAGCAACATTTCCCCACCTAAGATCAAAAATGAAAAAAAGACCCCATTCTTGTGTTGAAACAAAGCATTGAGTTCTTGGCATTATATGCATTCATCTCTTGGCAACCATTTCCCTGATCTATGTGCTAACATTTGACTTCAAAATGGGGCCTTTTTGGCATTTAGTTTCTTAGATAGGAAAATGTTGCTTTTCGGTCCCTTATGGGGGTCCATTTTTTTTTTCCCTGTAAGTATTATAAGATTTTGTTTTTATTTTGGAACAAAATTGCTTTGGCTTTATTTTAGTGGCAGTGTCTGGTGATACTATTATTAGTAGCCCAAGAAGTTAGTATGAAGCTGTTATGCCCAGCGCTTCAAGAAATAGGTTACGCAGGTTATGGGGTACCAAATACAAGTTTTCTCGACCTTTCTGTTTTGACTATTGCAAACTCTTCACATATATTTTGAGGTACTATGACCACATCAAGTAGTTAAATTTTGCATCATTACTTGTGTATGTTTTGACTAGAGCTTTATTAGGACGAAGCATGGGGATCCTTAGACGTAATCATAAACATGCCACAAGAGTTGCCCGCTGCAGGAGATGTATTGAACAACCTTAGAACAACAGAAATTCACAATTTGCGAGGACGTGAGATTGAGCTAGTGCTTGTGAAGTATATTCTCAAGTACTCCTGCAACTTGGGGAAAATGACTATAAGCTACTCGGGGAAAATAAGAAGGAATCATATTCAATGAATGCTTTACATACGTTGGCAACGCAATATTTGAATTATAATTTATTGAAAATAATCAGTCATGTACCCATGCATCATCATGTAGTTAAAATTGCAAGATCATTATAGATTCCTTTAAGTTCCAAAAGGAACACAGCAAACGCAGGTGCGTGCCCAGATGAGTAAAATAATTCTCAAGCTTATTTTTCAGTAATCAGTAATGCACTAATGCTCGATATGAATTTTGGAGGCTTGGTTGATATGGGACCTCTTCACTTATTTATTCTTGTACTCGTAGACCCTCCTGGTTTCTGAATAGGGTCTTTAGAGCAGGGGCACCTTTTTAACTTAAACATCCCCAAGAGAGTTGCAAACATATTTTCAACTTCAAATGTGTTTCAACTTCTCCAAGAGACATGGGTGGAAGTGCTTAGAACCACTGAGCAGCCAATGGTTTGACTTTACCATTCTAACTGTGAAAATGCTTAGGCCCACAGACCTTGTTCATCAAAACATATAATTGCTCGTGCACTTAAATCCCACGAAAATGTTTAATGCTTTTTACCACTGATCCAGCTCCGAGCAGCAAATGTTCAGTGTGGAAGTCAGTATTGCTTCTGAGTTTAAGCGGGCATTTAAGGCGATCAAGACAGGACCTAAAAACTTGGTACTGTCCAAGCATAGTCATGGAGATTAAAATGTATTGACAAAGTTTTAATTTTGTAAATGTAATTCATGTCTTCAGAGAGCCTGTTGTAAACCGGGTTTGCCAACCAACTTAGCTCTACTGAGTGTGTTGTAAACTATTTCACCTCTCCTTTGATGTCACTCTTAATGGTATACTATTAAAGGTCATGAAGCACAGACATGGCCTGATGTAGGATGCTTTGCGACATCCAGGATATGTCTTCTTGCTTCTCTACTTACCCATGCAGATCTAAGCACCTCTGCTTCTCCTAATAACTCATAAGTGAAACCTATTAACGACACAAACCATAGCAGTCTTTTTTTTAAAGAAAAGAAGATTCTGAGCAGTTAACACCAAACTAACATCTACAGAAAAAGCATTTAGAAGAAGAAATCATCGTACATTTCGAACTTCTCTTTTCCCCAGTTGCAAACGTAGTGCTTAAATTACTATGATTAGCAATCCGCATTTTCCATGAAACGAATTAAAAAAATCCATTCACAACACTACTTAAATAAGCTAGGCAGCATATATCTTTAACTCTATGGGTATTAATATAATCAACAATTAAGTCTTGGCCAAAATAGGCCAAAATTCATGATGTGTTTTAAAAAGTGATTATAATAACCTAGTTTAGAATATGCCATCCGAATATGATATCCATGTAATTCATCCACTCCCACCTCCTCTGACATCCCAATTAGCATAAGCCATACATTAACAGTTCCCCTTTTTTTCTGGTGGCCGGTCTCAACCCAGTAAACTTTAGAATACCTCACGTTAACATCCGTGTCCTAGTCCAATCCTGCGGCGATTTAGGCTTCAAGCCCTTTAGACATTGACAAACGGGTTATTTTGTATTTGGTCCCTCTAGAAGATAGGTAATTAGCATTTGGTCCAATCTTTATCGTTTATTAGTAAATGGTCCCTTTTCTGTCACTTGACTGTCAGTCAACCCAGTTGACCAAAGTCAAGGCATCCATATTTTCTTAATGACCAAACTACCCTTTCACGTGACTAGCACGTGGCAAAACTTAAAACTCAAAAAACACAATTTAGTTGTTTGTAAACATGCAAAATTAGTTTATAGTCCTCCTTTTTTATATTTCGTTTCAAATATAGTCCCTGTAAACAGTAATGAAAATAACCATGGAAGTTATCTTACCGGATTGAATTTGAACGTGTAACCACGACCGGAATGTCTAGAATTTTTCTTCACTTGATTGTCATCTTCACTTGTAAACACAAGAGAATAAACTTCTAGAGGTTCCATGGGTGGTGGTTACATGTTCTACTTCACTCCAACTAAGGTAAAATAACTTCCATGGTTATTTCCATTATTTTTTATAGGGACTATATTTGAAACGAAATATGAAAAAGGAGGACCATAAACTAATTTTGCATGTTTACAAACAACTAAATTGTGTTTTTTGAGTTTTAAGTTTTGCCACGTGCTAGTCACGTGAAAGGGTAGTTTGGTCATTAAGAAAATATGGATGCCTTGACTTTGGTCAACTGGGTTGACTGACAGTCAAGTGACGGAAAAGGGACCATTTACTAATAAACGATAAAGATTGGACCAAATGCTAATTACCCATCTTCTAGAAGGACCAAATACAAAATACCCCTTGACAAACTGCTACATTTTTGCACAAGTACTATAAGTGCCTCATATTACATAATCATCACAATGGTCTCTTGGAATCAACACAAAAAAGAATCCTGGTACTCTCATCCCATGTAAAGCTGCTTTAGCACCAACCTCAAAATAACAGACTTATTAACCAGTTGATACATGTAATAGGTGGTTAGGCGTTCGAATCTTGCATGCCAGCAAGCAGCAAATCAAAGTCCATTCCAAGATCCACTACGACAGTACTTGTTTGATCTGTTTGTTATATATGATTCAAGATATAGAGTAAGTTCCATCCCATAAGTAGGATCATCAAAGTGTTGGAATTTCCACATATAAAGCCCAACCCATAATGTGGTCCATGTACCTTTAACCTTGGTTTAATATAGAAATAAGCTAATTAGTAATAGGTTATGTGGAAGTCATATCTACCGTAGATCTTAACTATGATGGACGGTCTAGATCTAATAGGCTTAGGTTTGTAGATTTAGGTCCTCTCTCCACCTCTATAAATTGGTGTATGATCTCCATCCTCATACACTTACTATTACAACACATATTAGGGTTTAAGAGGCAAGGAGAGAGAAACCTAGATCTTGTGCAGTTTCTCAGATCATCAATGGCTATGGACAAATGTATGTGTAGTGATTAATTATATGATTCATGATCCTTATTGTTTATTGATAATGTTATTATGCTTATATGTGGTATCAGTCGCCAATATGAATCATGTTTTTAGTTCTACAATTACTGCAAAATCAAATTCTGTATTATAGTTCCGCATCAAGAAACAGTTTTTATTTTTATTTATGGTGGAATCATATTCTTACACGATCTATTATTTGTTACACGTTAAATTATGTTAACTGTGCTTGCTAAAGGGACCTTTGGGTTTTATAATCTGTATTTTCTCTCTCGTTATTAGTAATAATATTTTTTTGACGGATAGTCAGATGTAATTGTCACATATATGAATGCACGCATGCATAACCAATTATTATTAATTGTTGACGGGATCGGAGTAGCTGTATCTTGAAACACGTTTCGGTATTGAATGTTATCTTGTTGACAGTAAGCGGCATGTATATGCTTTGTCGATGGGACATATACTTTAATGATGGGACAGAAAGTAACAAGTATTAGATTTTGTTAAAGATATTATAGTTGTTCGTACTAGCTATGAGTATTTAATGTTAAAGTAACATAATGTAACAAGTTCTGAAATCAATGTTCTAAATCACTTCACGTTGCATTCTTGAGTGACTTCTTATTTTGTTTGGTTTATGTTTTCTTTTGATCTCGTATTTACTGTATTTTACCAAAATAATGAAATCAATCTGTCAGCCTTATTGTTTAGCCTAAGGAATGTGTTTGGTCTTTTGAATATTTATGCTATGTTACTGGTAAAAGAATTAAATCCATCGTTACACGAAGATGATGACATCAGCTAGCATTTTCAGTATATATGATTGTTGACATAAATGTATGTACATTATAGTTTGTGTCACCGTGTAGAATTATAGTTGATGGCCAGCTGGATAGTATAGTTGTACTAATGTGTTGTGTAATCTATGTGAAATTGTAATTATAGGTTTCATAACAAGAAGCGTGTTGGTACTCACCACAGTGATTCCAAGTAAAGTGTTATGAAAATTGGTTTTTCTGGTTCAATATTTGTGTTAAGGTTTTATTTTGGTACTCACCACAGTGAAGCCAAGCATGTTTATGAATATTGACTTTTATGAATATACCATAATGTAAAACTTAACCAATTATTGATTAGACTTAAAGTCTTGTCTATTATTTGGTAGTTTGGTATTGTCAATTATGGTTTGTACAAGATTTTCATAAAGATAATGGGATTATCTTTGGGCCTTACGGTCACAGCCCATAGTTAATGTATTTTGGCCTTACAGTTAGACTTTTTGTACTAATTTATATTATAATGTCATTTAGTTGCTTCCATGTCTAATTCAGACTTGCATGCCTTATGATTATTCTTTGGTTTTAAGACCCATATTATGCATGTGCTCTAGTTGAATTTATTAGATTGTGCACTTCTTATGATTAAAATGCATTATGATATTTTGATCTTGTAGCGCTGCATGTTTATTCCCTTAAGGTTCATATCATCATGATTTGGTATCCCACAGTGAACCAATTACGATTATGGACATTGTTTTTTGTTTTATATTCATATCAAGTTTTCTATTGGTATCCACTGTAGTGATTCCAATATGTTTAATGAATATTAAAACTTCCTTAAACATTCATATTATGATTTGGTTTTCACCACAGTGAACTAAATATTGTGTTGAATGTTAGACTAAGTACCTTATTGCCTATTTATTCACTTGCATTATTGAGCTACCCACAGGTAGATCAAGCATATGTTACATTGGATAAACTTAAGGGGTTTCACGTATTTGTGATTAAATGAGTGTAGGATATCCACAGATACCATGCTTATTTTGATCATGTGATATGTCACCCATTTATAGTATTACTAAAAATCTTAGTCATATTTGTTTAATTAATGTGTTGACTAATGTTGTGAGCATGTTTATCTTCTCGTTCTATTATTCTTATATTTCATATATTTTGTATGTTTTATCCTTAATAAGACTAATGTACTGAACTAGAATGAATAAGTCTAGTTGATTTTAGTGGGAGTTCTAGATCTTGGCATAAGTTTCCTTATTGTTGAATCTACTGTTATTTTTTTATATATAAAAGTAGTAAAAAGGAGAAAATTATGCATTATGCATGAACTAGATTGAACATGCAAATTAAACTCAATGTTTATGTGAATAATTGTTGATGAATAATATTAAGAATCATTTTCGCACTGCTAGCTGAAAAGTTAATTGTTGAACTGATTACTATTCATAGTACTCATAGTATGCATTACTGTATCCTTGAGTTTCCCAATTTAGTTGTTAAATTAAAGAATTTAGACATGTTAGTGGATGATTATTTTGTCCTCCAATTTGTTCTAAATTTTCTTGCCTACATAGTATGTTCAGTTTCACTATTACACTATTAAAGACAAGTGGAATGTGAATAAATGGCGAGACTACTAGTTCAAGTATAGGCAAGGCTTAAACAATATTATAATCAGGTCACTCAAGTTTAATTCATGTTTCAAGGACTTGAATGAACAATTCTCTTATTGTGTTTGGATATACACTATGTGTGTGCCAATGCCATTTATGTGAATATGGCGTTTGTTTGATATAAAATGTAAGCTTTTGGTTTTAGTATGGTTCGATCAAACTTAATTGGTATTCCTAACCCTTAGTGAATTGATTATGATTAATGTTTATCTTTCTTGTGGCATAAAAGACTGGATTATACATCTAGATGAAAAGTAGACTAGTAAAAGAAAGGGTTTTCTCGAACCTTGACTTTACTAATTTTGGTGTATGTGGATTACATTAAGTTAAGCTAACCAAACACACAAAGAAAAGCCATAAGAAGAAAACTTCTTGAAATAATTCAAACGGACATAAGTGGACTTTTGATGTTCCATCTTTTGGTGGAGAAAAGTATTTCATTACCTTTATTGATGATTTTTCTCGTTATTATAACTATCTATTGCATGATAAGTCTTATATGTAAATATTGTTGAAATTTACATAACTGAAGTTAAGAGACAATTAGATAGAAATGTGAAAATTATATGTTCTAATAGAGGTGGTGAATTTCTTGGAAGGTATGATGACACGGGACAACATCTCGGTTCTTTTGCCAAACTTCTAGAACGGTTAGGAATTTGTGCCTAATACACAATGCCTGGTTCTCCATGACAGAATGGTGTAGCTCAAAGGCATAATCAAACCCTTATGAATTTGGTTCGAAGTATGATGTGTAGTTTTAAATTACCCATATAGTTGTGGATTTATGTTTTATGAACCGTAGTGTACATATTGAATTGGGTTTCTAGTAAGGCAGTTACAAAAAATACATTTTGAATTGTGAAAAAGATGGAAACCTAGTTTAAGACATTTACACATTTAGGGTTTATCTATAAAAGTCCAAAGGGTATAGATTTTACTATCCTAACCATACCACTAGAATTATTAAAAACTGAAAATTATTGATTTATTATGAATGACAAAATAAGTGGGAGTGATCATATCAAAGAGGTAATCATTAAAGAAATTAGGGTACCAATTTTGTTACCTCAATTTTGTAATGATATTATTGTTACTTATGTTGTTCCTCATGTTGTTGCACCGCCTAACAACAATAAACAACAAGTTGTTCCTCAATCACTTAATAAAATTAATGTCATTGAACTGAATGTAAACGCACACAAGAAGTAGCATTAAAAAGATCTTAAAGATCACGACCAGCTATTTCGGATGACCACGTGTTGTATTTACAAGAATTTGAATTTAATGATCCAGTTACATTTTCACAAGCCATTACTTATAGTAATTCTAATAAAAAAGATTCATGCCATGAATGAAGATATAAATTAAGTGTGGATTTTAACTAAGTCTGCGGTTTACAGAATTGACTCAAAAGGTTTTATTGAATGCCATAAAGCGAGATTTGTATCCAAACATTTTACTCAAGATGGTGGCATTACTTTTTCATGAAACCTTCACTCATGTGTTAAAGAAGGATTATCGTAGAATTATTATGGCATTGGTGGCTCATTTCGATTTAGAGTTACACCAAATAGATGTAAAAATGACATTTTGAATGAAAGTTTGGATGAAGTCTACGTGATTTAATTAGCCACACAACTTCATGAAAGAAGGACAAGAACACATAGTTTGTTTGTTAAAGAAGTCAATATACTGACTTAAAACAAACTTCTCAAAAATGGTACCTAATGATTAATAGTATCATACCTTTGGGTTTAATGTACATACCCAAACTTCAGTGGGAGTAAGTTTATTATTTTGGCTATGTATGTTGATGATTTATTGTTTCGCAGCAGTGATTTTGTTTATGTAAACATTTTTTATCTGTCTGAACACTTTGCAATGAAAGTTATGGTGATGCGTCATATGTGATAGAAATACAAATATTTCGGGATTGATCACAATAATTGTTGGAACGTCTCAGAAAGATTCTATTAACAAAGTTTTGAATAGATTTAATGTGTTAAGACATAATTGTAATGATGTTCCAATTCAGAGGGGGAATATTTGAATTAAATCAAGATCCTACGAATGAATCGGAACAAGAACGAATGAAAGAGAAACCTTATGCTCACATTTTAAGAGATCTAATCACCTTGGGGTGATTGGTTTTACAAATTTCAGAATTTAATGGGTGTGTGGATAGTCGGTAAAACATTATTGTTTCACCTACCATAGAAGCTGAATTTGTAGCATGTTGTAAAACTACATGCAATGGTGTATAGTTGCAAAACTTTATATCATGACTTAGATTTATTAAGTCGTTTGAATTTTATTATAATAATGTTGCAACTATATGCCTTTGTAAGAATGATAGGTATTCTAATGTTTAGCACATGATATAAAATACATATCGATTATGGCTTAAGTTTAGAACAAGTGAGTGTCAATGGAACACATTAGTACACGTGTTAGTAAATCCATTAACTTAAGAGCTAGAAATAATGATATTCTAGCATCATGTTAACAAGTTGGGTTTTGAATGTAACCCATAACTTAATGATTTTGTGGATTACTTAGTGCTTATTATTTGACATTATTTTGAGCTCATTATTATTGATTAAGTTATGAATTTTCTGTTTTCCATTGTTTATGTACATGTATGTGAATGGATAATTGTTGACAAAAATAGTCTTTTACGAAGACATTACTGGACCATTATTGTTACTTCCGCTTATAGACCTAGTTAATTAAATTGTTGATATCGTAGTACATGGAAGGAACCATGTCATTTATGCGATGTGGAACCGCCATGACTCATATTAGTGGTTTAATTAATGACGGTATTATGATAACCATTTCGGAAACTAATTTAGCTTTTATTGCGCGCCTTATGTATTCTACATTAAACCTTATTTGAGATTTTACTATGGACCAAGTGGGAGACTGTTGGAATTTCCACATATAAAGCCCAACCCATAATGTGGTCCATGTACTTTTAACCTTGGTTTAATATAGAAATAAGCTAATTAGTAATAGGTTATGTGGAAGTCATATCTACCGTAGATCTTAACTATGATGGACGGTCTAGATCTAATGGGCTTAGGTTTGTAGATTTAGGTCCTCTCTCCACCTCTATAAATTGGTGTATGATCTCCATCCTCATACACTTACTATTACAACACATATTAGGGTTTAAGAGGCAAGGAGAGAGAAACCTAGATCTTGTGCAGTCTCTCCACCTCTATAAATTGGTGTATGATCTCCTCCATGATGACAAGTATCTATTCATTCCAATCTTCAAGTTCAAACCAAGCTTCATAATTGGTAACAATGTGTTGCCGGGGTAGTAAAAGCTCTATCATAAATAGCTCCCAGAATCTCCACTTTCATGTTTCTCAGAACTAGATTTCCAGACTCTAAAATTCCAAAACTGGCCCAGCTGCACAAGATGACTATACTAAGAATATGTTTCTGACTAGATAATTCATTAAAAAAGAAAGAAAGAAATCACATTGATGATCTATTTGATTATAGGTGATCAACAAAAGTCTACATTGGATCATCACACGGGGCTCTAACCCACACATCAGATAGATTTAGTAAGTTATGAAACAAAAGGCAAAATCTACTTCTTACTCTTACAAAAGGCAAAATCTCAGTGAATTCACTGAGGTTTCAAATACATAATCTACCATGTTTTCATCTAGTGAAGTAATCACCCTGTTAAGGAATGTAACGTTATCCCTGACAATAGCTTACTCTGACCAAGGATAGACTTACCATGTTTTCATCTAGTGAAGCAAAAACGTAGTTCCAAAGTCCAAACACCTGTCAAATGAAACAATATAATCATGGCACAAATTACACCCACACTATGAAGGATGCGGGATTTCCTCTTCCGACCAGCAATACAATCCTAAAATGGTGTCTATAGTTTTCCAAGATTCAGTATTAAGACAGTATACTTCAACTCCGGTCACATTAGTTCTCCCACGTTGTAATCACTGGTTTTAATTAATATCATAACAAAATCCAAGAGAATTCTGGGAAAATGTCGATAAGGACTATAGAGTGACGAAGAGTAAAGGAGATTGTGGGAAAACTCTTAATGTTCTGGTTGCAGGGTTTCACAAACAAACATTATCAGACAACAATCTCTGCAGTTTCTGCACTGAATCATCTGGTACTTCTAAATGTTTATAGCAAGGTCTAGTAAGTGGATTTTGCATAACAAGTATTAATTGATCGGACTTAATTGCATGGACATTCTTAGAGAGTAACTTACTGCAGTAGATGTATTGAGTCTTGACTCACCTTAGAACAGCAAAAATTCTTGGTCAATGTTCGAGTGAGCTAGAACTTGTGAAATACTATATGCTTAAGTGTGCATGAAATTTAGATAAGATGAGTATGAGCTGCTTGTAATGAGAATTACTGAGAAATTGATGTCCTTCTCAAGAGTTCCTCCTCAACCCTCGTGCAACAGTTTTACTCATAGTTCAAAATGCTGATTTCGAATGAAATTTCAAATTCAAGAAAAATGAATTTCGCTGAGATTTTGACGCTAGAAACCAATGTGAAGGCTGAGTATTCGTGTATCCGATTCTTCAAAAATCGGCATAATTCGTGGGATATCCATTGGTATCCCCGTTATTTTGAACTATGGTTTTACCAACTCAATACTTTCTTATAGATTATGAAGAAGACAAGCAAAAATAAACACATATTTTGCAGGAAATTTATATTTTCCTGCGAATCAAATAGACCCCTTGTCTTTTATTGAAGTTGTCACAAAATTTCCATCCCATATGACAGAGCCTTGTCCAGACATCTAGGCACCACCTAGCGCCTAGAGACCGCCTAGACTGATTTTTAGAACACTACTTTGTAGGTGATGACACAAAATTTCCAGCCCATATGATTTAATCCTAGAGAATTTTGTAATCTTACCCATGAAATTCTTTAATGGCTGCAAATCAAAACATTATACATGCATGCTTACACTTGAAATTTAATCAAAATTCATTACAGAATCTCAACTGCGATCCAAATCTATTATCATTGTTGCCTGTCACACATGATAGTCTCAAAAAATTGACTATGGAACTGTGCGCTGCCAAAAACCATGTCCAAGTGGCAACCCTGATATTAAGGAGTTCTCCAAACCTGCAAACTCTTCGCATAGATTTTGAGGTACTAGTACCACTTAAATTAATTAAATTTTGCATAGCATGGCATTATTATTTGTGTATATGTTTTGACCAGTTTACTTTGTATTAGAGCAATCCCAATGGGAGGGCATTTTAGAAGGGCGGTACTATGAAATGCCCTCTCAACCAAAAATTCTTTGCCAATGAAACGGTGCGTCAAACATTTAACGATCGTTAGAAGTTCCAATGGCATTTGAGAAGGGAATAGAGTGCCATCCAAAATTGCATGTTAATGGCATAAGACAGAAGACAGTGTTTCAGTTCAACACTTTTTTTGGAACTATGTGTTCCGTCTTATACACTTTATTCTCATTTGGAACTTGAAGTTCCGTCTTATAAACTAAACTTGTATTAAAAAACCGGAACCCATGGGTAAAATTACCGGAACTTTGAGTTCCGTCTTATAAGCCATTTAATTGTCATAAACTGATATTTCCAAAATTTCCCATTGGCACAACTTCGCAGGGGTTTTTGACTACCATGGGTAGAAGGTGTTAAATGTGGTTTTGCTTATGTGGCACCTACGTGGAAGGCACCAAACTGCCCTCTGATAGATGGAAAAAGATCCTTCTATGCAAAAGATTGATTTATAATGAAGTTCCTTCTTGTGCCTGTATATATTGATTATCAAAGTAGACAAGTAACAAGCCAGGGTCGTACCCACCTCAAAGGTGAAGATCTTAGCTCAAACACAATAGAAAACAATGGTTAAGAAACACCAAGGAATCAACAAATAAGATAGAGATTGATTCAACTTCGTACAGGAAATAATAATAAACTATAATTAAACTAACTAAAGAAGATGGTAGAGATGAAAAGAAGATCTTATGATAACATAGGAGGAATAGTTGGTATCCACAAACTAAATCATGCAACATAACATGTTATTCTTTCATGTTCAATCTATAACAATTAATTAGTCACCTCTCAGTTATTCCAATTAATCATCATACCTATAATAATCAAGTAGTTACATCTCAGCTATTCCACTCAATTAAAACGAAATTCTCTTATACATGCTATTGAATATGTCTTATTAATCAAACTGTCACTTCTCAGCTATTCAATTTGATTAATTCAACATATTGATTCATAATCAAACCGTCACCTCTCAGCTATTCAATTTGATTACAAAAGGGTTCCAATAAAAGATATTAACTGTAGATATATGATAGTCACCTCTCAGCTATTCCATCACATATCTCTAAACAATATAAATACAAAACTATTATAGTTAGGTCTCCCTATACTCTAACAATGGTATTTTAACAACATGGATAACAATAATATGTAAATAATCATACTTACCTCATATCGCGAATTAGAAGTAAATATGCATTAAGAACTTTGAATCACAATGAACATTAAGAACAAACATGGTGCTTTTGCATCATCTAGAGTGCTTCAACCATCCCCCTAAGGGAATTTAGCTACTCATCCTTGATAATGACACCATGGAATAAATAATTAAATAAAAAAATATCATAAAGAAAAGTGATTGATTGATATTGATAATAAGAATTGAGTTCAATACAAAAGAATAAGATGAACTATATGAACTGCATGAACTCCTTAAACCCTAGCTACTACTTCTCTTATATAATAATACAAAGCATAATACTTGGATACAAAGACTTCCAAATTAGGTCAAATTCGTGGCTGCTTCTGTTGGTATTCTAGAGACATTAGGTTTTCAGTAAAACCTAATTATCTTGGGCTTAAGTTATAGCTTGGACCAAGACCTTCAATTAGACAGCTCATGGACCCAAATCAGACTTCTGGATCTTCTTGTAGAGCCTTTTTAAGATTGGACTTTAAATAAGGATTAAAATACAAATTCTGACTTGTGGGCTTCAATAGGACGCAGTTTGGGCTGAGATTTGGACCACCCCACTTTGATATAAAGTCAAGTCAATAGGACCAGCCGTGGGGTGCCCTCAGTATCTTGGTGGGTGCAAATATTGATTCTCCATCCCTTGTGCAAATAACACATTTTTGGTGGTTTTTCTTGATTTTTGGCGGGCTTTAACACAATATTCGCATTTCGGCTCATGACCTACACAAATACCAAGAAAGCACTAATCAATAGATATAACACAATAATATAAGCTAAGTGTTATACAAACAAGGTATTATTCAGGGGATAAATATACACTTTTGAGGACTTATCACCCTCCCATTGGGATTGCTCTTAGGACGTAGTACGGACATCCTCATCCTCAGGCATAATTATCAACGTGTCAGAACTCAGAAGAGTTACCCGCTGCAGGAATCGTCTTGGACAACCTTAGAACAACAGAAATTCATAATTTGCAAGGACGTGAGATTGAGCTACTTGTGGACTATATTCTTCAACACGTGCAACTTTGAGAATATGATTATAATTTACTCGTGCGAAAAAAAAGGAAAGGAAGACGAGCGTAGGAAAATTTCTAAGAAGTTGTGCTCATTTTCAAGAGTTTTTCCTCATGCAAATACAAAAATCTTATGCTTCGATTGTAATCCCCAAGTAGTGCAAAGTTCTAATGAATAATTAATAGAAAACAATAAAGTAAAGCAATGCAAGAGACGGCACAATATTTAACGTGGTAAAACCCTAAACCGGGAAACATCCACGACCGTCCTTAGATGATAAATAATTCACTATATCAATAAAAGTATTACACTCATTGTAGCAAACTCTGGCTAACTCAATCCCTGATGTTAACACTTGCAACTGCACTCCGGGTAGTCTTCTACTTGATATAACCGTGGTTCACTTCAAAGACTCTCTCTGAGAAGCAGCTCTTAATCAATCAATGTAGAACTTGTTGGAATGGAGAAGATGAAGGTTTCCTTGCTTCACACAATAGCAATAGAGGTCGTAGAGAGATTGTAATCCTCCAAGTTTCTTTGTTGTAGAACCCAATTAATTAATATTCCATAATGGGCCTTGAACTAAGTAGGCCCATTCCACACTTGGGCTTGTAGCTTCAACTCCAATAGTCCACGAATGTATCAACCTTGTAACTTGGGGGTTACAATCCCCCCTTGAAACATTTCGTGACAAAAGACTCTATGACTCTAATCTCACATTACATGAACATTCCAAGACTTAACTAATGAAAGACTATGGTCATAACACCATTACAAACTCATATAAACACTCTTACCTAAACACCTTGAAGAATCACACAGAACCCAATAATCCTCAAGAACTCCCCCTTAATTTTTGACTTGTAGAGTCCGAGCTTTTTCTTCCCCTTAATTGTTGCATACCTGAAATAGGATATAAACACAAGAGTACACTTGGAGAAAAATAAAGATTAGAGTCAATATACTCTCCCCCTTTTTGTCGCAAATGGATAACAAGGTGAAGACAACCAACAAGAACATAGAAATAAACAAGGACACAAAGAGAACAAGTATTAAAGAAAAAATATATAGGATACTACTACTACTCATCAAGTTCGAGAAGTAATATATCATCAAGATGAAAAACACTACTACTACTCATCCACCAATCCTAAGAAAGAAAAATTCAAAAAGAGTGTTTCATACTGTCTGGCCAAATACCAAACATGCCACCATGGAAGGAGTAAAAGGCAGCAACACGAACAGGCATGTGTTTGAATGAAACCACAATATCACTTTTCCAAGACTTCGTCAATTCCAAGGTAGAGAAAAAAATTTCAAGCCACCGATTAAGAAAGCAGTTAGTAAGAAGAAACTGCTTTGAGCCATCCAAGTTAGAGAAGAAAGGGTATCCTACCTGTGTGTACCCTAGGTAAAATACCCGACAGGTGTCATCAATGGCTGTATAAGAAGCTAAACCGAGAGCACCTAAACGATAACCAGCCAGATATGGACTATCGGGCAGGGCCTAACCCAGTCTCAAGGAATCCACATACGCTTTGAGGATCTTGACCCACTGGATAGTCCACGGTCAGTAGGTGGAGCCCCGGTTACTGTATAAGAAGTTAAACCGTGGGCTCCCATACATCAGCCACCCCCGCCTCAACCAAGTAAGCCAGGTCCGACCCATCAAAGTCCATCAGCGACGAAGGCTCATCCAAAGGCTTATCATAGAAGTCCAAAAGACCTGGCCAGGGAGTATGCAATGCAGATTGGGCCTCCAGTCTGAGGAGTCTAGCCTGAGCCTTTGCTTTCAAACTTGGTCAAACCCAAGTCCCAACTAACTGGATAAGTCCAGCAAGATTCCAGGCCAACAAATCCCACTGTTCTAGCCCATTGGAGAAGATAAAGGAAAACCCAAGTTGGACCAAAGCCCATCAGAGAATGCCATGTGGCAATCATCCTGGTCAAGAGGGATTCAAACCGAGGGATAACCGCAAAGCAGAATGTGTGCTATCTCTGCGGGAGCATCTTCACAGTTTGAACTGCCCGAGTTTATGTAGTCGAAACCGGAGGAGCGGTTGAGCCAGTCTCCTCCGGTCCACTATAAATGCAGGAGTTTTCAACCTCCTGAACTAAGTCTTTCACTAAGCAACCTTCATTACTGCTTTGTGGAAGCAGAGACTTGATTCCAAGTTCATCATCTTAGATACGTAGGCAGCCTGATCCTATCAGGTCCAGTCTCATTGTATACCCCTATCCCATCTCAATCTATACTAGGCTTTCATTGTAATCTTACGATCGATCAATCAATACGAATCTCGAGTTTGTGGATCAAATTTTTGCGCCCACACTCTTTGGCGCCCACCGTGGGGCTGAATCTCCCATCAGTTCCAGAGCCTTGAAAAGATCTCGATCCAGTCGTACTGAAAAACTGCTGGAGCAATGGTTGGAAGTAAGAGACGTCCAACTTGTTCCAACAATTGAACGAGTCAGGATACTGAAAGTCAGACTGAAAACCTTTCTCTTCTGTCTCCAGTCCTTGAAATATAAGAACTCGTCAATCAAGTATCAGTTCTTGGGAGTGAGGGGCAAGATCATGGCTCACAAAACTATGGAAGTGGACAGCCGGAGACAGAGAACTTAGTGGTGCAAATCACTAACAATTATGGTGATCCGAATACAGTTAACTGGACTGTCAAGATACCAGTGTTGCAAGATCCTGAACCATCCAGAGTAGCCACTGCAAGAAGAGATCAGCGAACCATTCCCCAAACTGCGGGAGGTGGCTTCACTGAACAACAGATGGGGAAAGGGCCAGCAATCGAATCCCCAACCGCAGTCATCAAGTGGCTGACGAAGGAGAATGCAGAGCTGAGAAGGAAGAAGAGAACCAGGGCCAGAGATAGCCAAATGTCTTCAGCCCCGTCTTCAAGTCCATCTCCCCAAAAGAAGATAAGGTCACGATCAGGAAGTGACCGGAGTCTCACCCGTCATCGCCGTGATTCCCGCCCTGTATGGGATAGGCTTGCACCGGGGAGGGATATGATGTCTATCTCTCCGGTCTAGAAACATCGCCGCGGGCGTGCAAGAACTCCCGGGCCACACCAGGGCCGCAGGGTGCCCCTTAGTAGGTCAGTAGAAAATGTTACTCCACTAGAGGGACCGTGGCGGATGAGGCACTAGAGCACTCCTCCCGCCCGCAATGATTGAAGGGGAAGAAGTCCCAAAAGAGGACGTATCCATCAGAGGCAACATGAGCTGAACGTGGAACAGATGAATCAACTCAAGCTACAAGAAATGATTGATTTTTTAGCCGTTACCAATAAGCTAGGCTAGCCGGGCCAAACGAATTAGGAAGCTCATTATCTCAAGGTTGGTTGTGTCACCTTTGGCAAAAGAGGTCAGGAACCACACAGTCCCGACCAGGTTCAAGCAGCCACCCTTTGAACAGTATGATGAGATGAGCGGTTGCCGGTCCAGCATGTCATGAACTACAAGAGCACCATTGCCATCTGGGACCATGATGACAAGCTACTCGCAAAGATGTTTGTTGCTTCACTCAAAGGCGAAGCACAGACTTGGTATCACAACCTGTCGCCCGCATCCAACCGTACATTGGTGCAGCTAGCAGAATTATTCGTGGAAAAATACCGGTTCAATGTTAAGACAAAGAAGGGAGCTGAAGTCTTATTCTCTCTACAGATGGACCGGAGCGAGACACTCAAGAACTTTGCCAGAAGGTTCCGAACTCTATTGTCAGAAGTACAGGATGCATCTGATAGCGTCAAAGTTCAAACTTTCAAATACACCTTGAACAACAACAATGAAGAGCTGTACCGGTCACTGGCAAGGAAGCCTCCATCCTCTATTTCAGCCTTGTTCGAGAAAGCGGAAAGATACGCTCAGGAAGAAGACGAACTGAAAGCTAGGAGAAAGAGACTTGTCGGAGGCCTGACTTCTGAAAAGCCGCAGAGGGCAACAGAAGAAAGCTCCGGTAGGGATCACAAGAAAGAAAAAACCCCTGACAGGAACAAAGACAGGAAGGGAAAGGCACCAGCTCAGCAGCCTGACCGTCGGTCAGAGAAACCTACCAAGGGTGAACGTAAGGAGAGGGAATTCACACCCCTGAGGTTCCCGATCGAGGAAGTGTTTATGAAAATCAAGAACAGAGGACTGTTCAACAAGCCTGCCCCTCTCTCGGCAGACCCGGAGGGTAGGAGAGATAAGTCCAAGAACTGTGACCATTACAATGATTATGGTCACGAGCTGAAGAACTGCAAAGCATTGAAGTATGCAATGCAGCGCTTGGTCAACGTCGGCCTCATCCCTGACATGGTGCAGACCGGGGCGGTCAAACAGGTGAAGGTTGGAGATCGAATCGTGTATGTTTGCCATCTTAGAAACCCAGTTCTTCTAAAATAGAAAGGAAGAATTGTGCACGAGAGAAACTCCGGTGGATAGGACATCTCCATGAAGTTGGACAGCTTAACTTCAACGAAGGGACAAACACTAAGTCCATCGTCCCCGGGGGTCTGGCATTTACTGAGGAAGATGAAAGGGGCGTGCATTATCCATACAATGACGCCCTGGTAATCACCGCATGGATTGGCGTCTACCGGGTCCGGCGAATCATGGTCGACGCAGATAGTACCTCCAGTGTCATGTTCTCATGTGCCTACAAAGCCATGGAGTTATCCAAGGGTCTTATTGAATCTGATGAGACTCTTATCTATGGGTTCAACGAGGAGCCAGCTCAGTCCTTCGAGCGGGTCTACCTGCAAATCACGGTGGGATTCAATACCATCGGCGTAGACTTCCTGCTGATCGATTCCCCCTCTTGCTATAACGTTATCTTGGGGAGGGACTGAATTCATCAGATGAAAGCGATCGTGTCCACCTTTCACTAGAGCCTCAAATTTTCTACTCCCAACGGAATTTGCAGGGTCAAAGGAGATCAAGGGATGGTTTTCAAATGCAACCTCGATGCAGTCAAAGGGAAGTCTATTATGGAGACCAAGGGAAACACAATCTTCCTGACGGATTCTCATCAATAGCAACCAACTCCCGACAAGTCTATCAAGGGGAAGCCAGACTTGAAAACCCGGGTATCACCAGCGGTCGACGAGCTAGAAGAAGTCATAGTGGGACTAGAGTCTCACAAAAGTACTTATATCGCTTCCGATTTACCAAGGACTGAGAAAGTTCTCTTGATTACATTGTTCCGGCAGAATCATCAGGTTTTTGCATGGAGCATTAGTGAAATGTCAAGGATTGACCCTTCAGTCGCCTGTCATAAGCTAGACATTGATCCTCAACATGAACCAGTCAAGTAGAAACCAAGGCGCATGACACCAGATCGAAAGCTAGCGGTAAATGAAGAAGTCGACCGGTTGTTGTTAGTCAACTTCATCAAACCGGTGATCTACCGCACCTGGGTCTCAAACATCGTGGTTGTCTCACAGAAGAACGGTAAGATTCGAGTTTGCATCGATTTTACAAATCTTAATAAAACATGTCTTGTGCATCCATATCCACTCTCAGGATCACAAACATGGTGGACGCCACCGGCCGCTGGTTACCAAAGGTTATCCTTCATGGATGCCTATTCTGGATACAACCAGATTCCACTTCATGAGGAAAATCATGAGCATACTGCATTCATCACTGACCAGGGGCTTCACTGCTACCAGGTGATGCCATTTGGTCTGTAGAACGTGGAAGCAACGTATCACAAGCTAGTCAACACTATCTTCAGCGAGCTCATAGGCCGGACCATGGAAGTTTACGTAGACGACATGGTGGTCAAAACCAAAGAGAAAGACAAATCATTTGCGAGATCTGCAGTAGACGTTCGATATCCTCGCATAATACAACATGAAGTTGAATCCGGTTAAATGCTCATTTGGTCTTTCTTCAAGCAAGTTTTTTGGCTTTCTAATGACCAACCGGGGTATAGAAGCCAATCCAGATCAGATCTGGGCAGTCCTGAAAATGCTTGCTCCAAAGACAGTGAAAGAGTTCCAGAGGTTAACCGGGAGACTGGCCGCACTCAACCGGTTCATCTCCCGGTATTCAAACCGATGCAAGCTATTCTTCAATGCGATTAAAGCCAATGCAGAATGGAATCATACTTGTCAGCAAGCCTTCGATGAAATCAAGGCATGTCTTACTCAACCTCCAGTTCTTACAGCACCTCAAACCGGGCAACCAGTCAGTATCTACCTGGCTGCATCCGATATTGCAGTCAGTGCGGTCATATTTGTGGAAGAGGCGGAGGAGAAGCCAATATACTTCATCAGCAAAGTGTTACAGGGAGTTGAGACAAGATATTCATAGATCGAGAAAATCGCCTAAGCCCTGGTACATGCAGCCAGGAGGCTAAAGCCTTATTTCCATGGGAGGGCAGTCAAAGTCTATACCGAGTATCCGTTCAGAAAGGCTTTTGGAAAACAGGAGGAATCCGGTTGGTTGATCGAGTGGTCCAGCTATCTGAGTGCATACCACATTAAATATGAACCCAGAACCGCAGAGAAGGGACATCCGGTAGCCTCTTTGATGGCGGACTTTTCCATCGAAGACATCGCGGTCAACCCAGAGTTAGAAGAAGATACATTGGAGGCGAATGATACCCCCCGACACAGGAGTCTCTAGTTAAAGAAGACAACGAAGCTTGGACAATCTATACTGACGGGTCCAGTAATTATACCGGATCCGACATTGGCTGTCCTCTGATTTGCCCGGATGGACAGAAAACAGAAAAGTCTGTCAGACTGGGATTCCCGGCATCCAACAACGATGTTGAGTATGAAGTTTTAATCTATGGTCTTCAAGACAGACTCCAAGCTAGTGGCGAACCAGTTCGTCGGGTCATTCCAAGCAAAAGATGACCGGATGGCAAAATACCTTGATATCGTCCACTCCATGGCAGGGAAGTTTAAGTTCATTGATAAAGGATATTTATGTAACCTCTATCAAAAGATTTGATTTTTAAGTTGAAGTTCCTTCTTGTGCCTGTATAAATTGAAGATAAAAGTAGACAAGTAACAAGTAAGGGTCATACCCACCTCAGAGGGGGAGATCTTAGCTCAAACACAATAGAGAACAATGGTTAAGAAACACCAAGGGAATCAATAATAAGATTGGAGATTGATTCTACTTCCTACAGGCAATAATAAATAATAAATCCTAACTTAAGGATATGGAAGATATGAAAAGAAGATATATGATGACATAGGGGAATAATTGGTATCCACAAACTAGATCATGCAATCATAATATGTTGTTCCTCATGTTCAATCTATAATAACTAATTAGTCACCTCTTAGCTATTCCAACTAGTTATTAATACCTATAATAATCATGTAGTCACCTCTCAGCTATTCCACCTAATTAAAACGGGATTCTCTTATGCATGCTATTGAATATGTTTCATTAAATAAATCCTCACCTCTCAGCTATTGAATCTAATTAACTCAACATATTATTCATAACTAAATCATCACCTCTCAGCTATTTGATTTAATCACAAAAGGGTTCCAATAAAAGATATCTATTATTAACATGTAATAATCACCTCTCAGCTATTTCACTACATATCTACAATAAATATAAATACTACCATTAAAAGCTAGGTCTCCCTAAACCCTAACAATAATATTTTAACATCATGGATAACAATAGCATACAAATAATCATACTTACCTTATACTGCAGATAGAAGCAAATAAGCATTAAGAACTTTGAATCACAATGAACAAGAGAAACAAACATGATACTTTTACATCACCTAGAAAGCTTCCACCATCCCCTCATGAAGAATTAGCTACTCATCCTCAAGGAACGAATAAATAAATCATAAAACATCATAATGGAAAATAATGGATTGATATTGAATTGAATACAATGAAGAAGAAGATCAACTCTTCTTCAATGGATCTTAAAGTGGAGGCTAAAAGATTATCTTAGCTAAAAGATAATAAACCCTAGTTACAACTTCTCTTATATAGATATTACAAAGTAGAATACTTGCACGCAAAGACTTCCAAACTTGGTGAAATTCGTGGCTGCTGCTGTTGGTCTCCTAGAGGGATTAGGCAATAAGCAAAACCTAATTCTATTGGGCTTCAATTGTAGCTTGGGCCAAGACCTTCAGTTTGATAGCTCATGGGCCCCAATCGGACTTTTGGATCTTCTTGTGGAGCCTTTTTAAGATTAAGACCCAAAATAGAAATTCAGGTCAACAAAAGTCAACTGAGTTGACCAAAGTCAGCAAGGTCCAACAGTTGACCGAAAAGTCAAGTCAACAGGGTTGACTAGAGTTGACCACGGTGTGCCCTTAGCAGATTTCGCGGGTGCAAATATCCATTCTTTTTCCCTTGTGCCAATAACACCTTTTTGCTTGCTTTTCTCGACTTTTTGCGGGCTTTTACACAATATTCGCATTTCGGCTCATGAAACCTACACAAAAGACAAGAAAGCACTAATCAATAGATATAATGCAATAATATAAGCTAAGTGCTAGACAAACAAAGTGTTATTCGGGGGATAAATATACACTTTTGAGGTCCGATCATTCATCACAGTCGAGCAACGACCAAATATAGATATCAGAAAAAGCCGAGCATCGGGCCCAGAGATCCAGACATGTCATTACCGGAGGTCTACCTTCTGGAACACATGCATTGGAAGGAAGTCTTCGTGGTCACTACCAGAGGAGAGAAAAGGAAGAGAGACGAAGAGGCGTTTCAGCCCGGCACCGGGCCTAACACACAGAGCGAGCCAAATCCTTCTTCTCAGGGTCAGACACAAGTCCCACCAGAATCACAACTTGATGACTGGAATCCTTGCCTAACCAAAGGTCGGCTGGAAGCAATGCCACCATGGACGGAACCGGATGAACCGGACTCTTCAGAACCACCACTCTCACATGTTCACATCGATCTGGTGCTCCCACCGGAGGAACCATTCGAAGACATTCCAGATAACCTGAACTCTGAGGTGGACAGAATCGACGCTGAATTGCAATCCAGCAACGGCCACGACTGGAGGAGGCCATACATCAACTTTCTCATCCACCATCTACTTCTCGAGGATCAAAAGCTATCAGCCAAAGTTAAGAGAGATGCGTGGAAGTTCATTGTTATCTTACACCAGAAGTCACACAGGTTGTACATGAAGAGCCATGGCTCCGGGGTCTTGGTCAAATGTCTCACTCCAGAACAAGGCTTAATCATACTGAAAGAAATCCACGCTGGGATCTGTGGCAACCATTCTGGGAGCAGAAATCTCGCACAGAAGACGATGATCCAAGGATACTGGTGGCCGCACATGATGACAAATGCCAAGAAATTCACTCAGGCATGCCCCCCCTGCTAGAAGCATGCCCTAGTCGCTCATGCCCCGACAAACGAATTGCACCCCATCTTAAGTGCATGGCCTTTCGTTAAATAGGGTTTAGATATTATGGGTCCGCTTCTAAAAACTCCACACTCAGTCAGGTTCTTACTTGTCGCTATAGATTATTTCACCAAATGGGTCAAAGCCGTAGAGCTGGTACAAGTATGCGCCTCTGATGTCAGAAGATTTCTATAAAAAGACATAATCTACAAGTTTGGAATTCCCCAAGAGCTGGTCTCAGATAATGGAAAACAGTTCGACTGCGACAATATCTGGTTGTTCTGCAAATCTTTGGGGATCAAACACAACTTCTCAGCCCCATACTACCCCCAGGGAAATGGGCAAGCAGAAGCATCCAACTGAGTCATCTTGGACACAATCAAGAAGCGGTTAGATAAAGCAAAAGGCAACTGGGTGATGCAACTCTCGGAAGTCTTATGGGTATACTGGACCACTCCCAAAATGTCCACCGGTATGACACCCTTTCATCTTACCTTTAGAGCAGAAGCAGTACGCCTACAAAACTGCTGACTCCAACAACTCGCACTGATGCAGTCCTTACCGGGGAAAATGGAAGGATCTTAGCAAAAGAAAATACCGTTCTTGACGACAAGAGAGAACAAGCCCTGCAACACCTCCTCCGGTACTAGGAAACCATAAAATGATGACACGACAAGCGAGTTGTAGAAAGGAAATTCAATCCAGGTGACTGGGTCATGAGGAAAGTCAAGATTATGACTGAAGATACAACCGCTGGCAAGCTCGAAGAAAACGGGGAAGGACCCTACATCATAGACAGACATGCTGCAAAGGGCTCATACTTCCTTAGAACTTTGACTGGTGACCTTTTTTCCAGACCATGGAACGCTTTCCACCTCAAGAAATTTTACAAGTAATGTACTCCATTTGATGATTTCAATAAAGATTCTTTTCCACAAGAATTTGAGTACTTTGTATTATTTACCGTTAAAAATCCTAGTACGAGATAATATCTCCACTAAGGTTCGGGATGCCCGGACCTATTTTCCGAAACTGACTAAGCCCTAAATGAAGAGTTATGCTCTTTTTAGGCCCGAGACACCCGGACCTAGCTTCCGGTCTTGGAAAGCAAGGATGACAAAGACTGAAAACCCCATCCAACCTGGGATGCCCGAACCTAGTTTCCGATCCCGACTAAGTCCTAAATGCAGAGTTATGCCCCCTTTAGGCCTAAGATGCCTGGACCTAGCTTCTAATCTTAGCACAATGGGTGACAGAGAACCAATCTCCACTCAGCAAGAATGCCTGGACCTAGTTTCCGGTTCTACAGCCAAGTCCTGTGCCAACCTCTAGTTTCCAGGTCTGGTACCAGTTCGATTGGGTCGCTAAGCCTGGTTCTGGTAAATTTTAAGAGCGAGGCTATCCACTCTTGAAAACCAGGGCTGTTAGACAAGCTAGTCTGACTCCGGGGTAAGTCTTGAAAGACTAGGTTAAACCCCTTTTGAGCAAAGAAACCATGGATTGCCATGGAAATCAAGCATCAACGATAAAGTTAGCGAGAAAATGAACTGTTGTCGTCCCAAGGAAACTTCCTTAAAACGATAAGGGGGGTAGGGAGATAGACAGTTGTAATAAATGCTGAAATTGAAAAAACGATATCTAACAAATCTTTTTGCACAATGAAATTTTTATTTCTTTCCAGATAAGGAGTTACAATAGTGGAAATCCCCCGGCAACCGGGACAGGAGCCTACTACAGAAAACTAACTACGCTAAGGTTAGGAAGAAGGACCGGAGCCATCACCACCCTTCTTTGCCTTCTCCTTCTCCAGCTGGTCGATGACCTGCTTGTAGGCAGCTTTCGCCAGCCGAAGCTCTTCATCAGCACGGTCATAAGCCGCCTCCTTGAGAGAAAGGCGTCGGTCCAGCTCCAATTTCTCCCAGGTCAACCTCCCGCAGGTGGCCTCGATCCAGCTCCGCCAAGGAAGCCTTGGCATCCTCCTCTCTTTGAAGGGCAGTTGTCAGAGTAAAGTCCAAGTTGTGGTAGTCAGCAGCCATGAACCGGTTGTCCACCTCCAAAGCCCATCGGTCGTTGTTGGCTGCTGTTAGGTCCTTCTCAACCTGACATTTCTCAGCTCGAAGACGTTCCAGGTCTTCCAAGGCAGAAGGCCCGGGTCTGACACTAAGATCAAAGACTCTGGCCATGGTAGCTTGCACCTGACAGATAAGAAGAGTAGAGATAAAAAAACAAACATATAGACAACGACAAAGTTAAAGGCATAGTCGAGTCAGAAAATCATACCGCAATAAGGTTCTGAGCCACGACCCTCATCGCCTGGTCGCGAGAGAGACGAATGTAATACTCCTGATCCTCCGAAAGCAGGTTCTGGAAGATATAGTCGAAGGCGGTATGGATATTCATGATGTCAGAGTCCCTTGTCGTCATTGGTTCCCTATTCAGAAATGCAGGATGAATGGAAAACGCTGCCAATGGAAATTCCAGAATAGCCTCGGGCTGGTAGTTACCCGGTTCAGAGCCCAGTTACACCGTCGGGTCGGTGGGCAGATCAGTATACGGAGCCTGATCACCCCACCCATCATCCGGAGCTTCATCATCAGGAGCATCAGGCACGGTGAACTCTACCTCTATCTGGACATCCTCAACGGCTAAGGCATCTTCGATAGAAACATGGGAGCCACTACTAATCTGGGTAGTCCCCATCACCGGTCCCCTCAACGCCCAGGGAATGGGGTCCTCCCTCTCAGACGAACAACCACCCCTTGATCGGCAGGGGAAGCTGAAGCAACTCTCTTCGAGCCTCTGACAGACTCATCCACGACAGCCTTACCCTTTGGATCAACTGGGGTAGGAGTCTGGATAGAAAAAACTTCAACAGTGCGAGGTTGGGAAAGTCTTACCTCCACCGAGGCCTCAGCACCGGCATCTACAACACTGGGGGCGTCTACTTCATCTAGTGGACCCCCCAAAATTATAGCTGGTTCATCTCCCTCGACAACAGAAGCAACCACGGTCTCCTCGGATACACCTCCCACCATCTCCGGTTGGGCTAGGTTATCCACCTCAGCATGTAGCTGCACCGGAGTAGGAAAGAATCCTTCAGTAGTTGATTCACCGGACCAGCATGGAAACAGAAGTCCACTATCCCTCGACATCAGGCTTGGGTCACCGAAGGATTCAGAGGACCCATAAAAAACATGTGGTCTCCTCCGGTGACCCAAGGGGGGATTCGAATTACAAACAGAGTAAGCATCAGATATCTGAACATCCTCGGCAGCTGGGATGACTTCCAGTGGAGCATCCGGCATAGGCTCATCAGGAGGAGAACTACCCCTGACTGGGACAGCTTCGTCAGGCCAGTTATCCATCTCCTCCCTAACATCAACAACTTTACTATTGACCGGAGGTTCCTCCCTAGCACTGGGAGCCACACTCTCCACGGGGGCATCACCCTCACCGGAGCTAGAATCAACCTCCACAACTTGCGGAGGAACCGGTAGGGCAGCAAGTCTGGTCGTAAAGTGGAGATGCACCACAATCTGGTCTGGGAACGTCAAGTCCCGCAGATCTGCCGTCAGGTTGAATAAATGCTCAATGTTGCCTTCGGCCGCCGAGGAATCCACACTCGCCGGCAGTGACACTTAGAGCTGGCGTCTCTCTACAAATAAAGGCACGAAACTATTCTTGAGTCGGAGCTCAGCAAGCACGCGAAGCATGAAGGCAAAGGAAATGAAAGTGAAATCAAACATGTGCTTACCTAAGAAGACCCGCGACACTTGGATGTTGCGGTCAGACGACCACCCCGACACCTGATAGCAGGGTTCGAACCAGTTCCCGTAGTGCTTGGGAAGCCCAGACAGCCTCCGGGCAGTGCGCCAGGAAATGGCGTAAAAGTAGCGCTCCTTAGCCTCTCGAGTAACCGACTTCATCAGCAGGAACATCTCGACCGGGCCAGAGGGGACTCTAAAGTAATGAGCAATCAACCCGATCCGGTGCACAATTATCCAGAAGGACACATGCATCTGACCCGGTGGGATTCCCCACCACGACCACAATCGCAAAATAGTAGGAGGCAGTGGGAGTTGGATACCGTACAAGAGCTGGTAAAGGCTCACCGCGATTAAATTCCCGGAGCAGCCATCAGAAATTGAGGGATGGGAGCCAAACCTAACTCCCCTCCGACCAAGCTGCTCCTGGCGTTTCCCTACAAATAAAGGCACGAAACTATTCTTGAGCCGGAGCTCAGCAAGCACGCGAAGCATGAAGGCAAAGGAAATGAAAGTGAAATCAAACATGTGCTTACCTATGAAGACCCGCGACACTTGGATGTTGCGGTCGGACGACCACCCCGACACCTGATAGCAGGGTTCCAACCAGTTCCCGTAGTGATTGGGAAGCCCAGACAGCCTCCGGGCAGTGCGCCAGGAAATGGCGTAAAAGCAGCGCTCCTTAGCCTCTCGAGTAACCGACTTCATCAGCAGAAACATCTCGACCGGGCCAAAGAGGACTCTAAAGTAATGGGCAATCAACCCGATCCGGTGCACAATTATCCAGAAGGACACATGCATCTGACCCGGTGGGATTCCCCACCACGACCACAATCGCAAAATAGTAGGAGGCAGCGGGAGTTGGATACCGTACAGAAGCTGGTAAAGGCTCACCGCGATCAAATTCCCGGAGCAGCCATCTGAAATTGAGGGATGGGAGCCGAACCTAACTCCCCTCCGACCAAGCTGCTCCTGGCGTTTCCCTACAAATAAAGGCACGAAACTATTCTTGAGCCGAAGCTCAGCAAGCACGCGAAGCATGAAGGCCAAGGAAATGAAAGTGAAATCAAACATGTGCTTACCTATGAAGTCCCGCGGCACTTGGATGTTGCGGTCGGACGACCACCCCGACACCCGGTAGCAGGGTTCGAGCCAGTTCCCGTAGTGATTGGGAAGCCCAGACAGCCTCCGAGTAGTGTGCCAGGAAATGGCGTAAAAGCATCGCTCCTTAGCCTCTCGAGCAACCGGCTTCATCAGCAGGAACATCTCGACCGAGCCAAAGGGGACTCTAAAGTAATGGGCAATCAACCCGATCGGGTGCACAATTATCCAGAAGGACACGTGCATCTGACCCAGTGGGATTCCCCACCACAACCACAATCGCAAAATAGTAGGAGGCAGCGGGAGTTGCATACCGTACAAGAGCTGGTAAAGGCTCACCGTGATCAAATTCCTCGAGCAGCCATCAGAAATTGATGGATGGGAGCCGAACCTAACTCCCCTCCGACCAAGCTGGTCCTGAACCTCCGCCGCACCCAGCCGTTCGAGCTCGGGGTTTCGAGGAAGATTGGATGAGGCCTGCCACCTCCTCCCGGGTCTCTCTGCCACTGGATCTACAACACTCAGGGGAACCACCTCCTCAATGTCGGCACCCGCGGACGAATTCAGATCGCCGAAAGCAGGAACTCCACTTAGTCTGCCTACATCAGCGGCGGGACGAGGAACAAAACTCTTTGGTTCCTCGTCGCTGTTAAAGCTTAACACGATGTTCCTTCCCATTTTCGGATGGAGATTAAGCGAGTTTTCACCAGAATTCAAGCGATTCATAACCTAGGGTTCTGGCGGTGCACCTGGAAAAGAAATGAAGAAGAAAGATAAAGAGAAAGAGTTGAAGGGAAGTGATCCCTCCTTTCTCAAAGTTTTTCTTTTATAGTGGAAATTAAGGTCCACCAGCTAATGGCCTTCCAAGTTCCATTAATGGATTCTCCATTAAATCAAGAGCATTGAAGTTAATGGCTCGATCAGTGAAGAGTCACAAACTTCAGCTCCCTTGGAAGTTGTAAGTTGTACATCTTCCCGCCAACAAAAGAGGATTCAAAGAAAAAAAAAGTGGGCCCACTTAATACAGTCATATGGGACCCACTCAACATAATCAGCCGGTGTCCACTCAGCAGAGACAGATGGGACCCACATAGTCCATATCAGCGACATGTGGATCCCAAGTCCACGCGCCACAGTCAAAAGTTGGTTGACCAATATATCTTCATTTATTGCGACAGAGAATGTTTGAAGAAAATCATCAGAATTGCCTACCGGAGGCCAAGACAGTAATAAAAGAATATAATTTTTTTATTACAAAAAGCACGATACGGGGTGCACCAAATCCCCTACATAGTGCAGATCTGGACTATCGAGTAGGGCCTAACCCGGTCTCAAGTAATCCACATACGCTCTGTGGATCTTGACCTACTGGATGCTACATGGTCGATAGGTGGAGCCCCGGTTACTGTATAAGAAGATGAACCGTGGGCTCCCATACATCAGCCAGGCCCGCCTCAACCAAGTAAGCCAGGTCTGGCCCATCAAAGTCCATCAGCGACGAAGGCTCTCCAAAGGCTTATCATAGAAGTCCAAAGGACCTGGCCAAGGAGTATGCAATGCAGATTGGGCCTCCGGTCTGAGGAGTCTAGCCCAAGTCTTTGCTTTCAAACTTGGTCAAACCCAAGTCCCAACTAACTGGATAAGTCCAACAAGATTTCAGGCCAACAGAACCCACTGTTCTAGCCCGCTGGAGAAGATAAAGGAAGACCTAAGTTGGACCAGAGCCTATCAGAGAATGCCATGTGGCAGTCGTCCTGGTCAAGGGGGATTCAAACCGAGGGATAACCGCCAAGCAGTATGTGTGTTATCTCTGCGGGAGCATCTTCACATTTTGAACTACCCGAGTTCATTGAGTCGAAACCGGAGGAGTTCTCAACTTTCTGAACTGCGAGTCTTTCACTAAGCAACCTCCATTACTGGTTTGTGAAAGCAGAGACTTGATTCCAAGTTCATCATCTTGGATACGTAGGCAGCCTGATCTTATCAGGTCCAGTCTTATTGTATACCCCCATCCTATCTCAGTCTATATTAGGCTTTCATTGTAACCTTATGATCAATCAATACGAATCTCGAGTTTGTGGATCAAATTTTTGCACCGACACTACCAAAGTGAGAATCCCAACTTGAAGATCAGAGGGAAGACGTTCTTAGTGATTAACACGGACAAAATCGGAGTTGAGGCTAGGTTTGTTGAGATAATCGAAGCCATGAGGAACACCACATTAGATACACATTGATCAAGAAAGAGATGTGGTACACCATGATCCTCATAAGCTCACAAAAACGGATGGAACCACCACCAACAACAAGAATCAAGATAAGAGTTGGAACCACTTGAAGGAGAAAGCTTTTAATCTTGGAAAACCTTATTAGAAGAAGGCAAAGAAGAGAAGGAGGCCATAACACGATGAATCTATGAAGGGATATACTTAGAAGGCAAAGAGCAACCAACACAAGAGAAAAATAAAACCTAGACACTTTTATACAAGACAAGGACTAATCATGGGCCCAAAATCGAGTTTAGACGATACCCACAAACTAGAAAACGACAAACGTTCGAACCAAAACAAAAACGGTTCGAACCGACAGAGGCAGACATAAAGGAAAAACACCATAAAACAAAACACGTTCGAACCAATATACAAAACGTTCGATCTAAAACGAGTACAGAACGTACACAAAATAACGTTTGAACCGAAACACAGAACGTTCGAACCAAAACGTCACGATTAATACATGTAGTATTCGGGAATTATTCGGTCATGCACCGTATTATTGACGTACTTTACGTATTCAAAACGTTCGAACCAATTCGAAAAACGTTCGAACCAACTAAGTACAAAACACACATTTAAAAACGTCCAAACCAAAATAAAAATTGTTCAAACCTTTTTAGATAAAAAGGTTCGAACCCCAATAAATAACGTCTGAACCAAACGAGTACAGAACGCACATTAAAAAGTGTTCAAACCAATACGGAAGAGGTTCAAACCAACTCGAATAAAACGTTCGAACCAACCGGAAAAGCGTCGAACCTAAGACCAGAAAAAGATCAATGAAGAAGAAAAGCTTCATTAGACTCAAAAACAAGAAACAACTGAAGAAATAAGAAGCAAATGGAGAAAAATCCACGCACAACCAAACAAGCTATGAGAACACATCACAAACCTCTGTGTACATCACAAAGTTGTCAATTACAAGAAGCAATAAACTAGAAGCAAGAGAAAGAAAATTCAATGCATATGGACATATGGTACATATATCATGAACACATTTGTTGTGGGTAACAATTCTAACACTAAGCTGATTCAAGAAAGGATTAGGGCGTAACAAAATAAACAGGATGGGAGTAGACCACAATGTTGTCAATACAACCCACTGTTGGGACTTTTGTTGTCAGTATAAACTATTCCAAGTTAAATGAAGATATATATTTTGAAAGGGAGCACTATGAGTAGATTATCAATAATGCATTGTAAATGTATGATTCTGGAAAACTTTAATAATAATCCGAGAATCCTCGACAGGTAACATCAAGCATGAGGATTGTTTGTCAAGATTTGTATACAATTTGATTTGGCATCTTCAGACCCTCTAGTGGGCATGAGTGCAAAAGAATATATGCTAAAAGCATTCAGTAGGCATGGTTCTTCCTTGTATATATACAGATATACTTATCAACTTCTAAGAAAAATAAGAAAGAAGGATAAACCACAAACAAACAAGCATGGCTTGGTTCTTAAGAGACAAGAGAGGTCCAGAATGGAAACAAGGCTGGACAGGCCAAACGCTGTCCTCCATTTCTGTTCCACCATCACCCTTACTGGTTGTATTTACTATCGTTGTTCTATTTTTGTCGCTTTCTAAGTACATGAATTACAGGACTGGGATGCAGAAGACAGAGATCAACTTTCAGCTTCTCCTATTCATAGTACCTGTTCTATTGATCATTGTTGTCAGATGTATGTCTGTCAATGGGACAGTCACCTTTTGGCGTCCTCGTCTAGAGCAGGATTCTAATGCTCAAGTTGGGAATTTACCTTGGGGTGTTGCAGCGTTGGTGCTGGTGCTATTAGTGATGATCTCTTACCAATCATCATTTCAGTCGCAGTGGTTTAGGCCACTCTGGAAGTCTTATTAAAATTGTATGATCTTGAGGTTGACTTAGACTTACCTCTTACTCGTGGAAATATCTTCTGTTTCGGTAGACTTGCTGTATTGCTGTATTTTCGAACAAATTTTTGTCTCTTTCTGCCCCTTCCTTTATGTTCTTTTGCAGTTGGGTTTTGTTCGCCATCGAATTCCTACAAGAAAAATGCAAAAAGAACAATCTGATGCAATTTGATCGAGACACTTCAAAATTTATAAAAACAGATTTTGTCGATTTTTAGAAGCTTATACTAAAAGAACAAATTTGGAATGAATTTATATTAAGCTACACACTCAAAAGCCTGATAATATCTTAAGTGTTCAAAGCGTTGGGATCACATCTGATGTAATGGTTGTAAGCATTGTTGTGGGCATTTTATGCTAAAAAGCATTTTGTTTGATTCTTACGCAAACCATTCGTTTAACAAATACTTAATGTGACAGCTTACTACCATCCACAATTCCGATTGAACGTTATAATCTCATTAGTAAATTCTGATGGATAGACAAAGCATTTGATTCTGACACCTTAAAAGAGCATGAAAGATGCTGTGTGTGTGAGAATATGTGGTCCTAGAACTATAAGAATTAGGAACACAAGAGAGAAATCACAAATTTTAAAAAGACTTTTAATCGAGGCAATTTGAACAGATGTATACACGCTGACGCTGTCCATTAAGTGTAAGGTGAACAACAATTATTTTGAGTGTCTTGTCTCAACATTCTATTGTCCTGGCACCGACAATAGTAGAACTCAGTTTCTAGAGGAATTGCAGCAAGTAAGAGAGTGGTCGACTCAACCATGGGTACTAGGCGGTGACTTCAATATACCGCACTTTACTTTTGAAAGAAAGGGTGGATGTAGAATGGGTAGATTTTGAAGCATTTGTGGACCGACATGGTTTGATTGATTACCCTCTGAAAGGGGCTCTTCATAACTTGCGCAGCGCCAGTCAAATCGACCGGTTCTTATCAACACTTGATTGGAACGAAGAATTTTCTCATGCAAATGAATTTGAACATGAAAATTTTGAATCCGATCACAGTGTAATCATGCTTGAATGTAACAAAAAGCCAAGGTGTCCATCGCCATTCTGGTTCGAACTCATGTGGTTCGAAAACTCAGAGTTGATTCAGTTGATTAATGAGTGGTGATCGTGGTTTCCAAACACGAGCAACCCGAGTTATAGACTTATAGTTGGTGGAAAAAGATGAAAAGTTTGAAAGCCAAACATAGGGAATGGAATGTGACACTTTCGGAAGAGTTGATCGTCTGATTGAAGAGAAATTAAAGGAGGTAGATGAATTACGTAAGAATGAGGAGACCTCTGTTTTGTCTGATGAGGAAGAAAGTTGTCGAGTTCTACTCAAAAAAGAACAACTAATAACTTGCTCAAAAACTACAGAACGAGAGAACATTAATGAGTGGTGATCGTCTGATTGAAGAGAAATTTATCTTTGGTTTTATTTGTATTCTAATCACCAATCAGTTGGAATTTTGTTGCTCCTTTTGATATTTGCTGGTCATTTTTATATTTCAAATAGTATTTGTTGGTTTATCAAAAAAAAATAAAATAGTTTTTATTGAAATTTTTTATTTTAGGCTTTATTTGATTCAAGGTTTCAGACTTTTGTTTAAGGCCCCAAATGCAAAAAACATGGAAGCTTTTGTTTAAGGCCCAAAAATCAAAAAGATGTTAAACATTAGGATTTAAAATGATTGGCTTGTTAAGTATGTGCAATTGTCTAAGCTACTATAAAGCTATGTTGTCAGGGGCGGCGCCTAGGCGCTATTTCGGAAAGGGGTAGCTTCGCTGCGGCAAAATAGCGCCTAAAACGCTTCAATCAGCCTGGGCGGCGCCCAGGCGCAGCGCTCTGCTCAGGGCGGTCAATACAGAGGCGCTCAAGCGGCCCAAAATAAAAAAAGCTCATGTCCAGTCCAGAATAAAGGCTGCTGCTTCTTCTCTCTTCTCTCTTCTCCGCTGTTGCTGCTGCTACTGCTTCTCTCTTCTCAGTTCTCTCTACTCCGGCTGCTGCTGCTTCTTCTCTCTTCTCTCTACTCCGGCTGCTGCTGCTTCTTCTCTCTTCTCTCTACTCCGGCTGCTGCCCTAATTCCTAAATCAAACCCAAACCTAATCAAATTCAATTTTTTCTTTAAATTTTTTAATTTTGCAAATCAAATACAATCTTTTTCTTTTTTCAATTGAAGTTAAAGTTTTAAGTTTGTTTTTAATTTGAGGTTATAAGTGTATAACTGTATTGCTGTCAGGGGTCTGATCAGGGCGCCGCCTAGGCGGTGAGGCAGAAACCGAGCGCCTGGCGCTCCGCTCCGCCCCTGACAGCATAGCTATAAAGTCACGTCACCGTACGTCTCGGTCTTCAGTAACAAAATTGTCGCCACCTGTTCTTATATGTATTTAATATGTATTTTGTATAAGCCCATCAATATAGCCCACCTCTACGATCCATTATTTAAGCCCAATAATACTCTTAATATCAAAATAACCCCTGTTAGACTACAATTACTACGATACCCCAATTTCATTTAAAAATTAAAATCACTAAAATCATCAAATACCCTGTTTCATTAAAAAAAATTAAAATTACCAAAATACCTAATATAACTAAAATTACCAAAATACCCTACTAATTTAAAATACCAAAATACCCCCATTGTATCAAATGACCAGATTACCCTCTGACTAATTTAAATATAAAAGTTTGAGAACATATATACTTCGGGCTGTCAATGCATGTGTAAACTACAGAACGAGAGAACATTGTTGAGGACTAGTTTCCAGTGAATAGAAAACTAACTTACTAGTGCATTCATATATAATCAACATATCCAACTGCCGACTATTTTTTGCACTGGTTCATGACACAATCAGGTACAACTTAGACAGTTAAATGGGAAACTAGGGTACCAGCAGCTAGGTCATATTTATTTGGGTGGAAAAAGATTACAGAATAATGTGTGCAAATTTCTGACATTCTTGGGGAAGTATGTATTTACTATTTAGCAGTTTAGCTACTAAAAGTCCAAAACATCTTCCTCAATATTTGAATGGATCATAGATCAACATCAAGACCAAAAACTTTACTTTTTGGGCTACACAATTTGTTGGGCTTTACAATGTCTGACAGGCATCTGACATCATATGATTTTGAGCAAAATTTTGAATCTTGAAAAAATGGTATAAGTAGATTTTCAACGATAGAAAAGAATTTGGAATCTGAGTATTCGTGAATATCCATGAATTAATATCTGATTTCTCCAATCCCGATATAATTTATAAGTTATCCGCGAATATTTCCGATATTTTAAACTAGGATTATATGCCACCTAGAGACCTAGATTTTTGTTTTGGTGAACCTAAAATCCTTTTTCTCATAATTCATGGTTTATCCATGGATATCCCCGATATTTCAAACTATGATTATACCTAAAGGCCTAGTTTTTTTTGGTGAACCTAAAATCCCATGTGAAAACAAATTATCTAAATAACAAGTGTTAATCATCCATTCCCCTGAAAATTATCCAAATCAAATTGATCATTACCAATTGCCAAATTGCACCCAAACTAATCCAAACTCTGTAGTAAACCACCACTTCACCACCCCAAACACTATACACTTCCCAACATTTATCCTCCCAACAAAACTCTAAAAACTCAGTTTGTTTACAGTGGTCCCACATCTTACATCAACACTATAACCTGGTCTTTGTCCTCGTCCCTACCTCATCTATTCCCCATATATACACATCATTATCTCCTTTCACCGCCTTACCCTATTTCTTTCACTCTATCATTTCTATTTCTTTCACTCCAAAACATTCCATTTCTTCTTCATAAATATCTTTCTTTCTTTCTCTGTTAGACATTTATTCAAACAATGGCTGTTCTACCCAAAACCATCTCAACAAGTTTGATTTCTTTATTAGTTTCAATTCTTATTGTTTCATTAGCTATAGTTTTAAATTTATATCTTCCATTAATCTCTGAGTTTTTAACTTCTGGATTACCTTTATTTTGGGTTTCTGTAAAATCATGGCTTACACCACCTTATTTGTATATCGTTATTAACTTTATAATACTTACTATAGCTGCTTCATCTAAATTTCAACAAAATATTGATGAACATATGGAATCTATTATACCTGAAGTTCCTGTGAAGATTCAGCAAGAATTTTCTGCTCCTTTGGTTTATGATGATGATGAATCTTTAGTGGTAAAAAGTTCGGTAGAATTGCGACAAGATGTTGGAAGTGTTATTAGTTATGGTGATGAGTTTGTTGTAATGAAAAGTCCGGTAGAATTGCGACAAGAGGATGGAAATGGAAGTGTTATTGGTTATGAAGTTGGTACTGGTATGAAGAACAGGATGATATCAGTTGAGCCGGAGCCCGAGGTTTTCGAGGTGGAGAAGAAGGTGGAAGTTTTTGTTGCTGCAGAGAAAGATGAAGCAGAAGTGGTTAATTCAAAGGAAATAGAGACGCCAAGTCGAACGGAATCCATGGAAATTCCAGTGGATTATTCTTTTTCAAAGGAGAAACCACCAGTTTCTGCTAGATTTGGGCACAGGAAATTAGCAAAACCCAACCCTGAAGGTAACATTTTTTTGATTTTTTAGTAATTTGGATTTATGCTCTAGTTTTTTTGAAATTTCGACACGTGTTAGGATACTTATTATTGATGAAATGTGTTATGTATAAGATTTTAACATCACTTTCATGTCTGTTAGGAGTGTGTTTAGAAGTATTTTGCTTTTAATAACCTATGTTTATTTGGTATGATTTATGGATTGTGAACTGTAAAAATTTATAGCTTAACCAAGTAAAACTGTGAATATTTACTGCATCAGTTAAAGTGCACGAATAACATTTTGTTAGTCAACTTAGTGACGGTAGTCAATTTGGTTGCATAATGGTCTGTCTTAAAGTTGCGGCATAAGGACCAAATTGTACTCAGTTTAGTGGTGGCAAAGGTTAGATTGAGTTTGCATTGTGAACAACAGTTTGGTAAAGGGACCACCGACCGCCCCCTATTGCAACTTGATCATATGGTTTATGTCTTTTTTTCATGTCCTTAATGATTTTTCTTTGTGTTTTGTTGATTTTTTTTTTAGCTGGAAAGTCATTAAGAGTTACAAAGCCAAAGAGACAGGACACCTTGGAAAGCACCTGGAAAATGATAACTGAAGGCCGTTCGATACCACTTGCAAGGCACCTTAAAAAATCTGACACTTGGGACACTCATGGTCGTCCTCAAGATTCAATACCACATGAGCAAGTAACAAAATCAGAGACGTTCAATAGCCAAACCAATGTGTCATCAACAGCATTGGTTCTGTCCCAAGGATCAGGGAAACCACATGAGGAAGTAACAAAATCAGAGACGTTCAATAGCCAAACCAATAATGTGTCATCAACAGCATTGGTTCGGTCCCAAGGATCAGGGAAACTAAGGTCCCAAGGATCAGGAAAGCTAAGGTCCCAAGGATCAGGAAAACTAAGGAAAGAACCATCACTGACTCAAGATGACTTGAACCGAAGAGTTGAAGCGTTTATAAACAAGTTCAATGAAGAAATGAGGTTACAGAGGATGGAGTCTATTAACCGCTACAAGCAGATGATTAACCGTGGAGACCTATACGACACTTGATGGATTGAAGTATGTAGAAATATTTTTCTTTATGGTCTTTTTTTATTTCCGCATTTTACAGAATAATGTATTCAAAATGTAAATTGTTTGTGTACAGCTAAGAAAACAATTTTACTCTAATTAACCCTCAACAAGTTTGACTGCAAATTTGTAATTGTATGTGCAACTTGGGTCAGAGTGGTTATTCTGAGTTACCAGAAGCTATGGTCGTGCATTTAATATAAATCTGATTTACGGCAGATTCATGTGTATTATTATGGCTAGTATTCTTTGAACTTAAAACGAAATAATTCAATAGCATGGGGCTTACACTTTCGGAATGTTGCACCATCCAAAACAACCAACTCCATTAATTATGTGGGCAGCGGCGGTGCTATATGTTTTATCGAGAAGCCAAGGTGGATAAGTTATTTTTTGTTCTCATCTTCTTCTTCTTCTGTGTTCAGCTGGTAAAACCTCGTTCACTATACTAGAGTTTTCAAAATCTTAAATGTGTACGTGGTAGTTGTAGACTTATAAGTGTCATAAACTAGGTGACTAGTAATCAAAATTTAATCTGTTAATTGTGTTTAGTTACACACTTAAACACTCTAGTCCAACAGATTCTGCCAAGTTGCACCTTTTAGAGTACAAAAAAGGTTTGTTTAGATTACTATAAAATTGATGTAGATAAATAATTAAACTAAGATTATAGTTCCAAATGGAATAGTTCTATTTGCACAACAAAGAATACTAGATACTCCTGTAGAGGAAAAATATCTTGACATGATGAAGTTGATCCATATTGAAAAAATTGACCATTTGATGCCACTCAAAGAGAGAAGTTTTCATACATAAGCTTACATGACTCACCAAATACAGCTTGACTTTAACCAAATTTTTTTAGGTTGGGATTTTGCCAAACTATACTAAAATCTAATGAGTTGTTTTATTAATACCAAAACTATCAAAACTTTGACTGAATTTGCACATCATCATATCTCTTGCATGGTACTTGTGCTGACAAACACATTTGGTCAATTTCAGATGACATTGTAAGTTGCATTACAATGAAAATGTGCTTTTGACACATGTTTTGACTGATCCTTTAAGCTAAATCGCTAATGAAAGATCATGGTTATAATATTGTTGAATTTGGATCAAATTCAACACATATCAGACTTAGTCCCTATGTGACACATACAGCTGACAAATGAATTAGTTACATAGTTGCATAGACTCCCTAGCTACACTTGCCAGTGGACAACACGGTTTATGATTCTAAGAATGCAACTTCATGACGCAATTTCCTTTTTTTCTAAGATTTTACTGCCTGCAGGCTGCTTTAAGATATGGATTGCTTTGCAATGCATAGCAGTTTGGAACAACTGAAAGAAAGAACAGAGTTCTCAAGAAATAGTGAAGTCCATTCTTGATAACACTTCAGAGAAGATAAACGATACAAAAAATATGGGGTCAGAGTTGTATTTCTGAACGAATATGTGAATTCATGAAATAGATTGTGTGGGTTGCGACGAAAGATCAAGACCACATACATCACGCAAAGTTTGATATACCAAGCTAGCATGACTGTCAATTGTAAACTACGCAGCTTAAAAATCTGCTATGACATTGCTCACTGTCAATTAGGCTCCGAAGGTTGAAGGGAACTCGATATATATATTTCTAGTCTGTATCTAAACACGCAGCCAATATTACAAGATACAATTATTATATAAGAGTAATTACAATCTACTTACAAGATTTAATGTTTCAAAATGTCAAAAAAAGAAGAACATTTTCTCCAAATATCAGAAAGTTTCAATTGAAAAGTCTACTCTACAAAGAGTGGGACTCCATCAAGCTACCTTGACTCTTGACATACACAGGGTTTTACATCACTCACCCCATATCCCATACTAACCATAACAAAGATTACTTCTAACCATAGGTGAAAATTTCGATATAATCCGAATATCCGACATTGGAAAAATCGGAATATTTCGCGAATATCCGGACCCCAATGTCGGATATGGGAGGTTTGGCAACAATAATTTTCACGGAATATTTCGTAAATATTCGCGAATATTCGCGAAAAAATTTGAAAAATTGGGAGGTTTTCTGCTATTGTCGTGTTTTTCTTCAGGTTTCAATGTATAAACTTATAATTAAAAGAAAAACATACATTGCAAATTAAACACGCGACAAATCATACAAGGAAGCTAAGACGGAACTATTACACAAGATAGTTTTACTCATAGGTGAAAAAATCGTAAATATCGGGCGGATATTCATGGAACTTTTATTTGTTTCTAATATAAGAACTAAACACAAACAACTTTATAACAACTCAACCCATAATTTTATTTTGATAATCAAAATAAAAGACATGCTAACGCCAGAATCATAGACGCCCCAAGTCAAACCGATGAGCTTCGAGTCGCATACGTGTGGGGACGAACTCCGTACAGTAATATTCCCATGACATTGTTTGCTTGTACGACCTGAATTGGTCAATATGTATATCATATCCATCTTGATTCATACAATACAGAGCAAATGATTCAAAGATAGGAAATCCCGAGTATTGTTGAACCGACATTAATGTATCGGCTAACTGCACGTCCGACCCACTTGTCATTGGGGCCAACCAACTCCCTATATTAGGAAACCAAGAACCACTGGAATCTGGTTGGTTTAGTAGGATGGTACACTGGAATCGGTTGGTTTAGTAGGATGGTACACTGGAATCATCACTTTGGGAGGTTCCCATGTTACCATAAGAAAAATGAGGGTAAACATATGTAGGTTGGATGTTGCCTTGAGAATAAGGGAGGTTCCACGAACCTTGGGAAGAAAACTGGTCAGGAATGTTCCATGAACCTTGGGAAGATACCCTAGATGATTCTGTTTCCGTTTTAGGATGCGGTCTTTTCTGTCGAGGTCGTTTTCCTTCTCTTGGTTGTTGCCATCCAGTATGGTCTTCATCTTGAGTGGCAAAAAGAAATTGAGACACCCCCGTGAAACGAATCGCTTCTGGGGTGCGCTCTCTTAGTGAATCACTGACTTCTGATCTTCCCCTTTGACTACCAACATCTACGTTTTGGACCCTTTTTTGATAACCTCATCGAAAATTCTAGTTCGGTGGGAATTAAAAATAAGTGTGTTAATTTCATAATCGAAAATTTCATAAATTTCGGTTCTTGCCGAATATTTCGCGAATATTCGTAAAATTTCGAACTGCATGGGGAGGTTTATATTTCGTATGCCGTATCGATCCGAATTGCCAAAAACTGGAATATTTCGTGAATATCCGCCCGGCAAATTCGATTTTTTCACCTATGCTTCCAACAATATCTCTGCATGACATGGACGTTTATACAAAAAACATTCGATCTTGTCAGAAAAATTTAGATCTGAATTTGGTTTGTTCGCTTAATTTCGCTGCAGCTTCGAAAAACAATGCTTGCACAGGAATTGGATACCACCAGCTCATTCACACCTCAAAGTAAATGTGGACATAAAGTTTACTTCCCCAAATGATAGGTTCAGAGCAGGTTATCTTTGTAGAAACTCTAATGGAGAATTTATTAGTGCAGGAACTAGCTCTGGTTCAGCTGGATCTTCAGAACAAGCAGAATGTGCAGGGATCAGACTTGCAACATCCTAGGCCATCCAACTGAGTTACAAGAAAGTGATAGTGTAAACTGACTGCAAATCGGCTGCAGATTTTTTGAATGGGAAAAATGCTAATATATCATGGTTATCTAAAACCATTTTGGAAGAGGTCCTGGATATGTTGAAGCATTTTGACTCTTATAGATTTATTTTCTGTACTAGATCAGGAAACACTGCTGCGCATTTGCTAGCACAGCAGGTTATTGCAGAAGGCGTTGTAGTGAAGGCATATGTAATTATTCCTAATTTCTTGTCTGAGCAGTTGCATAAGGATAAATTCTTCTGTAACTTTCCAGATTGCTGATCAATATATATATATGATGATTAGTTAAAAAAAAAAAATCCTTTACCTAGGGTTTTTTGGACTTAACCCCACTTATTTTGTCCACGTTTTGTGTTAACCCCCCTTTTGTCCAAATGCAAACTTTGCCCCCAACTAGGGGTGGCAATCAGGTCAGGTTCAGGTCGGGTCGGTTGGGTTTTCATGTCTTAACCCTCAAACCTGAACCTGACCTGATGAAGGGTTTTTCTTGTAAAAGTGAAACCTGACCTGTCAGGTTATCAGGTCAGGTTCGGGTCGACCTGAAAACCTGGAAAAAAAAAAAAAAAAATTTAAGCAAATTTTATTTATAAAAATACATGAATACACGATGACTTAATATAACTAAAGTATACAACTAAAACTTATCAAGCAAATAGAATGAATCATAAAAAATTCAAAATATTACATCATGAATTCATCGTATGTTATCTATAATTAATAACATAAGTTGTTAAAATCGATCCGTAAACAATAGGAGCAAGATATTAAATACTATTTTCAATTGAACTAAACAAGAAAACCACAATTATCGATGCTTCATTCCATTGGATTCTTCATAACAATCAACCAAGATTTCTTTGCAATATTTTTGTAGTGAAACTAAAATCAAAATAAAAAAGAATTTGAAGTGGATTTTGCTCAAAACGCCATGAAACACTAATTAATCAAAGTATAACTTAACCCAAAATGAACTTTTAACAGAAAATCAAATGGGTCTTACTTAAAATTAAACAAATTCAATCGAGTCGAGTAAAAATAAATCGGAAATGAGTTTGTTGGTGTACGAAGTAGACAATAGACGAAGAAAAAGAACCAGAGGAGTGAAATTCGATCCACCACAATCAATTAATTTATTGATTAATTGAAATCCAAGAGAGAGAAAGAGCCGTCAGGTTCGGGTCGACCTGACGGGTCTGCAAGGAAAACCTGAACCTGACCTCATTGTAATCAGGTCAGGTTCAGGTCGACCTGATCAGCCAAAAATCTTCAAATATCTAAACCCAAACCTGACCCAGATCAGGTCAGGTTCAGGTCGGGTTTCGGGTCGCCGGGTCTGATTGCCACCCCGACCCCCCCCCCTCCGTCTGCTTCTGTTAAACTTAATTGCAAAAAAAAATTCAACTTCCAAAAATACCCCCGATTGATGGTTTGGACTAAACCCCCCAAAATATGTTAACGTTTAAATTGACTGAATGGAACTCGCCTCGTTACTTTTCCTTCCACGTGGCATGATCTAAACTATTTGGATCCAACGGTCATGATCAAAATGTAAACTAGCATTTGCTTTACTATTTATGCTAACTGGATATCGATCTAGATCTTTAAACCTTAATCTTCTTCTTCCTTCAAGTTCTTTTTCCTCCATCATTAAACACCTTCTACTTCTTCTTCTTCCCTAATTTCTTCTTCTTCTTCTCCAATTTAAATCTAGATCTAGATATAGAATTCAAGCTTCCAAAATGGAGTGTGAAGGAAGTAGCAAGGTTAAGGTAAACCCATTATCAAACTCCTCTCTGTCTAATTGAAGTTGTTTAACTTCACCATTTTTTGTTAGTTTCATCATCTTCTTCATCTACGATTTATTTCTGGAAAAAGGGGGGAGAGGGGGGGGGTGTAATGTCAAAGCATATCACAAACATAGGGTTTTTTTTTTACAAAACGTAAACAATAGTACATTTAAACTGCCATTTTTATTTTGTTATGTTTTTCAGGTTAAATGTTGGGTGTGCAAAGAAAAATGTGATCATTTGTCAAGAGATTGTATTTGGAGAAACTTTTCATGTACTAATGGGTTTGATGAGGGTACTTGTGAACAAGACATACTAATTTGATAAGAAATTCCTCAGGTGCAAGGCACAAGCTACAACAGGGTGTACTGGTTTTAAATGGATGGATGAAGTGGATGTGGTGGAGTTGCAGAAGGGCAAGGGAGTTGCAAAATGTCATGAAAATATGGGTGGTGTGAACGACGAGGATAATGTGAAGCTACATATGAAAAGATTCTTGTGTGTGGAAGGGACTGTTGATAACATTTGTAAGGTTGTTAAGAAACTTCAAATAAATGAATGAGTCTGTTTAATCCAATGTGTAGTGCTGAAGTGTTAAAGTGTAATGCAATGAATTTTATTTCAAGTATGTATAGTGCTAAAGTGTAATGCAATGAGTTTATTTCAAGTATAACATTGGATGTGGTGTGATGTAACATATATAAGTCTGGAAGACCGCAAAAATATAAAGTGTTATAAAGTGCTACAATCAGAATACATATAAGTTTGAACTATCAAAATGTGTATTCCATAACCATTTCCTCTTCCTTTTCCTCTTCCAACACCACTAACATTTTCTTGTTTTGTCAGTTTTGTAGCCTTTGCAGCTTTTGCTTTTGCAGCCTTTGCTTGTTTTGCAATTTTTGCAGCTTTAAGTATTTCAGCTCTTTCTTTTGCAGTAAACCTTGTACCTGCTCCCTTGTTTGGAAATACCTTGGTAGTTCCAGTCACATGATCCCAAACAACTCTTTCTTGTCTTATCCTTGGTCTCCCCCTTATTCTTTTGAAGAGGTTCAACATCTCTAGTTTGGTTTTTATCTTGTTGTGGCTCATTTTCACAACCTATAGAATTGTGACCATATTCTCCACATCTCCTGCACCTCTATTCATTCTTCCTTTTTCCTGTTTGTTCAGCCTGATGGGCATCAATCCTTCTTTGTTTCCTAGTTCTTCCAGGTTGTTTTTTCCTTATTGGAGGCAAGACATTCAGTTCTTTTATTGGAGGCAAGACATTCAGTTCTTTTTCCTGTTGTTTCCTAGTATGCATTAGTAAAGTATGGATGAGTTTTTTCGATATTGTACCCACCTTAGTCACCACTAGGCCCAAAGCCATATCCATGGTGTGGGGTTTTTTTCTATGGGTTTCACTTACCCAAAAGGCCTCGACAATAGTGGATACTAGACCATTACTTATAAACCCCTTAGAGATCTGTTATGGTTCGGATGTAGGACTATTTGGTCTACACACCTAATATGAGTGTACCTACAAAACAAGTAATGGTTAAGTATAACATCGTTGAAATACAATAAACTGAATAATATACACAAAGAGGGGGTTAAGTCAAACAATCTTACAGAACATAAGGAATTCTTCTAGGGTAGAGAACTGCCACAGCATGAACCCCTTAGAGATACTAGACCATTACTTATAAACCCCTTAGAGATCTGCTATGGCTCGGATGTGGGACTATGTGGTCCACACACCTAACATGAGTGTACCTACAAAACAAGTAATGGTTAAGTATAACATCGTTGAAATACAAAAAACTGAATAATATACACAAAGGGGGGGGGGTTAAGTCAAACAATCTTACAGAACATAAGGAATTCTTCTAGGGTAGAGAACTGCCACAACATGAATACAAGGAATCCCTCTGAGCTGCCATTTCTTACAATTGCAACTCTTAGCCTCCAAATCCACAGTAGACTTGAATATTTGTGATTGACTTGGAATGTTGTTGAACTAGACACCCCCCCCACCACAAACACACATATCATAGTCAAACCTCATGGCATCCATTTTCTTTATCTCCTTATCCACCCTAGGTACAAGTCCAGTCTCATCCTATCCACTACATAGATTGTTTCTATGATATAAAAACTTCATCAACAGAGTGGATCTTTATTGCCAAACTCGCAATTGGCTTATCCCTAGCTTCAAGTATGTAGTTGTTGAAGCACTCAGTGAAGTTGTTAGTGTTATGATATGAACAAGCCTTGTCATTAAAATGTGCCCTTGCCCATAAACTTGCAGGCTCGCCATCCATATATGCTCTAGCCTTTTTATCCACTTGTCTCAACTCCTTCACGTGTCTCTCAAATTCACACTCCCTATAAGCCCTAGCTGCAGCCCATACTATATGATCCACCCCCTATACCTAGTCCTCAAGTTTTTTACCATGTGTCTAAAATAAAATCTTTGATAACTATCTGAAAAAACCTCATCAACAACTTCAATCAACCCTTTTTACCTACCTGACAAGAATGTCAAAGGCTCTTTGTGCCTACTAACATAAGGGTACATGTCTTCCAGAAACTTCTTCCAATTCAGAGTATCCTCACCAAAACCAATATAATAAGCAATGGGAAACATACCATTGTTTCCATCCAATGCAATCATTGTCAAACATTACAAGCAAATGTTAACAAATGTATACAACTCACCTCCATATTTACCCTTCAAAAAGCAACCATCAATACCAAGAAAAGGTTTACATCTATTAATGAATCCATCTATGCTTGCTTTAAAAAAAATAACCAGATGCTTGAAAGTGCCAGTCTGATTATCCCTTAAGTAAGCAGCAACGCTGCCGGGGTTTGATAACAAAATCTGCCTACACAACTCTGGAACTTTTCCATAGGATTCTTCATAATTCCCAAAAAGCCTTTCAAGAGAAAGAATCCTAGCATGCCATGCTTGCTAGTAAGTCAAAGTAGCCTTCCATTTATTCCTAATTAATTCTTGAATGTCATATGGCTTTGAATGTCTTGTAGTGCATCCTCATCTCTTGTTCCACCTATGATGCATTCCTGGGTGCAGTTGCCATTGTATTCTTATCATTTACATTACTAATACAACTGTGGCTTCCTTCAATTTTTCTGCACTCCATTGTATGCTGATCATTTGTTCTACCAATTAAAACCTTCCACTTGTAAATAGGATAATGCTTACACAAAAGTACCAACTTGTTACTATCATTTTTCTTATACCTAAATTCAAACTTCTTATCAACAACATAATCTCTCAAGTATACTCTGCATTTGTAAATATCCACCCAAGTGTTTTCCACCTCCAATTTCAACCCACTTCCATCATCTGAACTGAGGCCCAATCATTTTCCTCTATTTCATCAGTTCTTCTAATAAACTCCCCATTTTCTCCAAGTTCAGGAACATAATCACAAGGCCTTTGCCCATCCACCCTAGGTTCTTGAGGTGTATTAGGTGTCTTCCCTCTCAACACTTCTTCATCTTCCTCATTTGGTTTTATTTCTTCTTCACTTGATTCTGCACTCAAGTATTCTTCATCTTCAACATCAAGTTGGTCCAAATTGAAAGTTTTGCCTAAAACTTCAGCAGTCAAATGCTCTTCTGCATCTTGGGATTGAGATGGTTGTGCAGCTTCAAACAATAAATAGGAAAAAATCAAATTATGTACAATATGCTAGAATGGGGTGGGGAATTATGTCAAATAAATGTAAATCTAGTATTTTTTACCTGTAGGTTCATTCCTTGGTTCTTCACCATTGTGTTCAACACCAAAATAACCTTCCTTACTAGTCACATCATCTACATCTCCAAACTCTGAGATTATGTTAACAAATTATATACATTCTTCACATTGTTAAATAATAAAACAAACCATTAGTTTCTTACCTTCAACATTGTTTGTTGATGCTACAACACCAGAATAGCCTTCCTAACTTGCTTGACCTTCTACATCTCCAACATCTTCAATATCTGGTTGAACTTCTTTAGGGGTGGGTACTATATACAAATATAATGTTTTTTTTTTTTTTTTTTAGTTAAAACAAATTTTATTGATAAACTAACCCGATTCTCCTAAATACATATTCGTTCAAACCCGCAGTCAACACGTTGTTATCCATTACCTTCTGCACTCTCCTGAGGAGCTCAACTGCTTCTGAGCCTAGCAATCCAAACGTGTCAAATGCAAAGGGGATGAAACTATGTTGGTTAGCCTTACAAGCTCCGTCATGTTTCTCCACTTTTGTTGTTGCTGCATTGCTAACTGCTAGCCCCACCTCAAAAATCCCAGCACCCAGCCCAACCATCGGAGATGCCCCTGTAACATCAACACACGCATGTTTACCTTCTGACTTGTTATAGACCAGAATATCAGCAGGACGTAATGTCGATCTTCCTTCCTTAGGATCAGTAAGAAAGTTAACAGGAGCCTTCTTCTTAACCTGTACTCCAGCTCGCCAGGACACATCACACAAGATATCTTTAACGTGGTCATGCCTGTACTTGAAGCCGGGGTAATGCTTACAATGGACCGCATGGTCCCCAAAAGCATCAAGTCTGCTCTTCTTGCACACTGGACAAAGTTCACCATCTGAATAAAGAGGGATCATCAATCGATAACGAAGAATGGCACGATATTCTACAGGCGTCATGCGTTGTCCAAGTCCTTCCATCGGGATAGCAAGGAGAAAATCTTTGGCATGTTCTGACTGCACACATCCAATCACGGCCTTTTGTCTAGCTGACAACCCAAATTCCCTCTCAAGACCAGAACTAATCTTGTTGTAGTATGCTTCCGCCAAGACATGTTGGGGTCTGAAGGGGACGGTAGTAGTTGGAGCAAGATTACTGAGATCAAAATCAGGTATAGAAAGATGTAAACTAGCAATGGCAGTATCGAAAACATTACCCATAGGTGCAGTCGCACAACCTCGAAGAATGTGGTTTTGGAGATCTTTGGTTTGCGTACGCGAAGCTACGAAAGCAAACTTCATAACATCACTAGTACAATAAATACCAACTCCACCCATACGCATTGGGAGGGTTGCCACACGCCACTGTAGATCGCCAAAACCAGGTCCATCAGAAACCACAATATTCTGAAGGGCTGCACGAAGCTTGTGGTTAAACCATTCGGCTGTTTCCTGAACATAATCAGGGGGGCAAGTACGGAGAGCAAAGGTAAGTTTAGATATTCCCATACGAGAACGTAAAAGTGCCAGCTCACATTGCGGATCCTTTAGCTGTGGTAATAAATCCATAAGCTGAAGTGTCTTATCCACTCGTTGACGAACATTACCCATAATAAAGGATGCATCAATACTTACAGCCCCACCAAGTAACTTAACCCCTCGCTGAGGACATGATATATCAACCGGAAAGATATCTGGATAGGAGCATACAGGATCAACAGAAGGCCAGAACAACTCTGTCTTAGACACATTAAGCACGAGCCCAAGAGCTGGTCCTCTTTCCTGAATGATACGAATAGCTCTAGCCACATGTTTTGTACTACCAATCAGAATACCATCATCTAAGTACCATGCCTGCAACTCCAAGTGGCATTCTGACTGAATGCGGTGTATCAATGGATGCAAGACCAAAGCAAAGAGAAGAGGCCCCAAAGGGTCCCCCTGCTGTATCCCAGCTGCTGACCAGATATGAGTAGACCCTAGATACAATCGAGCAGGTTGGCAATAGAGGACCCATAGAGCAATAGATGGACAATGACTGCGTACCTCCCGTAGCATAGTAGACCGATCAACAAGGTTGAAGGCATTCTGAAAGTCCACAAGCAACATAGAAAGCGATATGTGATCCTTGTTGGCATAAACCAACCGATTAACAGCATGCAAAATTGCCTCTGCTCCACCAGGCACACCAACCCCAAACTGAAAATCCTCTAGATATGGGACAATATCCTTAGAAACTCCTCTCATGGCAATCTTAGACATCAGGCGACGCCAAACCATACCCACAGCTATTGGGCGAATGCCGTTACCTGGCTTAAGAAGTGGGGTGAGAGGCGCACTAGCTATGAATTCGGCCAAAACCCGTGGGCATCGACCTTATAGCCATAAGTTCACAACCGATGTCAAGGCCTCCATAAGATCTGTGGCTACAACGGATGCAACCCCACTCATAGCATCCAATAGGTGTTGGGCCCGGAGACCATCTCTCCCACAAGACGTCCCTTTGGGGAAGGACCTGATGCATGATAATATCCCGTCCCTCTCAACTGATAGAGGCGACTCAAGTAAAGGAATGTCGGGGACAGATGGTGGTGGATGCTTTGGGTGTTTATCCTCTAAAGCCCGTTGCGTCTCTGGAGTGTTCGGAGCAACCCCTGATGATACCAACACCTTCACGGCTGCTGCAAAGTACCCGTCTGCAACCTTTTGCAAACACCGTCCTACATTCTTACTCTGGGATTGTCGAGATGATCGTTCCAACGGAGGCTCTGTGTGCGTGACCCTCTCAATCAGACGAAATATACCCCCAGGCTCGTTCCAAATAGAGAGAGCCTGCAAAATCTGATTCTGCTGGAGATATTTCCGAGTGCCAGATCGACGCTCTTGGCGATTCTGCGGATGGAACACTTGCAATGTACAATAGGGAAGTAGGAGCAATCTAACCCATGGCCTTGTCGACATGGGGTCTGCAGTAACCTCATACAAGACTGACTTCAATGCACAGGAAAATGCTAATCGACAAGGACGTGGAATACTTTTCACTGTGCGGAAAGGTCTACAGAAAATACGATCAAGTGATATCTCATCTAAAGAAGGTGCAACAATAGAAAGGTGAGTATCGATACCAGTGTCCCCTCCTGCTGTAAGTGCGGGTGGATTATCAACATGCACAAGTTGTGGTGGTTGTATACCTACAATTGCACACTCTAACTCACCGGTCTCCTTTCGCGCAGGTGGTTTGATGACTGCACCATCCGGATGTTTACATTTTATGGTCGATGCATGGATACCAAAACAATCACCACACATCCATTTCTTCATCCTCTTCTAAGTATTGTCAAGCGACGAAAATAAACCTATATCAACTTTGATCGCATCTCTCAGCCTGTCGATGTCATTTACCCTCTTCAAGTGATCTTTCTTAACATGCGTTGGGATGTACGAAGATTTGTATCCATTTCCACACGATCCATTTGTGCATCCATCAAAGTTTCGAAATGGACAATGAATACTCTCCATCAAGCAGCCAAATTTTTTTTTCCTGTTTTTTTCAGTTTTTTTTTTTCTGGCTGGCTGGAGCTGTCTCCTGGTTCTGTCTTGGCTGGCTCACTTGACTGCTGGTGTCGGCTTAAATGGCTCGAGTGCTGGCTTGAATATGTTGACTGGCTCAGATGGCTCGACTCACTGGCTTGAGTTGGCTCTCTGTTCTGGTTCGCCTGGGTTGGCTTGGCTTGGCTTGGCTCGGCTCGGACAAGCCAGATTTGCGATGGAATGGAGAGACGGAAACCCAATCTCGATCTGGGTGTGGGTGGTGATCGGAGGAGGTTAGGGGTGGCAGTGGGTATAGAGGTGGTTTGGGGTTATGCTGTTGTGGGCGTATGGAGGCAGAGAGGAGTGCTGGAGGGCTGGTGGTGGTGGTATGCGCAAGTGAAGATGGGTGTCGGACTGGTGTATGCGCAGGAGAGAGGGAGAAGGAGAGAGAGAGAGAGGAGAGAGAAGGAGAGAGAGATAGTGGTGGGTGGTGGGACAAATTTTATTGATAAGCTAAACGAATTACACAAAAGTAGAGGACAAACGCGCTACAAACTGCGATTCTCCTAAATACATATTCGTTCAAACCCGCAGTCATCACGTTGCTATCCATTACCTTCTACACTCTCCTGAGGAGCTCAATTGCAATAAATAAATAATAAATAAATATATTTATTATTTTGGAGGGGGTGTAAGTCAAATTACAATAAATAAATGTATTTATTGAACTAAGAGTACATAACTACATATAACATAAAAAGAAGTGGTTGCCTCCTTCTGTTGCAAAGTCCTCATAGTCATCCCAAAATCCAGGTTCATCATCCTCATGGTTCCATTCACTGTCACTCTCTGTCACAATATAAAGCAATGTCTTCATTGAATGCTTATTAATAAAACAAGTCTACAATAGATAGAATCAGTTGTATATTGAAATAGAAATACATTAAATAGACTCACCTATTGAATGTTGTCCACCAAATTTCTTCTTTCTCCTGTTACAATCAAACTCATGGTCCCCCCATGTGATTCTTCTATTGTACTCTTCTTTCCCTTTTCACTATTCCTTTTAACAAGTGTCTTCTTTTTTTAGGAGTAACAACTTTCTTTTTAGGAGTTGTTTTTCTCCTCTTAGGAGTTCCCATCTTTTTAGAACTTCTTACAACTGATGTGTTGTCTGTGTTTTCACAATCTATAGAATCATCTATGACTATGGGATCTGTGTTGGTGGTGGTGAAACAGGTCTGACAGACCTTGTCAGACGGTCTCCTTCGTATTGAATGAATAAGTGTAGTTTACACTTAGTCCCACATGAGTTGTGGGAAGTGGGTAAAGATGTTTAAATACAAAATTGTTACATTAAGGGTGTAACCTTTTGGGTTACCAAGTTTTCGCACGGTAGCAGAAGACTATACACTTAGTTGTCCACAACACATGCGCGCGCGCCGCTGCCTGTCCGTCCGACCGGTGGGCTCGGCTCGGACTCGGGCTCGGGCTATGTGGTGGTTGATAAGTTAGCTTATCTTTTTGGTCCACCTTTTATTTAGTTAAATTGTGAATGGCTTCACTGGATCATATTATATCTTTACACTAACAGATGTGTTTGTTCAAAATGAAACAGTACGTCCAATGGGTCTGACTCGTTTCATTAAGTCTGCCAAGAGATGTGCCTGTTGAGAAAAGACGTTTTCCAACTGGTGTGTGTCTGTTGTGAACATTCACGACTTAGCCTATAAATTGAGTGTTGTTTTGGCCAGTAAGCACACAATTCATTTAGACTAAGTCTGCTTCTCTCTCTCTCTCTCTCTCTCTAAATAAAATTCAAAGTTTTCTTCTTGTTTGTTCGCCAGTACTCTGCTATAACAGTGCAGTTTAGCAGAGTGTAGAAAAGTTGTATCTTGGGAGACTATCGTCCAGTATCTGTGTGCACCAGTAGCAGGGACGTAATATTATCTTAAGGATATTGCCTTGGAAAGCCTCTGTTCATCTTCTTAATCCTCAAATTGTGTTGTAAGTGTTACTGTTTTTCTGAATTCATTTAATATAAATTATTTGTTTTCTGTTTGAGTTAGTACAGTTTCTATTTCTGTAATGTGTGTGTTATATTCCTGAGTTCATACAATATAATCCCAACAGACTTAAGACAATATTAAAAGTTGGTTTATGTAGAAAAATGACGAGCAATTCTTCTTTGAAGACTACTGAAGTGCCTGATCTGACTAAGATCAAGATCATCAATCCTCAAGACAAGCCAGAGAAATTCAAGGGTGTGGATTTCAAAACATGGAAGAGCAAGATGTTGTTCTATCTGACCACCCTCGGTTTGACAAAGTTCTTATCTGAAGATACTCCTAAGCCCAAACCTGGTCAGACCGCTGAAACAGACAAGGAAGTATTCCAGGCTATTGAAGCATGGAAGCACTCTGATTTCCTTTGTCGCAATTATGTTCTGAACTCGCTTGATGAAATGTTGTACAAGGTTTATAAACCTATTGTTACTGCCAAATTATTGTGGGAGGCTCTGGAAAAGAAATATAAGACTGAGGATGCTAGTCTCAAGAAATTTGTGGTCGATAAATTTATGGACTATAAAATGATTGATTCCAAGTCTGTTTCTGATCAAATCCAAGAACTCCAGATCATCTTACATGAAGTCCATGCTGAGGGCCATATAATTGGTGAGACCTTCCAAGTGGCAGCAATCATTGGAAAGCTGCCTCATTCTTGGGAAGATTTCAAGCATTATCTGAAACATAAATGCAAGAAAATGAGTCTGGATGATCTGATAGTGCGACTGAAGATTGAAGAGGACAACAGGGGTACTGAAAACCGAAGTACTTTTGAGGCCAAGGCACATGTGGTAGAGACCTCAAAGCAAAGTAAGCCCTCCTCTAAGAAGAGGAAGAAAAATCAGTCCAACAATGCACCCAAGGACAAAGGTCAAAAAAAGTTCAAGGCAAGCTGTTTTGTTTGTGGTAAGAAAGGTCATTTGGCCAAAGATTGCAGGCACCGCAAAGACGAAAAGGCTCCTGAGGCGAACATGGCTGACATATCCAGGGAGATTGACAACATGCACTTGTCTGCGGTGGTTTCTGAAGTGAACTTAGTATCTAATATCAAGGAATGGTGGATAGACACTGGGGCTACCCGCCACATCTGTCCTGACAAGAGCCTCTTCTCTACCTATCAGAAGTTGGAGTATGAAGAAAAACTTTTTATGGGCAATTCTACAGTCTCAATGGTTGAAGGCTATGGAAAAGTGGTTCTGAAATTCATTTCTGGACACAAAGTCACTCTCAATGACACTCTCCATGTACCTGACATCAGGAAGAACCTAGTTTCTGGTTCTGTCCTTAGCAAGAAAGGTTTCAAAATGGTATTTGAGTCAGATAAGTTGGTGCTGACCAAAGGTGGGGTGTATGTGGGCAAGGGGTATCTAAGTGATGGCCTCTTTAAGGCAAATGTAGCCGTTGTTGAAACCAACAAGACAATTATGTACTATGATTCTATGAATAAGATTAATTCTTCTTACTTGCTTGAGTCACCAAATTTATGGCATGATAGATTGGGTCATGTTAATTATAGAAAAATGAATAAACTAGCAAGTTTAGGATTAATTCCTAAATTTGACATATGGCATGATAGATTGGGTCAAGTGTGGGACTTGTGTGGAAGCAAAGTTTGCAAAACAACCTTTTCATTCGGTTGAGAGAAGTACTGAGGCATTAGGCTTAATACATACTGATTTATGTGATTTTAAATCTATTCCAACTCGAGGTGGGAAAAAGTATTTTATCACATTTATTGATGATTGTACTCGCTACTGTTATGTATATTTACTTAATAGTAAAAACGAGGCTTTAAGTGCTTTTATAAAGTACAAAACTGAAGTTGAGAATCAGTTAGACAAGAAAATCAAGATCATAAGATCTGATAGAGAGGGTGAATATGAATTTCCATTCGTCCAAGTCTGTGCTAAAAATGGAATAATCCATCAAACTACAGCACCCTACTCACCTCAACAAAATGGTGTTGCTGAAAGGAAGAACATAACTTTAAAAAATATGATTAATATCATGCTTATAATTTCTTGTCTACCTGAGAACTTGGGGGGGGGGGGGGGCTTTACATATGTCTAATCACATATTAAACAGAGTACCACACAAGAAAAATGAAACCATTCCATAGGAGTTATGGAAAGGACGACAACACAACTATAAATACCTTAAAGTGTGGGGGTGTCTTGCCAAAGTTATGGTTCCGCCACCGAAGAGAACTAAACTTGGGCCTAAAACAGTTCATTGTTACTTTTTGGGCTTTGCCCAAAATAGTACACTACAACAGAATTGCTTATTTGCAACACTTTTGTTTGCAACGCTCACCCTGTATTGCTATTACTTAGTTCTTGCAACGTTTAAACACGTTGCAATTAATGAGATTGTCAAATTTAAAATTAACCTTGATTAACTACGTTAGCAACGCTTTTATGCGTTGCTAATAATTTTTTTCAATATTTATTTCTTTTTAAAAAATAATTTTAAAACCAAAAATAATATTTGTCACGTTTCAGAACGTTGCAAATACGAATTACATATTAGCAACGCTTAGTAACGTTGCAACAATATATTTTTTTGAAAAAAAATATTATTTATCATTCTTATTTATTAGTAACGTGATCTTCGTTGCTATTACTATTGTTATTAGCAACGTTATCAGCGTTGCGGTTGCGAAAGGACTGGCAAGGATTATTAGCAACGATTATATACGTTGCCAAAGACAAACTCTATTAGCAACGACCTAAAACGTTGCAGTAACTAGAAAAAACCAAAAGGCTTAAACTCGTGTTTTCCATCCGTATCTTTCTCTTCGGGGCTGTTTGTTTTTTTTGGGTCCCTCTTGTAAGAGGTTGCCTCTTTTAAGAGGTAGGTCTTGTAAGAGGTTGCCTCTTATAAGAGGTACATGAAAATCGTTTGTTTTTGCCTCTTGCAAGAGCTTATAAGATGTAAGGTGTTTGTTTTTAAAACCTCTCATAAGAGGTAAACTTTACAATTATATCCTCTTCTAAAACATATTTTTTTAATTTCATAAATGTATAAAAAAATTTAAAAAAAAATTAATTTTTTAGCTTAAGAAAAAGAAAATTCCATAAATATAAGAGAGATAGGAAAATATGTGAAAGAGAGAGAGATTAAAAAAAGATTTAAGATATTTTATATTTAAGGACTAGGGGTAGGTAAAAGTTATAAAGATCATGGGTAGCAAGGTCATTGCCACTACCAAAAATCAGCCTCTTATAAGAGGCAAACCTCTAGTAACCTCTTATAAGAGGTGAAAAACAAACACCTTATTTTACTGGTCCACCTCTTAATAGAGGCTCTAGTAAATCCAACCTCTTAGAGCATTCCCAATGCAAGGTGGATTTTGGGGGTGGGGTGGATAAATCCACCTTGAAACTCAAAATAATGTCCCAAGGGAAGGTGGATTTTCAAAAGTGGGATCCCACTGGTGGATTTCAAGGTGGGAGAATCCACCTTGAAATCCACATGTGGGTGGTAGAACCGGACGGCATGTCATATGCCGTCCGTTTTTTTTAAAAAAATTTACGTAGTGTTTTAAAGGTTTTGGACTCTCGGACGGCATGTGACATGTCGTCTACCTATTTTTTTGCAAAAAAAAACGAACGACATGTGACATGCCGTCCGGATTTTTAAAAAAATCCACTTCCTATTAACAAAGAGTCCACCTTCCCTTGGGAACTCTCCACCTTGTAGAGTTCCACCTTGAGTCAACAAAGTGGATTTATCCTAGTGGCGCATACGTGGCGCCTACGTGGGTCCACCTAGGCAAAATCCACCTTGTTGATTCAAGGTGAAACTCTACAAGGTGGAGAGTTCCCAAAGGAAGGTGGACTCTTGTATAGAGAAAGTGGATTTTTAGAAAAACCGGACGGCATGTGACATGCCGTCCGAGAGTCCAAAACTTTTAAAACACTACGTAAACTTAAAAAAAAAAAAAAACGGCATGTAACATGCCGTCCGGTTCTACCACCTGTGGGCAGCCACTTCTCAAAATCCACCTCCCCTTGGGACATTGTTTTAGGCTTCAAGGTGGATTTATCCACCCCACCCCAAAATCCACCTTGCATTGGGAATGCTCTAAGAGGTAAAAACAAACAGCACCTTCCTCTCTCTTCCCCTTTTTTTTTTCTTTTCTTCTCCCTTCACCACAAAGTGTCAGATCACCAACTCTCTTTCTCTCCTTTGCTTGTTCGTTCGTTCGTTGAATTTGAATTTCAATGTGCGTTTTCTGCGCAGGAACGAGAACAATCAACAATAGATCGAATAATTCAATCAATTAAACCAGGTTTTGTTTTCTTATTCACTGAGAATTGATTCCAAATTCCTTCAATTTTGCAATTTTTTAATAGCTTTTGATGTTATTGGATGCAGAAACAAAAACAAACAAAAGAAGAATTTTGGTAGAAAATTACAGAAATTGCAGTCGGAATTAGCCTTCATTCACAATTGAAACTCGAAACTAAGGTAAACAAAATCACTCTAATCTCTGTATCATCTTCACTCTAATATTCAAAAAATTTATAATTAATTTCAGAAAACTGATTTGAGACCAGTTTTACAATTAATTGAATGTGTTGTCGCCACTACCAGGTGAAAATTATGTGGTTTTTGATTTTCATGTGGTCTAGTGCTATAATCTGATCACTTTACTTGTATAATTTGTTGGCCACTACCACTTTTTTTGAATCTTTTTGTTTCTATGGGTTCGCCTAGCCGTATCCTATGGCATCCTGTAGTCTAACTTAATTAGTAAATAAAATTAACCTTGGAAACCAGAATAACTAACTTCCTAAACTCTCGCTAACACTGTGCGGTACCATAGCAGATATTATGGGCACCAAACAGTTACATCACATTCCAAATTGAATTATGTATTGATGATGACTTTTGATTGGTCTCTAAATTTTGAGCTCATTTCCATTTCATTTCATTGTAGCAGTTCTTAAATAACTATTGCTGAACTTGTCTAAACTGAACTGAAATGCTGACTTTGATCCATGTTTTTGTGTATTTTCACTTTGATTGGGAATTTGATTGCCATAAGTAAAAGATTGTATTATCTGTTCTCTTTCAAATATATTTAGTTTCATCAAATTTGGAATTTCTCTGTAAAAGATACGAATTCTCAAAGATAGGTTCTTGAGCAGAAATTTCTGACGAAGTTTTCATATACTGAATAGGCTGCAGTATAAACTTTCTGCGGAATTTATTCTGATTCTTATCTTGTTTATTCAAAAGCTCAGTTAAGCTAGATTATAGAGCTGTCCTGTTTCAGGATCATTTGCTGTAGACGTTGTCTAACTACTAAGAATCGGGTCAACAGTCTGACGACTAATTCTGAAACTAAATTTTGATCAACTGGGCTATAAACTGTATATACTACTTTTATGGTTTCAACCTAGATTAGATAGAGCAATAAAATGTATTGTTAGCAAAGGTGTGCAGTGTGCTATGCCTAGGTGAGTTGGGAAATTTCCTTTTAATGTTTTTAATTCTTATGAATCGTGTATATTCTGCCATTAGTGTGCATGTTATTTGTTGGCTCTAGATTTTGATGTTATTTTATTATACAAACCTTGCTATTTTGTTCTTAATTAATGTCCTTTTGCTAGATTTCTTCAATGATTGTTTGTTTTATGTTTTGTTAATTTGAAGCAATTAGATTTGATGTTTATTTACTGTAATAGGTATATGAATATGGACAAGAGTTGGATGCAATTAGATCGCTTTCTGCCCGCATATAGGAAAGGTGTTCGTAACTTTATTGAAAGAGCAAGTGATCATGCTGATGCGTTAGGTAGAATCCGTTGTCCGTGCAGGAGGTGCAAAAATAGGGAGTACAAACTTGTTGCGGAAGTATATGATGAGTTGATTTTGAGGACATAGACAAGTCCTACACATGTTGTCTTGTCCAATAGAGAAAGATATCAGATGGAGGATGATTTTATAGTTAACGAGGATTCTGATGAAGGAGATGATACTTTAATGGATTATTGTAGTGAACGAGAAGACGTTGCTTCGAGTGATGATGATACAAACATTGACTAAATGTCTAGGTAAAGGTTCATTGTGTTATATATATTTTTTAGCTATATGTTGCTATTTATCTAGTAATAAATGCTACCTTATTATTTTTTCTTTTGGGAAATGCTTTTAACAATTTTTTTCATTTTGGACAGATAGTAGATGAGTACAACCATTTGCTTGCGAGTGAGCGATTAACAATCATTTACAGGTAATGTTTTTGCGTGTTTCTGCTAGTGATAGACTGTGTAGGGATACTTTGGACTTGAAATCTTTTGAATCTTATTAGAAAGAGTTATATCGATTTTGGAAGCATGTAGACATGTATGGTAATGCTTTTTGCCTGACGTGTTACCTTGTAGCGTTCATGTAGACTCACAGTTTTGACCACTAATATATATCATTTTCTACAATCTAAGTGTAGTTTTTCTTTCTTTCTCCAGGTATATAAAACAGGGCTGAGTATCTTTTTGGGGCTGAGTATTGGTCTGACTATGTGCTATAGGCACATACGCAATGATGAAAATAGGGATCCTGAAGTAGTTTAGTGTATGTTGCGTTACTGCTGTTGTTGCTGCTACTAATAGCTTCTATGCAGATTGGTTTTAATATTTTTGAGTTTTGAAGTTGGTATTGCTGCTGACTGTCCAAGGATACTAGTCTGGGTCTTAGGTGTTTTATGTATGATGTGCTTTGGAGTTTATGAACATTTTTCATTACTGTGTTCTTTCCCATTTGTACAAGCTTGTTGTACTCTCTTGTCAAGGAATGAATGAAATATTATTGTTTTGATGAAAAAATAAATAGACTAAAGACTTTTGGTATTTAAATCTGAAAATAGTGACATATATGTCAACACTATTATTGAATCTCGTGATGTTACATTCTTTGAGAATGTCTTTCCTCATAGGAAAGATCATGTAGATAACACTCCAAAACGGACACACGAGGTGTCTAATGAAACAAATGAACCAGATGACAATTCAGATGAGCCTGAATTAGAAGAGCCAAGACGTAGTAAAAGGGCAAGAACTTCGAAGTCATATGGTCCAAATTTTTTAATTTATATGTTAGAAACTGAACCTAGGACGTATAAAGAAGCAATGTCTTCTCTTGATGCTCCACTTTGGAAGGAAGCAATTGCAAATGAAATTGAATCCATTCAAAGCAACAATACTTGGGAATTGGTTGATCTTCCACAAGGAAGTAAAACCATGGGGTATAAGTAGATATTCAAACGAAAATTGAAACCAGGTGGTTTAGTTGATAAGTATAAAGCTAGACTAGTTGCAAAAGGATATCGTCAAAAGGAGGGCTTAGACTATTTTGACACATATTCACCAGTAACAAGGATAACATCAATTAGAATGTTATTCGCAATTGCAGCCATATTTAATATGGAAGTACATCAAATGGATGTAAAAACTGTATTCTTATATGGTGACTTAAAAGAGGGGATTTATTTGGAACAACCAGAAAATTTTCAAATCAAGGGAAAAGAAAACAAAGTATGTAAACTGGTTAAATCCCTCTATGGTTTTAAACAGACTCCAAAACAATGGCATATAACCATTAATGGAGTCATGATTAAGAATGGGTTCCAAAGCAATGAATGTGACAAGTGTGTCTTTTTCAAGAAAGTAGGCGAGGCTTACGTCGTTGTTTATTTATATGTCAATGACATGCTCATTTTCGGGACTAAAAGTGAAGTTATTAAGTCTACGAAAGAAAGGCTCAAAAACAACTTTGAAGTGAAAGATTTAGGTGTCGCAGATGTTATCTTGGGAATTAAGATAATTCGAACACCTAATGGAATTGGGGTATCTCAAACTCATTACATTGAGAAAATGATAGAAAGGTTCAAACATCATGGAATTAAAAAGGCAAATACACCTTTTGTTCCAAATATGTTGTGTAATAAAAATCATGGTCCTACCATTGATCAACTCGAGTATTCTCGAATCATTGGTAGTTTAATGTACGTTATGAACTGTACAAGTCCTGATATTGCCTATGCAGTTGGTAAACTAAGTCGGTTTACAAGTAATCCAGGCAAAAAAACACTGGGCTGCTCTTCTGCGAATGTTAGGGTATTTAAAAGATACACCTAACTATACCTTACACTATGAAAGATATCCAAGTGTTGTTTAAGGTTATAATGATGCAAACTGGATTTCTGATACAGGAGAATCCAAGGCAACCAGTGGGTATGTGTTTACTTTGTGTGGTGGTGCAGTATCATGGAGATCTGCCAAACAAACATGCATTGCAAGATCCACAATGGAATTTGAATTCATAGCTTTAGATAAAGCCGGTGAAGAAGCTGAGTGGCTTAGGGGTTTCTTAGAAGATATCCCATTATGGCCGAAACCTGTGTCGACCATATGTATCCATTAGTGACAACCAAACAGCTCTAAGCAGTGCTCAAAGCTTTATGTATAACGGTAAATCACGACATATACGTGGTAGACATAATACCGTGAGGCAGTTACTCTCACATGGAGTTATTTCCATTGATTATGTGAAATCACAAGATAACCTAGCGGATCCATTTACTAAAGGTTTATCTAGAGAGAAAATTGACTGCGCATTGAGGGGAATGGGGCTAACGCCTCAATAACAACAAATTACCTTATACGGAAACCTAACCTAGCAACTGGAGATCCCACGGACTAGGTTCAACAGGACAACCAATTCTGAGTAACTTACCAGGAGCACTCGGGAGATTTTCTCTATCCCATTCCCATGATGCAACAAGTGCAACCTACAGTGTCGTACAGGTTATGCTATGCTTTTAATGACGCCTATATCTTGTGAAATACAAGTGGGGTATAGTAGGATACCTTTAATAGGAGCGGTCACCTATGTTAGTGAGAGCTTGGTCGACTCTATGAGATTTCTTAAAGGCAGAATATCTCTAGTAGCACTCGCAGAAACTAAGATTGTTCAAGGCCAAAATGAACACAACCGAGAATTAAACAAGAATCGGGATAACATTGTGCATGGCTTATTGTCTTGGTTTACACCAACAGCTGACAGTTCAAGATAAAATATTTCACTGATTAGCTAAGTAAATACGATAAGTCTATGCTACGGAAGGTTCAAAGTGAAATATCTACCTATCCCGAGGCAATGTTGTTCCAACATACTCTTCGAATAAGCTTTTGAGAATTTGTACACGGATTTCATTCAATGTGGGGGATTGTTGGAGAAACAGGTCTGACAGACCTTGTCAGACTGTCTCCTTCTTATTGAATGAACAAGTGTAGTTTACACTTAGTCCTACATGAGTTATGGGAAGTGGGAAAAGATGTTTAAATACAAAATTATTACACTAAGGGTGTAGCCCTTTGGGTTACCAAGTTTTCGCGCGATAGCGCAAGGCTATACACTTAGTTGTCCACCACACACGCGCGCGTGCGCGCGCCACCGCCGCCACCCGACCAGCCGGCTCGGCTTCGCTCGGGCTTGGGATATGTGGTGGTTGATAAATTGTGAATGGGTTCACTGGATCATATTATATCTTTACACTAACAAATGTGTCTGTTCAAAATGAAACAATACGTTTTCCAACAGGTGTGTGTCTGTTGTGAACAGGCACGACTTAGCCTATAAATTGAGTGTTGTTCTGGTTAGTAAGCACACAATTCATTCAGACTAAGTCTGCTTCTCTCTCTCTCTCTCTCTCTCTCTCTCTCTCTCTCTCTCTCTCTCTCTCTCTCTCTCTCTCTCTCTCTCTCTCTCTCTCTCTAAATAGAATTCGAAGTGTTCTTCTTGTTTGTTCGCCAATACTCTGCTATTACAGTGCAGTTTAGCAGAGTGTATAACTGTTGTATCTTGGGAGACTATCGTCCAGTATCTGTGTGCACCAGTAGCAGGGACGTAATATTGTCTTAAGGATATTGCCTTGACAAGCCTCTGTTCATCTCCTTAATCCTCAAATTGTGGAGTAAGTGTTACTGTTTTCCTGAATTCATTTAATATAAATTATTTGTTTTCTGTTTGAGTTGGTACATTCTCTATTTCTGTAATGTGTGTGTTATATTCCTGAGTTCATACAATATAATCCCAACATGTCTTTAGCAAAACTTGGATCAACAACCAATGGAGTCACCTTTTCAATGTCTGCAATAATCTCCCTATAACCATAGGCATTCTTGGGTGCATGATACTAGAAAAAAATAAGTTCAACATCCTTTACAATTTGATATCTCTGTTTTTCCCATAAACAATAAAGACTAATAAAGCCACCTACACACTCAGATATACCATTACCCATCCATCCAACAATGTCTATAATGGATGTTGTATCTCCATCCCACGGCATTGAAGTTTCTTTTGACTTACCACCAACATACTTATAAGTAGGAAACTATGATAGTCCAACATCTACCACTCTGCAGGCAACATTTTACCATTTTTAAACTGCACAGGTACAAATTCTCTAGTGGGAAATAAGTGTGGTGGACATTCATCCCATGTCCCACTATATAGAACTTTAAAAAACTTAACATCCTCCATATTCCTGCAAAATATATAAATTCAAAGTCCACCATGGTTCAAAACCCAAGTTCAATAGTATATTTTAAACACAAGTTCTAACACATTTCATTTCATTTTTTAACCATAAAACAAGACATTCCAGGCGTTATCAGTTCATCACCACAAAACAAAAAGTACAAACTAGACAAGTTTAATCTTTTAACCACAAAACAACAACTACAAACCCATATCATGATAAACAAGCAAAAAGTATCAGGTTTAAAACCCAAGTACAAAATCATGATAAACAAACAAACCCTAACAACAAATTATCATTATAAGCAAACAAACCCAATCCTAAAATCATGATAAACAACTCTAAATATAACTTAGAGTACAAGTTTAAACAGAAAAAAAACAAAAGAAATAAAGGTTTTTGTTGCCGCTTTTGTAGAAACAAAAATAGCAAATAACTTAATGTTTTGTGGATTTAGACCAACTGAACCCTAAATCATGATTATATATTTTAATAGTGTGGCCATTGGATCAAATTGTATTAGATCTTATAAGATGTTGCCACGTGGATCGAAGTAAACAGGGTAACAGGTTATTTATCCGTTATTTTTTGTTAACAGTCAGTTTGGGGGTGGGTGTTAAGTCAAAAGAAAACTTCGGGGGCATTTTGGGGAGAAAAAAATAAGATTAGGTGTTAAGTTTAATGGAAGCAGACGCGGGGGAGGGGGGGCAAAGTCTGCATTTGGAGAAAGGGGGGGGTTTAACAGAAAACGTGGACAAAATAAGGGGGCTTAAGTAAAAAAAACTTTTTTTCTAATAGGGCCATTAAGTGAAGCTGATGTTGCCAATTTTTGCCTGTCACGTGGGATAATGATGACATGGATTTTTTACTTATATTTTTTTTAACTTTCTATTTTAATTTAAAATAAATTATTTATTTTTTGAAGTGTCTTACTCATCATGGATAAAAAAATTTACCACAATTGTTTTTTCACAAAAATAAATTCTGAATTAAAATTCCACGTCATAATGGTCCCACATGATATGTGGCAAAATTTGGCCACATCAGCTTCACTTAATGGCCATGTTAGGAAAATTGGATGGGAAAATTACAAAATTGGTTGCCCAAATTTAAAGGTTTTGAAGTCCGTTGCCTAAATCAAATAAATTATCAAAGTACGTGTCCTAGATTATTAAAAGGTTAGATTTTGAATCATCATAGCTATATTTACTGTAAGTGCATCATTATACATCTTCTTACATGTAACAGCAAAAGCAACAGAGTATCATTGTTCAGTTAGAATCGAGTGCAGGAGATTGCAATCCAAAAGCTTGGAGAGGAAATTAAGGTGAAACTTCTTCTATAAGATACTAAAAGCACGTGACAGACAGCTAAGAAGAGGAAGGCTTGGCTAGGAAAAGAAAAAGGTTAAACATTTACTCTCCTCACCTACCCCATTGTTACACATTCAAACCTTCATACACTGGATTGATTGTTGGAGTGTCATTCAACGGAACATATCCGGTGAGTTCCTGCAGGTACACGGAGCTGAAGACCAGAGAACACCATTTTCGTCAAGTACGCGGAGTTCGATATCTGAAGCCACTGTCTTCTTTGACCTGACGGTGTGAGTTCAAAGTGGGCTTACATTTGATGCTTGAAGGAGGGCATTGAAGGTCTCAGATCTAGATTCTCATAAACTAGGTTTGAGTCATTAGGGTTGAAAAAGATGGGGAAAACTAGAGCGTGAGAACTTCAAATAGGGATGGAAGAAAGAGATAATTTGAGGGAAGAGTTAAGATATTAAGAGAGGAACATGCACAAAGAGAAGAAGAAAGTCACCCCGAAGAGAAGTTAGCGAGGACGGAGAAGAACCAGAAGAGGTGAGGATATTGCAGCCTCTGCCACCAAGACGACATAGACAAGGAGAAAGAGAAATAACTATGGACTCGGTAGGGTCACATGCTACGGAATACATAGAGATCACAGCAGATGATCCAGACCAAGGGGTGGATCTGGTACCGACGGGCAATGCGTACGCCAAATTATTCTAGAGGGTGGAGGGACTTCAAGAAGAACTGAAAAGGCAAAACAAGGGCAAAACTTCCATGGTTTCACAGGATCTAGAAAGATTGGGGAAAAGACCCCTTGCAAGTTCATGTTATATGTATGCATTCCCCACAAACTTACACATGCCCAAATTCCATGAGTATGACGGTACCAGTGATCCTATCCAACACCTTAATCATTTCAAGCAGAGATTGGCAACGTGGGAAGGCCTGGAATTTGATGGTATATGGCGCAGACTGTTCCCCGGTAGTCTCATGGCTAATGCCACAGATTGGTATTTAAGTCTGAATACCGGAAGGATTTCAAATTTCGCTCAACTGTGTGCAACATATTCGTGACCCATTACATCCATCAGAGAAGAGAGGAAGCAGACATCTCGTCTCTTTTCGATATGCACCAGGGCAAAGATGAAAGCCTGGAAGTGTTTGTCACAAGATTTAAGAATGGTGAGGTGGCATATAAAACAACGGTGGTAGCATTCCAGAAGGGAGTGCGCGAGAAGACTCAAGCTTACAACGCGTTGAATTCTCCATCAATCACTTTTCTAGAAGAACTATATGCCAAGACTGAGAAGTACATAAGGTTAGAAAAACTCGGTGCTAGAAATGCAGGGAAATCTCCAATGGTGACAATGAACTCAGTGAAAGGCAAAGATAAGAAAGAATCGGAACCATCGCAGTGACCTAGTCCACCACATGAGTCCGAGATTCATAGGAACTGTGATGGTGGGAAGGGATCAGACAACAGAAGGAAGTATGATAGGGATGAGCCACGAAAATCGCCACCAAGGAAACGTACTCCACCAAAGAAACTCTCACCCTTCAACAAAACTGTAGACCAGATTTACTGAAGAATTAGAGGTCTAAACTGTTTTCGAGGCCCTCTCACCAAATGTGCCACCATAAGAGGAAAACATTATTGTGACTATTGTGGGTGCATGAGGATGCTCACTCCATGCCATCACACACGATGGATTCATGATGGTTCAATACTCCCCTGACCATGGGATCTCACATTCTGGAGCTCAGTGGCCGAGGACACTGGAGCGGTGGAGGACATTAACAAAAGGCTTGGGACCTGACAATGGTCAACGCAAGAGGTTCCAAGCACGCTAAGGAAAGTTACTTTGCAGGGTCCGCACTCCTGGATGGTTGCCTAGCAGGATCCATGCTCGATACGCACAGATGCAAGGTTGAGCGGCTGCCAAGTTGCATCCGTGCAGACTCTCGACAAGAACATGCCATGTGGACATGGAAGTTGTTCCAGAAACATTCCACCACGTTTATTATGTGTTCCTACACGTGTTTAACATGTTTACTTGCAGGCTAAGTATGCATGCGTATTGGATGTTGTCAAAGGCCAAATATGGAAGGTTATACACATCCAGAAATGGCAGTTAACCGGAATCATGCACTGATTGAAGGGCTAATGGTCAACACACGTGCTGCATTTCTCCACTATAAGTACAAGGTAATGTACACAGCAAAGGTACGTTTCTCTAAACCCTGCACCCACAATTGGCGCCCACAGTGGGGCACAAGAACTAGAAAATCTCCATCCGAAATTCTGTTCAAACACCTTCGGAATGACCGTACTCTGGAACTCTAAGGTTGTTGGCAACAAGGAAATTGCTGAGAAGAGCACTGGTGGTTCTCGCATACCAGGAAACCTTGCTGCTGTCATCACACAAGAGCAACTCCATAATCCTCTTGCACTTGCCAATCCAATGTTTGAATAGGCAATGAGACGCATGAACGAGAACCATCAGAACTCAATGCTCAAGGTAAGAAACCTTTACCTGATGGCAAGCCTCCAAAGCTAGTTCAACGTCCAGACAAATCTCAAGAACATGAATCGGATGCTGGTGATGATGGGGACGTTGGGGATAAAGCAGACATTGCTAGCAAAGAGCGTCCTCAACCCTCAAAGTCCAAGGAAGCTTACAGGATCGTGCTGAGCGAATTAGAGTCCTCCTCATCCTCCAGATGCCACCGTCAAGACAGGAGGCCACTGGAGCGTCCACGCCCCGTCCAACGGTGCTTCAGCCCAAAACGCAGCTACCGCCAGTATGATGAGCGGCGCCAGCCAGACAGTCATGTGATGGAATAGCTGAGAGGTGACTATCATATATTTATAATTAATCTTCTTATTTGACCCCTTTTGCAATGAAATTGAATAACCGAAAGGTGACGGTTTGATTATGAATTAATATGTTGAGCCAGACAGTCCAAGATAGACGACTTCTTCGTCAGAATGGCCATCCAAGCCACCGAGGAGAGTCCTTTTACCGGTTCCGTCATGAGGAATCCGATGCCAGAAAGGTTCTCACTCCCCAGTTTCACTCCCTTCATTGGTAAGACAGATCATGTTGCTCACGTGTTCCACTACAGAGCCCAGATGTAGCAGTACGAGTTGGACAACCATGTCATATGCAGAACCTTCTACTCAAGCCTCCAAGGATCTGCTTTGGCGTGGTACCACAAAATCGAACCAGGGACAGTTGCTACTTTCTCTCAACTAGTTACTTTATTAATAAGTTAATACTCATGCAATAGGACTTATGCTAAAGATAAACAATAGACAAATTAACTATTGAATGCAGAATTAAACAATAGCAGTAAATAAGATAAACAAAACACAAGATCTCGAAGAAACTATCTTCTTTATTGAAGATTATGAAGATTACAAGAATCTTTATCTCACAATACTCTCTAGACAAGCTAAGCCCTAGCTGCCTCTCTTATATTTTGGCCTTGGCCAAAACACCTTTTTATAGACCTTGGACGACTTCGAATCATACAAGGAAACCTATTTCCTATTCACCCAGAATAAGAAAATCCTTCTTTAGAACTCTTCAAACTCCCAAAGCCAGGCGCGGCGCCCTGGACCCGCAGCGTCGTCGTAGGGTGGCAAATATCTATCCTCAAGACACCAATCTCGAGGATCACTAAGCTCCTAATAGGATACACCTATATCATGGCTCCCCCATTTAGGAATTTAAACTCCTGTTTAAGTTAAAATAAGAGGTTAGGGAACTCGAGAGCTCCCTGGTCTTTGTTGAACCATCTATCCTTGCTTGGAACCTGACCAACACGCCCAATGCGAAACATAATGCGATCTCCACGTCGTGTACTAGTCACCTTGCGCTCCAATATGCAATCCTCTATCAATGGTTCCTCCCGGTCAAACCACAAGTCATCAACTGTTGGTAAGACTACCTTGTCGTCCCCATTATCATCAAGTAATGGTAGCTCAAAAAAACTTCAAATACTCGGCATTAATGACCGAATACATACCCAAATAAGGTGGTAACTCAAACTTGAAGGCGTTGTCCCCAATCTGTTCAAGAACTCAGAATGGTCCGTATCTAAGTGGTTTCAATTTCTTACCTTCACCTTTGAGACGCTCCTTACTCAGCTTCAACCATACCAGGTCGCCCACACCAAAGTTACAAGGAACTCGATGCTTATCATGTTTGGCCTTGTACTTTGCTTGGGACTTCTTCAATTGTGCTTCAACAGTAGCATCTATCTGGCTTATGTTCTCCAAAAACTGTTGGGCGCGAAGCTGTTCAGTTTCTCCCTTCCCATCCTTAGCCCCATCAATAGTGAAAACCAAATCAAAAGGACTAGGAGGCAAGTACCCATAACATGTCTCAAATGGAGATTTACATGACGAGCTATGAACTGCTCTATTGAAAGCAAACTGTAGATAAGGAAGACTTTCATCCCAAGTCTTCGGATGCTTGGCATTATACCCCCGTAACATATGCACCATGGTCCTGTTGACCACCTCTGTTTGTCCGTCTGTCTGTGGATGAAAGACAGTACTCTTCTTCAACTTGGTATCCATCATACCCCAAAAAGAATCTTAAAAGTGCCCAAGGAACCGGCTATCACGATCAAATATAATCGAACTTGGCAACCCAAAGTGCTTCCAAATATTTTCAAAGAAAAGCTTAGCTGCACCCGCTCATGTCACTGTCTTCTTGCAAGGAATCAGAATCACCATCTTACTAAAGCGAACAACCACAACGTACAGATAGTCAATCCCAGACCTGGCCATAGGCAAGCCACCTAAGAAATCCATAGAAATACTTTCCCAAGGACGATTAGGCACTGGCAATGGTAGATATAATCCTCTTTTCATGTTCGTCGGTTTGGATGTACAACACAACTTACAACCTCGAACATACCTAGAAACATCATCTTGCATCTTCGGCCAACAGACATAGCGCCACAGATTTAACAAAGTCTTCTCAACCCCAAAGTGACCTGCCACTCTAGAAGTATGTGCTTCCCTAATCCACTGCAATCTATCCCCATCTTCTGGAATACAAAGTGATGAACCCTTATATAACAACCCATCACGTATCTCAAACTCCCCCTTGTTCCCATGCTGAACCTTTGTATACACATCCTTGAAGCCCGTATATGATGCATACCATGTGACATATTCTGAAGGAACCAACGGTTGGATACGTAAAGCCACCAATAAGCACTTACCTATTGTCGAGATAACATATCAGCCAACTTGTTCGTTGACCCTTTCTTGTATTTGATAATTATATGAAATGCCATCAAGTACGACATCCACTTCATGTGTTTAGCCTGCTGCAACTTAGTTTGAGCATGAAGATACTCTAATGGCTTGTGATCAGAGTGAACCACTACCTTCTTACCCAACAGGTACACTCTCCAATGTTTAACAGTCTGATAGTGAGCATAGAACTCCTTGTTATAAGGTGGACAGTTTTTTATCGCCCCTGCAAAAAACTCAGAATGATACTCTACTGGCTTACCATCCTGCAAAAGAACTGCTCCCATAGCATAACTAGAAGCATCTGTCTCGACCTCAAAAGCACGTTGTAGATTAGGCAACGCTAAAACTGGCGCCTCTGAGATCTTTCTCTTCAGTAACTGAAAGGCGTCCTCATGATTCTTATTCCATTCGAACTGTTTCCCTGCCTTTGTCAACCCATGCAAAGGTGCTGCAAGTGTGGAAAAATGTCGAATAAACTTCCGTAGATATTGGCAAACTCCCACGAAACTCCTTATCTCAGTCACTGAACTAGGCCTCAGCCATTTGGTAATAACCTCTACCTTTTCTGGATCAATTTTTCGTTGACCTCCGCCAACAACAAACCCAAGATACACCAGCTCCCCTTTAGCAAACTCACACTTCTTTCCATGCAATCGTAATTGGTTGCCCCGTAGTAACTCGAACACCTTATGGATGGGAACAAGATGTTCCTCCCATGTCTTGCTGTATATCAAGATATCATCCAAATACACAATCACAAAATCTTCAATGAAAGGCCTTAGCAAATCATTCATCAAACGCATAAAAGTAGCTGGAGCATTGCACAACCCAAACGGCATAACCAACCACTCGAAAAGACCCTGTTTTATCTTGAAAGTTATCTTCCATGTGTCTTCTTCTTGAATTCTGACTTGATGATACCCGAATTTTAAATCTAATTTTGTAAAGAACCGAGCACTATCCAATTGATCCATCAAATCATCAATCCTCGGCAATGGATACCGATTCTTGATGGTAATCTTGTTAAGTGCACGATAATCAACGCACATACGCCAACCACCGTCCTTCTTGGGCACTAGCAACACTGGTGACCCACAAGGCGAACTACTCGGCACAATAACTTCTTTCTCCAAAAATTCCTGAACTTGTTTCTTTATCTCATCTGATTCCTGCACAGAAGTATGGTACAACCCAAGATTGGGTAAAGAACTCTCTCCAGTCAACATGATCTCATGCTGTACACTCCTCTTTGGTGGTAACACAGTGAGATCCTAAAACAAATCTTCAAACTGCATCTTCAACTTCTCAAGATCACTGTCCCGTTGAGTTGATAAGGAAACCAAACAATGTCGACTTGGTTGCTCCTCATATGGGCGGATCATCAACAAAACAAAATTCCCACAAGTATTCACTAACCTTTTGGCCTGGGTTGCTGTCACCAAGCTAATTCCCTTTGGGGGTGGAACTGACAGAATAGCAAATTGTTCTCCATCTTTAGTGAATGTATATTTCTAGTCTATTCTATCAAAAAGAGCATATCTATCCCACAGGTAGGGACTTCCGAAAATAACTTGACAAACATCCAATGGAACAACGTCACATGTTACCTCATCAATATAGGACTCATGAAGAGCAAACTTGAATGTGCATTTATGTTTCACACTCGAGCCGACGTCCTTCTGAATCCATCACAATGGATAAGGCTTAGGATGCTTCACGGTCTTCAAACCAAGCTTCTGAACCAAAGCTTCTGAAATCAGATTTTTCTGACTACCTGGATCTACAATCCCATCAACCAAATTGGTCTTCACCTGTAGCTTAACAACAAAGAGCTACTCTCTGGGGTCTTCTTCTTCTACCTGTATAGAATTCTTTGCCATCATGTTGAGCTTAAGGTTAGGCTTTGTCATACCTGGTACTTCTTTCGGAACTTGTGTGGTTAAGGCTGCAGTCTTCTTATCCCCCTTCCTCCTGAACCCTTTCGATTTGAGTTCTGGATTTTTCTCCCAACACGTCTCCATCACATGACCGTTTGCTTTGCAATGACTGCAAACTAATCTTTCCTTCCCATTAGACTCACTTTTTCCCTTCTTAGCATCATCCTTCTTGGCACCGAAACCATTAGGTTTACCACCAGATTGCTTTCCATCTCCCTTTATGTCGTTTTTCTTCAACTTTTCGTTAATGGCAATAGCTTTCACAGTAGCCTCCTGTATAGATTGTACTGTAAACAACTTCTACTCCTTCCGAATATACTCACCCAAACCTGCCACGTACTTCATGTCTATGGAGTAATCTTTTAGATTAATATCCAAGACCATTGATTGATTCTGAAATTCGGTTGTATATTCTTGAACGGATTGATTGAATCTCTGGCGTAAGTTGTACCACTTCTGCCATCTTTCTTCCAGAAATTCTACTGGATAGAATTGCTTCTTAAGCAACTCCTTGAATTTCCTCCACGATACTGCCCCTTTCTCATCCTAATACTTGCGATAGGATTTCCACCAAGTTAATGCATGACTTGACAGTTTCAAGGTCGCGAAGGTAATCTTCTTTTTCGACGAATAACCATAAAGAGTAAAGTATATCTCTAGACGTTCAATCCAATCGTCTAGTTTATCCACATCAGCACTTCCATCATACATAGGAATTTCAACTTTAAAATCAATCCTTAGATTTCGAAAAGAATTCTTACCTCCATGATGTGAAGTTTTGAAGTTGTCGACTTCTTCTTCTTCTTTGTCTACTTCTTCCTCTTCTTCATCTTCATCCGAGTCATCTTGCTTAGAAAACGAACTCTTCTTCTTCTTCGGATTTTTCTTCTCCCCTTCTTTGATAATGAAATCTGTTAGCTTGGACAAAGTAGAATTCATCGACTGCATCTGGATCTGAAACGAAGCCATTCTTTCCTCTGTACTAAGTTTCTGCTGCGGAATAGGTGTCTTCTCCTCCTCCTCCTCTGATTTCTTCAGATCTGTTTCCGTCATCTTCCTTTTCCTTGTCTTCTTAGAATCTTCTAATGACACAAGAACTTTACCTAGCTTTGTGTACTATGAACGAGTTAAGACCATAAACCACAGAAAACTCCACCAGGGAATCGAACTTTGCTCTTGATACCAACTTGATACAAATTACTAGGCAAATAAACTATTAAATGCAGAATTAAACAATAGCAGTAAATAAGATAAACAAAACACAAGATCTCGAAGAAACTATCTTCTTTATTGGATATTATGAAGATTACAAGAATCTCTGCCTCACAATACTCTCTAGACAAGCTAAGCCCTAGCTGCCTCTCTTATGTTTTGGCCTTGGCCAAAACACCTTTTTATAGACCTTGGACGACGTTGAATCATACAAGGAAACCTATTTCCTATTCACCCGAAATAAGGAAATCCTTCTTTAGAACTCTCTAGAATCCCAAAGCCAGGCGCGGCGCCCTAGACAAGCAGCGTCGTCGCTTCGCGACGACCAAGCCGTAGGGTGGCAAATGTCTATCCTCAAGACACCAATCTCGAGGATCACTAAGCTCCTAATAGGATACACATGTATCAACCGTAACCTTTACAGTTCAGAGTATTAATGGCTCGCATAACTCTCTAAAAGATCCCAGTACCCTGACCGGGAGTGATATGGAAGAAATTTAGAACTTGTACATCCCGGTCAGGGGAAAATGCAAACCGGGAGCAATTTGGTATGCAGTCACCATAATGGTGTCTGGCGCTACGTCATGGTGAGAGAATCTCAATGATGACTAATAACGTTCTAACTTTACCATTTCAGGTACCCCATATACAGTTTGAGTAAACCTAAGTTCGGGTGCCACTCGAAAGTAACGGGATTAAACACGTCTAAAAAGTAAGCACTATTAGATCTTTTGTGGGTCGACCCTCCTGGCATGGACTCTGTAATTTCCCTTCCAGAAACCGTAGCCCCTTCAGATTCCTTTTTGTTTACCTTTCCTCTTATTATCTTTTTTACCAGTCATGTCTGCCGGTTTTTCAATAATTTAGAGCAAAGGTGTGGGCGCCAAGGGTCAACCTCACGGGTTCCTAGAAACAGAAACCATAAATCAAAGGGAAGACCAAGCAATTCGACTCCAAATTCAAAAGGTGTAAACAAAGAAAACTAGTTGCATGTCATTAAAGGCGTTCATATACTAGATGTACTACTATGAGGGAAAATCACAGTATAAAATAGCAAATTAGCACCACAGTATAGCCAAATTACAACCCCAAACCAGGCCCTTAGTGTTTGTTCATTCAATTTTGGAAGCAAAAATTACTAAAATTGTTGAGTTTTCTTAATTTAGATAAAATTCGATTTATCTTATACTGCAAATTAGGTGTTGAATTCACTACTTCAGAAGCAGAAAAGAGAAAAAGAATAGAGGAACCAACTTGTTTGTAAGCAAGAGTCCAAAGGCCACGCACACCAATAAAAGCTTGAAGAAGAACAAAAAACTCGAAGAAAGTACAAAAATGAGGGAAAGAATGGAAAAGATGAGAGCAGGAAGAAGAAGATGAAAAAAGGAGAGATAGAGAGACTTTTTTTTTATCCCAAAAACGTATAAAAGAAGTTAAAGAGGGGGGGGGGCGATACCACATTTGGAAACACGAGGGAGGCGTAATCGTTACCCTATGTTTGTTTATCGAGGAAATTAAACGAAACACATGGCCCACAATTAAACCACCAGATCGAGACACATGTATTCCATTCGAAATGTTTGAGAAACCTAATAGACACTCATGTGCAACACGTGGTCATTAAGTTAAATTTTAAACACTTTTGGGCGGGAAAAACAAGGAACATAAATGAAGGAAAATTACCGTGTTCAGATGAATTTCGGCAACCTCACAATTCTTAGTAATGAAACCAAGTCTCAGTCCCACAAATAGCAGAGTTCACAGCTATGAAAGGTTCAGTTCTCTGATCTATTTCACTGAAAAAACCCAATAAGATAACGGTTCCATATGATCAGAGAGGGGGCGATGTAAGTGCATCATTATACATCTTCTTACATGTAACAACAAAAGCAACGGAGTATCCTTGTTTAGTTAGAATCGAGTGCAAGAGATAGCAATCCAGAAGCTTGGAGGGGAAGTCAAGGTGAAACTTCTTCTATAAGATATTAAAAGCATGTAACAGACAACTAAGAAGAGGAAGGTTTGGCTAGGAAAGCTCCACGTGGAACCATTGGAGCCACATATCCAACGAAGATTTACGGTTACAATAGAGCATAAGCTACTATAACTACAAGGGCATTAACTACAAGATAAAAGTTAGACATTTACTCTCCTCACCTACCCTATTGTTACACATTCAAACCTTCACACACTGACTTGATCGTTGGGGTGTCATTCACCGGAACAAATCCGATGAGTTTCTACAGGTACACGGAGTTGAAAACTAGAGAACACCATTGCCATCAAGTACGCGGAGTTCGATACCTGAAGCCACTGTCTTCTCTCACCTGACGGTGTGAATTCAAAGTGGGCTTACATTTACAATATATCAAAATCATTACTCTCATAATCCAATTATTGAAAGAAAAAAAATGATCAAAATGTAATATATATATATATATATATATATATATATATATATATATATATTCAAGATCTCTGTAAAAAAGTTACAACCCCTGATCAACATACATATTTCTATGTATCGTCAGGTAACCCCTTACTAAGTTCCCATGAGGACATGCCATCAGAGTATGTTAAACCAGACCAGACAGAACATAAAACATGTTCCAAGTAGTCTGACTTGCCTTGCAGCTCTGTAGGCGCTAGCTTGAGCAACTTCACCATTGTTCTGTCATCACCATTCTCCATCTATAAAGCAAGTCTGTGAATCTGACATGCTTTCTCAGTTCCATAGCTTTCTTACTCATATTCATCCAAGCCCAAATCGTGGATTTGATGAAATGAATGACCTGTCCAGTGTCCACCTTGCCACCACTGAATAAAACTTCATTGCGAGTTTTCCAGATACACCAGAGAATGGCATAAGGCAGCACATCCCAAATAGGCGCAACAACCTCACGACTATTAAACTCGGGGCAACTGCCCAGTAGTTCAGTGGCTGAAGTGAAGTTTGGAAAGGCTTGTCGAACCGTAGTTTTGACAACTACTAGTTCTTCCCATATAGTTTTAGAAAACCTGCAAGTAAAGAAAAGATGAGGAATAGTTTCCTCGACATTTTCACACAAACAACACCTATTTGGAATGAGTAATCCCCTTTTTTGAAGCTTATCCATGATTAGGATTTGGTCACAATGATAGGTCCACATGAAGAACTTGACATTAGTGGGAATTTTCGACTCCCATGTCAACTTACAAGGAAATCTACTTCTTTCATCCCACTTACGCCCAACTTATCATCCAATACCTTATAACACGATTTCACTGAGAAGGTTTTACTCTTCTCATGCTTCCATTCCCATTCGTCATCCTCATCCACTAGATTAAGGTTTGAGAGTATCTCCATGAGAAAATCATATTGCACTTGCTCACTTTGTCGAAACCGAGTTCTTCTCAAGTGAAGAACCCAACCACCAACATTGTCATGATGGTACGTCCTTCACCACACCCCCCTTTAGTGAAGCATACTTGTAGAGTTTATGGAACCTTCTAACAAATGGATTTTTACCCACCCATGTATCATGCCAAAACCGGGTTTTGTCCCCTCTTTTGACTACATGTCTAACTCCCTCAAAAAATATCTCTTGAGAGGTTTGAATTCCTCTCCAAATACCGCATCCATATGGTTGTGTGACTATTCGTGGACGACCGCCATTATCACTTTGACCATATTTTGCCGCAATCACCTTCCTCCACAAAGCTTCTTTTTCGGTCCCAAACCTCTAAAGCCACTTCAAAAGTAGTGCTTGATTCATCACCAAAAAATTCGAATGCCAAGTTATCCCTCTTCCTTATGAGAGCAAACCTTGTCCCAAGCCACCAAATTTATTTTCCTTTTCTCATCGCTAGATCCCCAAATAAAGTCTCTAACTATCTTATCGAGTTTTGATGCAATACTCGCCGGGATAGTCAAGAGAGATAAGTGGTAGATGGGAAGACTAGCGAGAGTGCTTTGAGCGAGAATCAACCTTTCTCCCTTTGATAAGATTTTTCTCTTCCATCCACTTAAACATTTTTGGAAAGATTCAATCACCGATGCCCAAACATCAACATTTTTTAAACCCGCTCCAAGTGGAAGGCCAAGATATTTAAAAGGAAGTTTACATACCTCACAACCAAAGAAAAAGGCCACGTCCTCAATATTAGACACCATCCCTACTCCAGCTAGAGATAACTTAGCCAAGTTGACCTTCAAGCCCGAAATACCTTAAAAAATGAATAGGATGGCTTTAATAGTGGCAAGTGTTTGACGTGACGTTTCGGTAAAAAAAATTGTATCATCCGCAAATTGCACCACTCCCACTCTTACATCTCCATTATCCACATGAAATGGGGCCAATAACCCATCTTGAATGCATTTTGTTGTGATTCTAGAAAGTGCCTCCATAATCAAAATGAAGAGGAATGGGGAGAGGGGGTCGCCTTGCCTTAGTCCCCTTTGAGCCTTGAAGTTACCGGTAGGTTCACCCTCTATTAGAATTGAAAATCTAACCATTGACATACAAGTCCGGACCCGGCCCATTTTCTCTATTTTACCCCGAAGCCCATCCTCCCAAGTATATAATCAAAAAACCTCAATTCACATGGTCATATGCTTTTGTAATGTCGATTTTGCAAACAACTCCCAACACCCCTTGTCTCACCCTTTCATCAATGCATTCATTTGCGATGAGCAGACTATCAAGAATTTGCTTGTCTCCCATGAAGGCACCTTGAGTGCCCGAGACCACCTTGTGTAGGACATTCTTCAACCTTGTGGCCAATACCTTCGATATTATTTTGTACACCCCACCAATCAAGCTAATGGGTCTATAGTCATGTATGGAGAGCACGTCTTCCTTCTTTGGTATCAAGGTGATGAAAGTAGTGTTAAGGCGCCAATCCAAGAAACCCGTATTTTGGAAGTCATTCACCACGGCCATAACATCCTTACTAAAGATGCTCTAAAAGGTTTTGTAGAAAGACATTGGAAACCCATCCGGACTTGGAGCCTTCTCACCATCCATGTCTTTAAGTGTTTGGACCACTTCTTCAACTTCAATATTTCTCTCAACATCCTCCCCTTGACATCCATCAATCTTATCAAAGTGCATCCCATCTAGCTTCGGTCTATGCATCGTCTCCTCTTTAAAGAGGTTCTCATAGTAACTAGTGACATGATCTTTTATCTTCGCCTCATCTCTTGAGACACACCCATCCATGTATAAGCAAGAGAGACTATTCGTCTTCCTTATCCAATTTGTCGTAGCATGAAAGAATTTAGTGTTTGTTTGACCTTCAAGGTAATGTTTGGACCTTGACTTTTGCTTCCAACTAATCACATCCATACGAAGCAAGTAATGTAAATCATCTCGGAGAATTGCTCTTTCCATTACCTCATCATCGGTGAGCAGGTCGGATTCTTCCTTTGAGTCGATCTCATCAATCCTAGTATTCCTCATATCAATCTTTTTGTCCACCCTCCCGAAAACATCTCGGTTCCACACTTTAAGTTTGGATTTAAGGTTCTTAAGCTTCTTCCACCACACATAGCTTGGAGTACCCTAACAAGAGAATTCCTCCCACCATGTCTTAATCAACCCTTGAAGCGATGCCTCTTCAAGCCACATAGATTCAAATCTAAAAGTTCGCTTCTTCCTTCCCAATTTACCGATTTCTAAAAAGATTGCTCTATGGTCCGAGGTGCATCTAGGCAATGCATGTTGCTTGGAACCATCAAAGAAAATCTCCCAATCTACCAATGTTACAAACCGGTCCAACTTGGTCATAATCGTATTGCGTTGGTTATTAGACCAAGTGTACATAGCACCTTCCAAGAAGTGTTCCACAAGCCCGTATTGGTCTTCGAACTCGAAAAATTGGCGCATAGACTTTGTTAAGACACTTCCACCTCTTTTCTCATATGTGAACCGAATCACATTAAAGTCACCTCCTATGCACCAAGGATCACCACACCAAGCCCTTACTTTGTGAAGTTCATCCCAAAAGTTTCCCATAAACTTCTTATCACTTTGGCCCATATACACCCGTGATGAGGCAATCGAAATTCACACTAGATAGAGTACACCGGATTGAGATGGAAAACTTGCCCAACATGGAGTCTTTCATCTCCACTATGTTTGGATTCCATGCAAGCAACATACCCCCCAAGAGGCCTATGGATGGCACAAACTCCCATTTCCATTCACGCGGGCACAACCTTACATTTTCAACAATCTACTTTTCCTTTATTTTAGTCTCTTGTATCATGATTACATCCGCCTTTGTCTTCTTAAGTAGCAATTGAAGACTCCCTTGGGCATCTAGGTTACATAGACCCCTTGCATTCCATGTTACAAGCTTAGCCATTAGCTAACTTCTTACCCATGAACTCCTCGTTGCACCGCTCATAATTTTCTAGTTCACGTTCATCGTCGTTAACGTCGGTTGCTTCTTCTCTTTCAATTTTGCATACCCGAGCTCTCTAAAAAATTTCTTCACCACTGCATCTCCGTTGGTAGATGAGAGGCCCAATCGTTTCGATATGGAACCTGGGTGGGTAAAGTAATCGGTATCTCCTTGTGATACCTGCAAAAACCACCGGCTATAATCCGGTGGGGAAAGCTCCAACGCCCAAGTCAGTAATGGAGGCCAACTTAGAAATTAGCTTAAGTAAAGAGTGAATAGTCCTTTTGTGTGAACCCTAATGTTTTCCTTATATAGCGGTATTTCCACATCTGAAGATTTTTTCTTGGAAATCTTATGCATGATCTTTTCATCTCAGAATTCCTTAGTATTTTGTAAATACTAAGGAATGAGAAGCGTTTGTTATTTTCAGTTGTCTTTGTTATTTTGTAAATAACAGACTTGGGGGCGAGTAGGCTAGAAGTTTTGTGTCTATCTCTTTGAGAGAATTACTATTATTCTTTCAGAAGTTAATATTTCAAAATCTTTCGTTACATAGGAAAAAGAACTACGATGGCTTGATCCCAACTTGGGTACGTAGGCAGCTACTAGGTAGCGCAACCAATATCTTACTCCAAAGAACTGTGAGCTTAGGCAGTCACGGAAAGATGGTGATGCCAAAACGACGAGATCGAGATTATTGATGCCAAAACCAGTTCTGACATATATGGTCAGACTTAGAAGAAAAAAAAAGAAATGGAATACCGACGGGAAAGTTGAAGCAGTGAAAGCTAGCAAAGGAGACCCCCATGGCGATTGATATTCATAAGAAGAGTTTCTCTGGACCGTTAGCACCATGAAAGGAAAGTGAAACCTTCACGGCTAACGCTCCAGAGAGGGGAAGATGTAAGTACCATACTAGGTGGCGTGTAAAGAACGTAGGAGTACGCCAAGTAAGGAAAACCGAGAACTACCTGATAATAGCTTAGAACATTCTAGAGCATCACGGATAAAACACGTGATACCTAGCTGTCAAGCACTTACCCTATAGTATGTGATGGAGGATGAGCCACGAAGGAAATAGAAGGACCGTAGGATGCAGAGGGGAATCCTATGGTCAGAAAAAGGCGGTTAATACCGCTATATAAGGAAAACATTAGGGTTCACACAAAAGGACTATTCACACTTTACTTAAGCTAATTTCTAAGTTGGCCTCCATTACTGACTTGGGCGTTGGAGCTTTCTGTTGGACTATATGCAGTGATTAATTAAATCCTAACAACGCCAACAACCCGCAACCTAGATATTCGTGAGAATACCTCCTTTGCAATACAGGATCCGTTTTGTCAATGAAGTCAAAGATTACCAAAACAATAAACAATAGTATAAGAAGAACAAAACAATAAAGAACAATAACACCAAGATAATACGTGGTTCGGCAATGCCTACCTCCACGGGGAACAATGAGAAGATTTTACTATAAGAAAAGAAACACCGATTACAATAATCTCCCTAGTATCTTTCTCTAGATCTTAATCTCTCACCTTAAACCCAATACACCCTTGGCTCCCAAAGTTCTCTCTCCTTCTTCTCTCTTGTCTTCTCTTGTTTTCTTATCTTCCAAATACCAAGTTACTTGGGTATTTATAGCCCATGGATAGAAATCAAATCCATATAGAATTACTAATTCAAACTAGAGATAAATAAGAAACCGAGTCCAAATAGAACTCCTGCACATATATGGTTTCCTTAACCAATATAGGAAACTGATCCTATGGATCACACCTCTTATAAGGTATGATCCTGTGCACCCAACTATGGCGAGCCAATATACAACAATCTCCACCTTGGCGAGCCATCGACCAAAAAACAAGATCATTGCAGCTTGAATTTCTTCAAGCACCGTCACATTGGCAAGAATCCTCTTGCCTCAACGCACCTCAAGTGAGGAGGTGCTCCACCCAATCTTTAGCATGTAGAAAGATTGAGCAAGTTCAAACAATGTCTGAACTTCTCAACTGAAACCGGCTTAGTAAGACAATCTGAAGCATTCTCATCTGTGTGAACCTTCTCAACTGTAATTTCACCTGAGTCCAACCAATCCCGAATCCGATGATAGCGAATATCAATATGTTTCGTTCTTGCATGAAACATTTGATTCTTCGCAAGGCAAATAGCACTCTGACTGTCACATCTTATCATCATAGAATTTTGATCTAACCCGAATGTGCTTACTAATCCTTTCAGCCAAATAGCTTCCTTGCAAGCTTCTGTTACTGCCATATACTCCGCCTCAGTAGTTGATAGAGCAGTAACCGTTTGGAGCATTGATCTCCAACTAACCGGTCCTCCACCATAAGTGAAGACGTACCCTGTGGTGGATCTTCGCTTATCTAAATCTCCTGCATAATCAGCATCCACATAACCTGAAACACATGCTTTCCCTTGTTGTCTTTCAAACAAGATACCCAACGTCTTAGTGCCCTTCAGATACTTGAGAATCCATGTCACAGCTTTCCAGTGTGGCTTTCCTGGATTCGCCATGTATCTCGATACTACACTTAGTGCTTGAGCTAAATCAGGTCTTGTGCATACCATTGAGTACATGAGACACCCTACTGCGCTTGCATACGGCTTCTTCTTCATCTCTTCCACTTCAGCATCTGTGGAAGGACATTGACTTTTGTTTAAAACAAAACTGTTGTTCAAAGGAGTTGACACAGGATCTGCATCAATCATATTGAAGCGCTCAAGTACCTTTTGAATGTACTTGACTTGTGATAGCCATATCTTTCCAGCTTTCCTGTCTCTCCTTATCTCCATACCTAGGATCTTCTGTGCAGGACCAAGATCCTTCATGTCGAATTCCTTGCTTAACAACGTCTTCAGCTCCTTAATTCTAGACATATCCCGACAAGCAATAAGCATGCCATCTACATAAAGTAGCAATAGGATCACCATCCCATCATCAAACACATGAGTGTACACACAACAATCATAGTCACATCTTCTATACCCAATGTTCAGCATATAAGAGTCGAAACGTTTGTACCACTGTCTTGAAGATTGCTTGAGCCCGTAAAGAGACTTCTTCAATCTACAAACCAGATTTTCCTTACCAGCTTCAACAAAACCCTGAGGTTGAGCCATGTAGATGACTTCCTCTAATTCACCATGGAGAAAAGCAGTTTTGACATCTAACTGCTCAAGCTCCATATCCTGCTGAGCAACCAGTGATAGTAACACTCTAATAGAAGTATGTTTCACTACCGGAGAGAAAATTTCATCATAATCAACTCCTTCCTTCTGTGAGTACCCCTTCGCCACCAAACGTGCTTTGAACTTTGGTGGTTCTTTCTCATGCATTCCTTCCTTCTTCCTGTAAACCCACTTACAGCCAACAATTTTTCTTTCTGCAGGTTTAGGAACTAACTCCCAAACGGAGTTCTTGTATAGAGATTCCATCTCTTCAGCCATAGCTTCAATCCACTCTTCTCTTTCGTTACTTTCAACTGCTTCACGATAAGAAGTAGGATCACCTTCACTAATGCTTAAAGCATAATGAACTTCTTCCTCGAACCCAAGTCTAATAGGTGCTTTGACTTGTCTTTGGCCCCGGTTCTTTGCTATGCTGTAAGGTTGTTGCTTATCTTTATTAGATTCAACCTCCTTTTCACACTGTTGTTGTTCTGGCCCATCCTCTTCAACCCCTGCATCTGACTCCTCCACCTGAATAGGAGTCTCCCTGTTGGATACCTTGGTAAGAGGAGATATCTCTGTAGTTGCTTTCTTAACAATAGTGTTTTTCTCACCATTCTTCATGTCTTGATTCATAGGCATAGTCTTCTCATCAAACACAACATCTCTACTAAGGATTTTCTTTCGGTTCACTGGATCCCATAACTTATAACCCTTCACTCCCTTCTCGAAGCCGATGAAAATGCATTCATGAGATTTGGGTTTAAGTTTGGTTCTCTCATCACTAGGAATAAGAGCATATGCATTACATCCAAATACCTTCAAAGTAGAGTAGTCTACCGGTTTACCTGACCATACCTCTTCTGCACATCTGAAATCAAGCATCTTGGATGGTGAACGATTAACCAAGTTACAAGCATGGTTAAGTGACTCTGCCCAAAACATTTCTGGCAGACCTGCATGAAACCTCATGCACCTCTCTTTATTCATAAGAGTTCTATTCATCCTTTCTGCAGCTCCATTCTGTTGGGGATTCTTCTTCACGGTAAAATGCCTTGCAATACCTTCATCTTTGCAGTACTGTAGAAACTTCCTATCCTTATATTCACCGCCATTGTCAGTTCTTAGATACTTGATTTTTCTGCCTGTTTGATTCTCTACTTCTGCCTTCCACTCCTTGAATTTAGTGAAAACTTCGGATTTCTCCTTCATGAAGTAGACCCAAACTTTCCTCGAAAAATCATCCATGAAAGTGACAAAGTAGCGAGCTCCACCTTTTGATTGAGTAGGTGAAGGCCCCCACACATCTGAGTGAATATAGTTAAGTACTTCTGTACTTCTGTTCTTTGTATCTGCAGCTTTGAAGTGTACTTTAGTTTGCTTTCCCATAATACAATACTTGCAGAACTCAAGTTTACACTCTCCTACACCCTTCAACAATTGTCGCTTGTGTAGTTCTTCCATGGCTCTTTCACTCATATGCCCTAGCCTCAAGTGCCAAAGCTGAGTGTGATCTTCTTGTGTAGAAACTGCAGCTCCACCAATTACTGTATTTCCTAAAAGCTTGTATAAATTGTTAGAAAGTCTTACTCCTCTCATAACCACAAGTGAACCCTTTGAGACTATGAGATTCCCATCTTTGGATTTGTATGTGTACCCATTCTTATCCAAATAACCCAGGGAAATAAGATTCTTCCTTAGTGCAGGAACGTATTTCACGTTACCCAGAGTCCTAACAATTCCATCATGCATCTTCAACTTTACCGTACCGATTCCACAAACTTTACAACTGGAATTATTCCCCATAAAAACTACGTCGCCTTTTCTTTTCTCAAACGTGTCAAACCAGTCTTCGTTTGAACACATATGATAAGAAGCGCCACAATCTAAAATCCAAGGTGAAGAAATATCATTACCTGAAGAAGTCGCCAAAATTTCTCCGTCGCTATCATCTGTAACAACGCTGGCTGAATTTGAATTTTCGGCATTTTTCTTCTTTTCCTTATATTTCTTACAATCTCGTTTCCAGTGGTCTGTCGCACCACATTCAAAGCAACCTTCTTTATCCCTGGATTTAGATCTGCCCCTGCCTTTTGATTTGCTACTTCTCTTATTTGTTCGGCCCCTCTCGTTAGAATTCTTGACATATAGTCCTTCTGCTTGAGAGTCTTCACCTGTGTTCTTATTCATCTTCACATGAGAGATTATATCTTGAACAACTTCATCATACTTTAAAGTATCCTTGCCGAACATCAATGTGGTCCTGAAGTGCTTGAAAGATGGAGGCAAAGATCTGAGCAGGTACAGAGACTTGTCTTCATCGTCATACTTCACATCCACCCGTAGCAAATTTGTGATGCACTTATTGAACACGTTTAGATGTTCCATAAGATCACCACCTTCTTCCATCCGAAGATTCAAGAGTTCATCCTTTAAGAAAAGTTTATTGGATAAAGACTTACCCATATACAACTTCTCAAGCTTTTCCCACGTTCCTTTGGCACAAGTTTCCTCCATCACATTAAACATCACCTCGTCCGAGATATGTAGTTCGATGGAACTCATGGCTTTGAGATCTGCTTTGTTCCACTCGTCATCTGACATGTCCTTTGGCTTCTTGTCTTTCCCATCAAGAACCACATGAAGATCTTGTTGGATCAAAACGTTTCTCATCTTCCTTTGCCATAGTGTAAAGTTATCTCTACCGTCAAACGGTTTAATCTCAACTTTTACACCGCCGCCAAGAGTAGTAACCGATGGTTTCTTACCGTCACTATTTGCAGGAACACCTGTAGTCTCCGTCATCTTTGACAAAACCTTAAATCCAACCTAAGCTCTTGATACCACTTGTTGGACTATATGCAGTGATTAATTAAATCCTAACAACGCCAACAACCCGCAACCTAGATATTCGTGAGAATACCTCCTTTGCAATACAGGATCCGTTTTGTCAATGAAGTCAAAGATTACCAAAACAATAAACAATAGTATAAGAAGAACAAAACAATAAAGAACAATAACACCAAGATAATACGTGGTTCGGCAATGCCTACCTCCACGGGGAACAATGAGAAGATTTTACTATAAGAAAAGAAACACCGATTACAATAATCTCCCTAGTATCTTTCTCTAGATCTTAATCTCTCACCTTAAACCCAATACACCCTTGGCTCCCAAAGTTCTCTCTCCTTCTTCTCTCTTGTCTTCTCTTGTTTTCTTATCTTCCAAATACCAAGTTACTTGAGTATTTATAGCCCATGGATAGAAATCAAATCCATATAGAATTACTAATTCAAACTAGAGATAAATAAGAAACCGAGTCCAAATAGAACTCCTGCACATATATGGTTTCCTTAACCAATATAGGAAACTGATCCTATGGATCACACCTCTTATAAGGTATGATCCTGTGCACCCAACTATGGCGAGCCAATATACAACACTTTCCCTACCGGATTATAGCCGGTGGTCTTTGCAGGTATCACAAGGAGATAGAAGTGAAGGAGTTCAGCAACCCAGATCGGTGACCAAGCTCGAGATTGAGCTTACACTGTGATACCATTTATTTCTACCATATTCAAAGCTTCCAGTTTACTTGAACACTCCACAGACTCCATAGCCAACATAACCATCCCATTGTTTAAAGTGGTCAGCACGGTTTCCCCCACCTCCTCAGTAACCTTCTTCCTCAGAACTTCCCAGTCCCCTATGTTAGAGTTTGGTGTACCCAAGACAACAGCCTCCCACCATGAATAATTAGTAATAATGGACCGGCTGATAAGGCCTGAAATATCAACACCATTATTCCTTGCAGTCACCTATTGCGGAGGTTGTTTTAACTTCAGTTTGTCACCGCCACCTTTGTCGGCGTCCCGCTGAGTTAGGATTCTGAAACCCTTGTTACTCTGATTGATCTCGCCCCTTCTCAACATATTCTCCTCCTCCCCAGTGTTAACAAGGGCCAACAGTGAGACGCCCATATGGGCCCATCCATTTCTATCTTTTCCGGCCGGTAGTTTCAAGATTCTTGTCCCTCTCCTTTCATTTTTCTTAGTGAATATTAATTCCAAATACCTCCTCTGTTTGTTCTCTTTCTTAATCCCAACGATTGATACCTTGTCATTTGTATACCTTTCTTCCTCCAGCGATTCTACACTTGATTCGCATAAAAGTAATCCTAGCAACGATGCTCCGCCTTCAGATGTGGTGGCCTTAAACATCCCTTTAAAACCTTTTTCAGAGATGAAAATTCTTCTCTCAGCCGCTACATTATCCCTTCTTTCAAAAACAAATGATTTCCTCTCTACAATTGAAAATCTCCTCTTTGGGCTCTTCATTTCCTCAGGTCAGATAAGAGATTGAGACTCTCACCACACTCAGAAACCCACTCGATCCATCTTAACTTCAGACACCACGAGCTAAACTTTCAAACTACCTTCAAACAACCGATGAAGCCACACTCGCCAGAAAAATTGTGCTTTCACCTGAGAATGAGGAACATGGTACATATGGTAATGTATCCCGGGCTTCCCTCTCCCTCGGTACCTCACCTACCACTGTATTATTCCACCGATCTCCAAGCTCAGGTTACTCTACACCACTCTACCTTACTATAGGAGGCCTAAACACCTTTTCCGGCAAGAACTCACTTTACCTCACTTTCCAGCATATGTTTCACCTTTAATGGATTGCAGTAAAATACATCTTAATTACCTCTGTGCGCTTGAAGAAAAACTCAACAAACTCTGAAAATGTTGTTGGCTTTTCGCTAACCATAGATGTCCGACTCCTAACACTATGGCCACTGTCGATTTCGTGTTGCAACTTGCAAATTTAAATCCCAAGTACACTCTGAATATGTTGTTGGTTGAGGGGGCTGATCGAGCAACCACTCTCATTAAACAATAATTACACTCGGATTATTATACGACAAACTGATAATCTTCTTGGCTTTGCGTTGAAATTTCCAAAGCTCAAATGTCAAACATAGTTTAGAGAAGCAACCACCGTATATAAGCAAGCTGTTAATAAGTAAGCACTATGTATAAAATACCTTTTCCCCAAAATATATATTATATAAAAAACAGTAACAATTTGTTAGTTTTGTTTGACTTAATTTGTTAATTAGAGACAATCTTACGTTGTTTAAGGATCAGTCCATATTTAATTGCTCTTAAACAGCCTGGAGTTCGTCCATAGGTGGTTGTAACGTTACTATTGTTCTTATATCATCTACAAATACAATTTGGTCCTTAAAATACTTAGGTGCTGTTTGTTTTTCCACTTTTCTAGTAGCTAGCTACTAGATCAGTCAAAAGCCCATTTGTTTTTTTGGGTTTATAAGATTTTCTAGTAGAAAATCACTAGTTAGTAGGCGGTTACTATAAGCTCCATCCTGGAGCTTATAGCTAGTAGAAATATCTTATAGGATGTAAAATTACATCTAAAACCCTTCTTAATAATTAAAATTACTATTCAAACCAAAATCAAAACTGAAAATTTACATGGGTTATGTTTGTTCTATTTTCGCGGTCTTTTTCTATTATTTTAAAAATTATTTTATTGTATTCATTCATTAAGAGATACTCTTATTTGTTATGGTGTAATATTATTTCATTATGATTTTTCTATGTGTAGTAAAATAAAATAATTATAGAACATATGTATATTTTTTTAATGAGGGTATATTAGTAAAAAAAGAATATATAAATAGATTCAGAAGTGGTAAAAACAAACAGGTAGAGCTTATAAGAAGAGCTAATAAGAAATTGTGCAAAATAAAAACAACCAACATATCTTATAAGCTACTATTAAATATCTAATAGCTTATAAGCTACTAGCTATTAGAACTTGAAAAAACAAACAGCACCTTAAAAACACTACTCTATCAGTTTCTCTCAGCTTTCGAGCTTTCATTTCTCAGATTTTTCTACCTCTTTTGAAGCAACAAAGACTTCAACCCATTACCCATTCATACAGAGAATTTGTGCCAAAGAACAATGGATTTGGTTAGTCCCATTATTGATATTGTTTCTCGTGTAATGGATTGCAGTACAAGACACGTCAATTATCTCCATGGACTCGAAGAAAAACTCAACCAGCTCAAGGAGAAAATGGATCAATTGAATGAAATCAAGAGCGACGTCAATAATAAGGTCATTGCTGCAGAGGAACAACTAATGGTACGTACTAATGAAGTGAACGGATGGATGCAGAGAGTCGAAGCCAAGGGACATAAGGTGGAAGAGATCTTACTTGAAGGGACACAACATCTTGAGAGAAGTTGTTTTAATGGATGTTGTCCTAAAAATGTTGTATATTGGCTCGCAATAGTAGGTGCACAGGATCATACCTTATAAGAGGTGTGATCCATAGGATCAGTTCCTATATTGGTTAAGGAAACCATATATGTGCAGGAGTTCTATTTGGACTCGGTTTCCTATTTATCTCTAGTTTGAATTAGTAATTCTATATGGATTTGATTTCTATCCATGGGCTATAAATACCCAAGTAACTTGGTATTTGGAAGATAAGAAAACAAGAGAAGACAAGAGAGAAGAAGGAGAGAGAACTTTGGGAGCCAAGGGTGTATTGGGTTTAAGGTGAGAGATTAAGATCTAGAGAAAGATACTAGGGAGATTATTGTAATCGGTGTTTCTTTTCTTATAGTGAAATCTTCTCATTGTTCCCCGTGGAGGTAGGCATTGCCGAACCACGTATTATCTTGGTGTTATTGTTCTTTATTGTTTTGTTCTTCTTATACTATTGTTTATTGTTTGGTAATCTTTGACTTCATTGACAAAACGGATCCTGTATTGCAAAGGAGGTATTCTCACGAATATCTAGGTTGCGGGTTGTTGGCGTTGTTAGGATTTAATTAATCACTGCATATAGTCCAACAAGTGGTATCCAACAGGGAGACTCCTATTCAGGTGGAGGAGTCAGATGCAGGGGTTGAAGAGGATGGGCCAGAACAACAACAGTGTGAAAAGGAGGTTGAATCTAATAAAGATAAGCAACAACCTTACAGCATAGCAAAGAACCCGGGCCAAAGACAAGTCAAAGCACCTATTAGACTTGGGTTCGAGGAAGAAGTTCATTATGCTTTAAGCATTAGTGAAGGTGATCCTACTTCTTATCGTGAAGCAGTTGAAAGTAACGAAAGAGAAGAGTGGATTGAAGCTATGGCTGAAGAGATGGAATCTCTATACAAGAACTCCGTTTGGGAGTTAGTTCCTAAACCTGCAGAAAGAAAAATTGTTGGCTGTAAGTGGGTTTACAGGAAGAAGGAAGGAATGCATGAGAAAGAACCACCAAAGTTCAAAGCACGTTTGGTGGCGAAGGGGTACTCACAGAAGGAAGGAGTTGATTATGATGAAATTTTCTCTCCGGTAGTGAAACATATTTCTATTAGAGTGTTACTATCACTGGTTGCTCAGCAGGATATGGAGCTTGAGCAGTTAGATGTCAAAACTGTTTTTCTCCATGGTGAATTAGAGGAAGTCATCTACATGGCTCAACCTCAGGGTTTTGTTGAAGCTGGTAAGGAAAATCTGGTTTGTAGATTGAAGAAGTCTCTTTACGGGCTCAAGCAATCTTCAAGACAGTGGTACAAACGTTTCGACTCTTATATGCTGAACATTGGGTATAGAAGATGTGACTATGATTGTTGTGTGTACACTCATGTGTTTGATGATGGGATGGTGATCCTATTGCTACTTTATGTAGATGACATGCTTATTGCTTGTCGGGATATGTCTAGAATTAAGGAGCTGAAGACGTTGTTAAGCAAGGAATTCGACATGAAGGATCTTGGTCCTGCACAGAAGATCCTAGGTATGGAGATAAGAGAGACAGGAAAGCTGGAAAGATATGGCTATCACAAGTCAAGTACATTCAAAAGGTACTTGAGCGCTTCAATATGATTGATGCAGATCCTGTGTCAACTCCTTTGAACAACAGTTTTGTTTTTAAACAAAAGTCAATGTCCTTCCACAGATGCTGAATTGGAAGAGATGAAGAAGAAGCCGTATGCAAGCGCAGTAGGGTGTCTCATGTACTCAATGGTATGCACAAGACCTGATTTAGCTCAAGCACTAAGTGTAGTATCGAGATACATGGCGAATCCAGGAAAGCCACACTGGAAAGCTGTGACATGGATTCTCAAGTATCTGAAGGGCACTAAGACGTTGGGTATCTTGTTTGAAAGACAACAAGGGAAAGCATGTGTTTCAGGTTATGTGGATGCTGATTATGCAGGAGATTTAGATAAGCGAAGATCCACCACAGGGTACGTCTTCACTTATGGTGGAGGACCGGTTAGTTGGAGATCAATGCTCCAAACGGTTACTGCTCTATCAACTACTGAGGCGGAGTATATGGCAGTAACAGAAGCTTGCAAGGAAGCTATTTGGCTGAAAGGATTAGTAAGCACATTCGGGTTAGATCAAAATTCTATGATGATAAGATGTGACAGTCAGAGTGCTATTTGCCTTGCGAAGAATCAAATGTTTCATGCAAGAACGAAATATATTGATATTCGCTATCATCGGATTCGGGATTGGTTGGACTCAGGTGAAATTACAGTTGAGAAGGTTCACACAGATGAGAATGCTTCAGATTGTCTTACTAAGCCGGTTTCAGTTGAGAAGTTCAGACATTGTTTGAACTTGCTCAATCTTTCTACATGCTAAAGATTGGGTGGAGCACCTCCTCACTTGAGGTGCGTTGAGGCAAGAGGATTCTTGCCAATGTGACGGTGCTTGAAGAAATTCAAGCTGCAATGATCTTGTTTTTTGGTCGATGGCTCGCCAAGGTGGAGATTGTTGTATATTGGCTCGCAATAGTAGGTGCACAGGATCATACCTTATAAGAGGTGTGATCCATAGGATCAGTTCCTATATTGGTTAAGGAAACCATATATGTGCAGGAGTTCTATTTGGACTCGGTTTCCTATTTATCTCTAGTTTGAATTAGTAATTCTATATGGATTTGATTTCTATCCATGGGCTATAAATACCCAAGTAACTTGGTATTTGGAAGATAAGAAAACAAGAGAAGACAAGAGAGAAGAAGGAGAGAGAACTTTGGGAGCCAAGGGTGTATTGGGTTTAAGGTGAGAGATTAAGATCTAGAGAAAGATACTAGGGAGATTATTGTAATCGGTGTTTCTTTTCTTATAGTGAAATCTTCTCATTGTTCCCCGTGGAGGTAGGCATTGCCGAACCACGTATTATCTTGGTGTTATTGTTCTTTATTGTTTTGTTCTTCTTATACTATTGTTTATTGTTTGGTAATCTTTGACTTCATTGACAAAACGGATCATGTATTGCAAAGGAGGTATTCTCACGAATATCTAGGTTGCGGGTTGTTGGCGTTGTTAGGATTTAATTAATCACTGCATATAGTCCAACAAAAAATTGCTGGAGTAGTTATAAGTTGGGCAAAACAGTTGTAAAAAGTTTAATACTTGTGGAAGAACTAAAACGCGATGGAGTCTTTGAAGTTTTTGCAGAGAGCCCACCTGTACCTCTAACTCAAGAGCTACCGGTGACCCCCACCGTAGGCTTGGATCCAGTTTTTGAAACAGCCTGGAACTTCCTTGGAGAAAATAGTGTTAGAATCATGGGATTGTATGGCATGGGTGGGGTTGGCAAAACGACCCTTCTTAAAAAAATTAATAACGAGTTCGGCAAAAGAAATAGTAGTAGTAACTTTGATATTGTTATGTGGGTGGTGATTTCCAAAGAAGTAAACATGGCTCGTGTTCAAAAAGAGATTGGGAAAAAATTGGGATTGTCATTGCCTGATGCCAATAATATTTACAATGTCTTAAAGAAGAAGTTTTTGTTACTTTTGGATGATGTATGGGAACGAATTGATTTGTTAAGTATTGGAGTTCCTTCTTTGAGTTCACAGAACAAGTCTAAAATATTGTTTACGACACGATCAGAGGCTGTATGTGGGCGTATGGAAGCAGATACAATTATTAGAGTTGAATGTTTGAACTGGGAAGCAGCATGGACTCTGTTTCAAGAAAAAGTTGGGTACATAGCTCTTAGTTCTGATTCAGATATTCCAAAGTTAGCTGAAATTGTTGCGGGAGAATGTCGTGGCTTGCCTTTAGCACTCGTCACGATCGGGCGATCAATGGCAAGCAAAAAAACTCGTCAAGAGTGGGAACATGCCATCTCAGTTTTGCGGAATTCTGCAGCTGAATTTCCAGGTATGGGAGATGATGTACTTCCACTACTAAAATTTAGCTACGATTCTTTACCAAATGATACCGTTAGGTTATGCTTCTTGTTTTGTTCTTTGTATCCAGAAGACTATTCAATTAAGATACTAAAGTTAATTGAGCAATGGGTTGGGGAGGGATATATTGGTGGGTATGATAATTTCAAAGAAGCTCTTAATACTGGTCGAGACATCATTGGAATTTTAAAGGGCGTGTGTTTGTTAGAGGAAGGAGATGCACCTCATTTTCAGCTAGATTTAGATTATTTCTCTGATGGTTTCGTGAAAATGCATGATGTGGTTAGGGATTTGGCTTTGTGGATAGCTTCTGAATGTGGGCGTGAGAAAGAAAAATATTTTGTGAAAGCAGGGGTTGGATTGATTGAAGCACCCAAGACAGGGAAATGGCCGACGATGGCGAAAAATATATCCTTGTTTGGTTATGATATCATTCAACTGGAAAATATACCCAAATGCCCAAATGTCTCAACTCTGTTGGTTTCCCATAATGAAAGACTAAATCTTATACACAATGACTTCTTCCTTGCTATGCCTGCTCTCAGATTTCTAGATCTGTCAGACACTAGTATCCAAAACTTACCAGCAAGTATTTTTGAATTGTTTGACTTGGAATTTCTTGATCTTTCTTATACAAAAATTAGAAGTTTGCCTTATGAGACGAGGAATTTTACAAAGTTGAAGTACCTTTCTTTGCGTTGGTCCTCTCATTGCAAAATTCCTCGTGGAATCATCATGAATCTTTCGAATCTGGAGTTTTTAAAAATTGACGTCTACAAACAATGGAATCCTCAAGGCAGTTTTGAGATTGATGAATTGATATGCTTGAAGCAATTGAAATCTCTGGAAATCAGAATTTATTCAAATATCACAGATGTTGAGAAGTTTCTCAGTTACTCCGAGTTTATCAATTGTGCAAGGAGTTTGGGTATTACTTGCAAGGATATTACTTTCCTCGCTCTATCAACATCATCATCATCATCAGATTTATGTCTTGGACATTTGAAAAATTTGCAATATCTTTGTATTCAGGAGTGTTCTATGATAAAAGAGCTGAAACTCAATTGCATCAACAATGAGACTGGGGGTTTATTTGAAAGCTTGGAAAGAATGTACCTCATCAATCTCCCTAAATTAATTATCTCATGGGATGCATGGAATCTCCATTCTTCACATTTCAAAAAACTTCATTATGTAAATCTTGGTGGGTGTCATGCAATAGTGGACCTATCATGGCTTCTTCTCATTCCAAATCTACAAACACTATGGATATGGGAATGTGGTAGTCTTCAAGAAATACTATCTTCTTCTGACAAATCTGGAGGAGCATATGATCAAAATACTTTTACTAATCTCAAATTCTTGAGATTATTTGAATTGCCTAATCTCCTGTCCATATGTAGCATGAGTGCATTGCCTTTCCCATCCTTGGAAACTGTAGTTGTGCTTAACTGTCCAAACTTAAAGAGGCTACCACTGGACTCAAACAGTGCCAACAACACATTGAAGAAGATTGAAGGAGAAGCCGAGTGGTGGAACGGATTAGAGGGGCGAATGAAACCATCAAGACTCATTTTGCCAACTTTCTTAGACGACCTTATTCTTAAAAAAAATAAATTCACTGTTGCATCTCGTCTGGTCTCATCATTCTGTAAAATTTAATTTATATGTGTTACAAATTAGCTGTGTGGAGGTATGTGCTATATGTGAATTGACTGTTGTTGTTTTTTTTTTTTCTCTTAGCTTCATGATATATGCAGTAAGAATTTTTGATGAATTTTCTATTTCAAACCCGAATTTATGATTTGAAAAAGGACATACACCCAAAAACAACAAATGCAAGTCTGGTAGTAGTGTGAGAAGAAAGCATACTCTATAAAACATTGTGACTTACGCAAATATAGCGGGTAGCGAAGAAGGACTGTTCTTTCTTTAAACTCTTTGTTGTTGCAGTGTGCATAAAATTTTGAGGTTCAAACTTACGGAACTAACTATATAATATCAGAAATTTTGCTTAGATTTTTTTTTCTCTATATATGTTCTTAGATAAGAAAGACTATGAGATAATTCAGAGAGAAATGGTGTAAAAGCTGGTCTGTTTTTTTTTTTTTTTTTTTTATAATGGTGAAAGGCTGGTCTTAAACTGTGATAGAAGTCATATATTTATATTGTAATGGATTACAAACTATAAAAACAAATACATAATAGATCAAATATATTTGTATCGTAATAGGATCAAAGATATGATACGAACACGTGAATTATATGAATCATACATTCCAACACTCCCCCTCAAGCTGGAGGGAAAATGTTAATCAAGCCTAGCTTGCCAATAGAATTCTTGAGTAAAGATGGTCCAACCGACTTAGTGAATAGAACTACTGCCTCTTTAGAAGAAGGAACAAAGACGGGAACAATGATATCGGCTCGAACCTTCTCTCATATGAAATGTATATCTACCTCAACATATTTCGTCCTCTCATGAAGCACAAAATCTGAAGAAAGTGTGTTGGCTGACTTGTTGTCACAGAATAATTGGGAAGAACTTCCTATTGGAAAACCCAACTTAGTATAGAGATGGCGCAACCAAAAAATCTCACATGTTCTATGAGCCATTGCCCGGTTGAAGATCTCGAAACAATATTTTGTTTTTTTACTCTTCCAAGATATCAAATGTTCTCCATAAAAGTACAATACCCTGAATTTGAATGTCTTGAACTCTTGAAACTAGCATAGTCTAAATCAGTATAACATGACAACCCTGATTGTCTACCGATGTATAAAATTAACCAAGTTCTGGAGATGATTTTAGATACATGAGAATCTGATCAACAACATCCATATGGGCAGTACGAGGAACATGCATAAATTGACTAACAACATTGACCGCATAAGTTATATCAGGTTTAGTGTTCATCAAGTAAATTAACCTTCCTACCAAACGTTGATATCTCGATGGATTAGTAAGCAATTTCCCAGACTCTGATGTGAGTTTCAAATTAGGATCCATAGGTAATAAACCTGGTTTACAACCCAATTTGCATGTATCCTTCCATAAGTCCAGCCAACACATACTTTCTTTGAGAGAGTGAGATTTGATAAGTGCCTAAAATGTTTATTCATGCCTCTAAATCATGTGTATTTGTCCCAAGTTATCTTATAAAGTGATATGATATGCATTGTTTTGTTAGAAATACTTCTTTTTAGGTTATAAACATCAAGAAAGTAATAAAGGAAGGAAAAAAGATGAAAAACCAGTGAAAAGATGGTGTTTTTGAGTTTTTAATGGCAACCTTGTTAGACAACTCCGATTGAAGATCCGAAGGTACCGTTAGAAAGAACACACTGTCAATTTAAAGAATGTCCAAGAAAATCTCAATTTAGAGTAGCGGAATGCAATGAAATAAAATTGTCAAGGATCGAGCAGATTGCATAACAAGGATTTAAAACTAGCCCAGTAGAGTTTGCAGAGCAAACATGCTAGCCCCAGGGTGATAATCCGGGGAATTTGGGTAATATATTCAAACCTGGACATGGGAGTAATGAAATACAGTTTGGGTCTTTACCATGGATGGGAAAAGATGGAGAAGTTCCCAATACTTGGGCTGATGTGCTAGGGAGGAAGGCGTCCAATGACGACCTTACTTACATACCCCCTACTTTGGTTGATGGCAAACCTATAATTCATGTTGAATCCAAACAGTTTGTACATATACACAATAAGTGTGAGAAGCTAGTGGTCGGCAGTTTCATTGGCAAACGACCAGCATATAGCTATGTTAAAGATGTTGTGATGAATGTTTGGAAGGTTCAGAGCTGCATTATGAAAACTTATGGTGAACACTCCTTTACATTTGAATTTACTAATGAGGATGATAGGAAAAAAATACTTGAATTTCGGTCTTCTCACATTGCTAGTAGACTTTTTGTAGTTAGGCCCTGGAAGTTGTTTCATGAGGCTGATTTGAATGAACTAAGAACTATACCTATCTGGGTTATTTTTAAGAAATTCCCTCTTGAAATGTGGGATACAAAGGGTTTTAGCCAAGTAGCTAGTACAGTTGGTAAACCAATGTATGTGGACAAATTCACTAAAAGCATGGAAAGAACTACATATGCTAGAGTGTGTGTGGAAATAGATTCAGAGTGCACTTACCCTAAGGAGATCACATTGGTGTTGGATCAAAAAAGAGTTGTTAAAATTCCAGTGGAATATAATTGGAAGCCACCCAGATGTTCAACATGCAAGGTTTTTGGGCATACAAACCAAAATTGCCCAAAGCTACAGAAAGCAACACAAGGAGGTGGTAAAGTTTGGCTTCAAAAGCAGGGCAATACTGAAGAAACAATTGATGGAAGCAAAGGAAAAGAAGCAACTTGTGCTGAAGTACTGGTGGAGGAACATGTTTCATCAGCTGGGACTTTGGAAGCAACAAGATCAGAGAAATCACAAGAAAGGAAAGAAATGGAGCTACTCGACAAGGAAGCGGAATGGGAGAAACCGAAGAGAAGACATACTTGTTCACCAAGGCAAGTATCACCAAGTACCAACCAGGAAACAAGTGAGCAGAGTGGGAACTTACAAACAGGCCAGGAAGAAGCTACTGAAGGAAATCAAGGGAATACAAGTCCAAAGCCGTCAACAGTAGTGGATCCAGGAGAACATACTTAGCCTATTAAGATAAAACGAAAATAAACCTACACTAATTCATAGAAATCAATTGGTAGGGAATTGTTAGATCTTCCTCTGTATTTACTTGACTTATTTTTAAGAGAGAGATAGGGAGAGAGAATGTGTGATAAACACATGTTTGTACCGAGCTTTAAGTTTCTTTGTTTTCTAATATAGGGGTAGGGGTCCCCGTTAACAACCCCGCTTGCCTATCAAAAAAAAAAAAGTTGACCAAAAAGTCAACTTCTCCAAATGGATCGAAACTTTATGGAAACATTCTATAGGGCCAAAGAAGCAATCATGTGAAAGCCCAAGCTCAAAATGTCGGCCAAAGGTTAGTGAATCAACTGTGGGTGCAAAAGTTTGATCCACATACTCAACGTATTGATAAGATTAAAGGTTGCAAAAGAAGCTTTAGTACAACTGAGATGAGAGGGTGTATAGGTTTAGGCTGGGCCTACAAGGTAGGCTACCTTCGTATGCGAAAAGAAGAACTCGAAATCAAGTCTCTACTCTTACAAGTAGTAATAGAGTTTACTCTGTGAAAGACTCATAGTTTAGGAGATTGCTTTCTCCTGATTTTATAACGGACCGAAGGCAGTTAGCTCAACTAACTTGCATGTTGCATGGCGGTTACTCCCAATTCTGAATTCCCTTTGACCTGGCCTACTGCCATGTGGCAGAACCGGATTGGTCTCGGGGTTCTGTTAGGCTTTATCCATGATCATGAGCGGGCTACAAACATGGGTTTTGTTGGCCTAAAAATGTGTTGGACTTGTCCAGTTAGTTAGGGTTTGGTTGACCAAGTTGTGAAAGCAGTAAACCAGGACTTGTACTCTTTTGTTGGAGGCTATGTCTTCATCGTATACTCCTGGCCCATTATGGATGAAGCGAGTGGGCCAGACTGTCCTGAAAGTCCATTACCGTTTCTGGGTTTTTTTGACCGGACTTGTTTGCCAGAGGTGGGCCGTGTGTACGCGATTCAGCTTCTTTTATAGTGCACTAGTACCCAGTTCAGTGGGCCCATGGATAAACAAATGAGAACCCATGATATTTTTGGACCGGACTGGTTTGCCAGAGGTGGGCCGTCCTACTAGTCCAGATAAGATTGATGAACGATCCCATTCTACCGGTACAACCTCTTTGGGTAAACACATCGCCTCCTTTAAGCAAAGTCTGCTATGCAAAGATATTCTGAAATATCTCTTTCTTTGTCAATTAGGATCCCGATGATCTCTGCTGGATAGGGTTCCTTCTTGATGATGACTTTGAATCCCTAATCTCTCTATAATTATCATATCGGAGGGTTGAAGCATTCAATCATTACTTGTTGGCTCTATTGATAATCTTCCATTGTTGTGTTGGTAGTTTGCTAAAGAATGGCTGATGACTGTGTGTACCCAAAGTTAAAGTACTGGCAGGTGTCCTCGGTAGCCGTATAATAGGTTGCATCGGGAACAGGGGATAATCCATCAGTCTAATTTGGACTGGCAAGTTGGGGAGGATCCGATACCATAGGTTCCATCAGTTTAGCCATGGGCCCACTGGGGAGTGGATAACCCAACTTAACCGGGTATTGGTGCACCGGTTGCTGTACAAGAACCTGAACCGTGTCCATCAAGGTATCATTAAGCCCACCTAAGGCAAACCGATCCAGCACATAAAGCCCAACAACAGTTATAGGCTTCCAGGACGGTCTGGCCCAATCAGTCCATTCACAGTGGGCCGGGAGTATACAATGAAGACTGGGCCTCCAGCAAAACAGTCCAAGCCCAGGTCTATTGCTCTCACTGTTAGGTCAACCGAGCCCTAACTAACTGGATAAGTCCATCCCTCAGGCCAACAGAACCCAGGTTTGTAGCCCACTCAAGATAATGGATAAAGCCTAACAGAACCAAAAACCAATCTAGTTCTGCCACATGGCAGCAGGCAATGTCAAAGGGGATTCAAACTAAGGAGCAACCGCCATGCATCATGCAAGCTACTATCATGGGAGCATTTCCTCAAATCAAGGTACCAGGGATCATGGAGCTGATATCGGAAGAGTTAGTTGAGCTACGCGTCTTTCATAGAGTAAACTCCATTATTGCTTTGTAAGAGTAGAGACTTGATTCCGAGTTCAACTTCTCGATAACGTAGGCAACCTACCTAGTAGGTTCAGTTTCATCCTATACACCCTCTATCTCGGTTGTATTAAAGCTCTCATTGTAACCTTCAATTTAATCAACACGAATCTCGAGTTTGTGGATCAATTTTTTGCATCCACACTCTTTGGCGCCCATCGTGAGACTTGAACCCACGACCACAAGGTTAAGAGCCTTGACCTTTTCTTAGCAATACTGGAGCAAGCTGTAGCAATGGCCGGAGGGAAGAAACGGGTTACATGTTAACAGGGAAAAAAACGAACAATGCCAGGTTACTAGGAGTTAGACAAAGATCCATTCTCTATTATAAATCATCTGGGAATCTCCAGAGGCAGTTAACCAAGAATCCATTCTTAGGGATGAATCGACATGTAACGGTTCTCCACAACCCACTCAACCAGGAATCATGAGTCTGGTTATGCAAATTGATAGAGATAATTGCTACTCTCTAATTAAAAGATAGATTTGTATTGTTATTTTCCTTCTTGTGCCTGTAATAATTGGTTACCAATGTAGAACAAGTAACAAGCAAGGGTCGTACTCACCTAGAAGGGAGAATTCTTAGCTCAAACATAATAGAAAACACTAGTTAAAGAACACCACATGAATCAACAAATAAGTTGAGATTGATTCTACTTCCTACAGTTAATTAAATAAATAACTAATAATTAAACTAATAGTAGAAGATGGAAAGAAGATCTTATGGTGAATAGGGAGAAGAGTTGGTGTCCACAAACTAAACAATGCAAACATACATGTCATTCAATCATGTTCAATCTATAGCAATTACTTAGTCATCTCTCAGTTATTCCAAATAATCACTAATGCCTACAATAATTAAATAGTCACATCTCAACTATTCCATTCAATTAAAATGAGATTCTTTATATATACTTATTGAATATACTTCATTAATTAACCAGTCATCTCTCAGCTATTCAATTCAATTAACTTATCATATTAATTCATAAACAAATTGTCACCTCTCGGTTATTCAACTTGGTTACAAATGAGTTCCAATTAAAGAGATTAATTGTAGATATACGAAAATCACCTCTCAGGTATTCTTTCATATATCTCCAATTAATCTAATACTACCATTATAGCTAGGTCTCCCTATACTCTAACAATAGCATTTAACAACATGGATACAATAAATACATAAATAATCGTGCCTACTTCATATCGCGAATAAAAATAAACTATCACTAAAAACTTTGAATCACAATGAACATAAAAGAATAAACATGGTATTTTTGCATTATCTAGAGTGCTTTAACCATTCCCCCTAAAGAAAACTTAGCTACTCATCCTTGATAATGACACCATGGAATAAGTAATAAAATAATACAACATCATAATGCGAAAGAAAATTGATAAGAAAAGAGTCAATAATACAAGTTCAGGACATTGAATACAAGAGCATCAACTTTTTAACCCCTAGCTACTACTTATATTTATATAGAGATTATAAAATATGAGTCGTAATGAATTAAGAAAGTACTTTGCCTGCACACAAAGTATCCTTACTCTCCAAGATTTCCAAAGTAGGTCAAAATTCGTGGTGGCTGCTGTAGGGCTTTTAGAAGTAGCAAGACCACGTAGAACCCTAAGTCTCTTGGGCCTAAGTTGTACCTTGGATCACTACTTTCAGATAGACAGCTTACGGGCCCAAATCAGAGTTCTGGATCATCATATAGAGCCTTTTTAAGACTGGGCTTCAAGTAATGGGTTTCAATGAATCTTTTGACCTGTGGGCTTCATTACAACTTGGATTGAGCTGGGATTTGGACCACCGATCTTAGGCATAAAGTCAAGTCCACATGACCAGTCCAAGAGGTTCCCTTAACAATGTACAGGTGCAAATAACAATTCTTCTTCTTTGTGCATATAACACTCTTTTAATGGCTTTTCTTAGCTTTTGGCGAGCTTTCACACAATATTCAACTTTCGGCTCATTAAACCTACACAACAAGAAAATACTAATCAATAGATATTACAAAATATTATAAGCTAAGTGTTATGCAAACAAGGTGTTATTCGGTGGATAAATATACATTTTTGAGGTCTTATCAAATAACGCTAAACAACATTTTGTTTGTCCACGAGCAAAGGTGAGAAGAAAAAAAAATAAGAACTCAAAAGAGAACTAGAACTAAGGTGATTGCATTAACCATATGCATCAATGCTTTAAAACCACAAGGGCTTCCCAGGTGGAGGAGTTATAGTCTCCTTGGGATTTTCTAGATAAGATACCCACAAACCTACTACAATGACTAATCCAAAGTACAGAATGTTCTACCATTTTACCTCAAAAATAAATGTCATCCATACAGTATATCAAAGATAAGGATAAGTATTGTAAAACCGTTCATATGAGGTAGCGTACTACTAATCCATGAAAATAAGTATAACGGTTTCAAATGCATTCAAGACAGACGTGTATACATACAACCACAGGTATTAAGTCACCATTGGAAAGGTCGCTTTGACTTTTGCCTCACCAAACATACACTCAGAAATAAAAATCACTCAGAGATGGTGTTTATCATTTTACCTCTATGTGAGGAAAGAAGATGGACAAGCATCTCACATATATCAATAAGAACGGACTGGTGTAATGGAATGAACTTAGTCTCAAAGAATGGAAAAGTTAGCCTTGCTTGAGATGTCGGGTTTTTCACCTTAGCACCTTTTCACTTACTCGCCACATCCTACCATATCAGCTTAGATTTACAAAAGACAATAATAGGTTGTAACTGGGTTTTGGAAAGGACTAGAAATGGAAAAGGCTTTTGTGAAATATTTTTTGAATATTGGGGCCTTCAATACTTGTGATTTGTAATAATAGCACTCGGAGAAATTTTCGGAATTTTTCTCTTGGTAGAAGTATTTTTATTCTTCTGTGGGAAAATTCAATGAATCTCTAGCCAATTATTTTTTTTGAATCTTTCTTTTCTTTTGATTTTCTTGATTTTTGGAAGATTCTGGCTTTTCAGGAATTCTTCCAACTTTTTGATTTCAACATTTAATTAGTTCATCTCACTAGTTTGGGCATTTTTTTGTATTTCTCCTTTCTTCTTGTTACCTCAGAAACAATCATCCGCATGTTCCAAAAACAATAGTTAAAAGGACCTTAACATTGTAATGATAATTACTCCCACAATGGAGTTGGGTAAAGATGATGGGGTAAAGAAAAATGCTAAGTAACATGAAAGTCTCAGAATGGTCAACCTATGGGATAATGCATCATCAAGGTAGGTTAAGGTAAACAGGGTTGTTTTTGTATTATTTCCAAGTACTGATATGGTGATCACATCTTGAATAAGCTACAAGACCCAAGTTTATATTACACCCACTTGATGTCATCTCAAGGCTAACTGGAAAATGAATATATGACTAAAAACAAACAAAACTGAGAAGTTGAGTCTTTTGACTTCAGATGTACGTAATAACTCTGCAAGAAAATGACGGGGCTCAAAAGCTCACTGGGTTAAGTATCCACACTTATTCCTCAAGATTTTTAAGGTGTAATTGCATGTGCACATGTATTTGTCACAAAGGCAAGTGAATGTCATGCTTATGCTCATGCAGTATGAGACTCAACTACTTGGTGAAGCAATAAATGTCCTTAAACATGAAAAAGATGGAATTTAACTATTATACTCGTCATTGATGGTGTACTTATCCTAACTTTGGAAAAGTCTTTGTAACAAAGATTTTTGGATTTTTCAAAAAAATTTGAATTTTTATACAAGTATGGAAAAAGAAGTTTGAAAATCTTTTGCAAAAAGGTTGAAATACTTCCCCACCCCCAAACAAAAAAATTGCCTTGTCCTCAAGCCTCATACTAAGCAAAGGAATGAGAGATAAGAAGAGTATTACCATGAATGTACTAAAAATTCAAACCACTTTTATAAGTTCTTGTCAAATAAAATTATCCCAAATAAATGCATAGGGATTACAATAAATTCCATACTAAGACACAACTGAAATTTCTATCTCAACAAAAATAGAAATCCTATCCTAATGTCTCAGAATCCACACAACACCGGGCTCGAACCCATCTAAGTCATCACGCCATGCAATTACCGCGTGCATCACCTCAGTCCAAGCACCAAGCGCAGGTACCAAATTAATTGGCGGTTTCTCCTAATGTACCGATGAGTTAGATCCATTGATGGTAAGTGGATCCAATCATCATACTTGGCCCGCCGATAAGTCCTCAAAAGTGTATATTTATCCCCCGAATAGCACATTGTTTGCATAGCACTTAGCTTATATTATCGTGTTATATCTATTGATTAGTGTTTTCTTGTTATTTATGTAGGTTTCATGAGCCAAAATGTGAATATTATGATAAAACCCACCAAAAGCCAAGAAAAGCAATTAAAAGAATATTATTTGCACAAAGAAGAAGAATTGATACTTGCACCCGCAGAGTTGATGAGGGCACCCCGTGGACTGGTCCTATAGACTTGACTTTATGTCCAAGATGTGTGGTCCAAATCTCAGCCCAATCCAAGTTATAATGAAGCCCACAAGTCAAAAAATCTATTGAAGCCTTTGTTAAAGATCTCCACCAATAGTCTTTTATAAACATGGTTGTCTTAGATTGATTAGAGACATGAAGAAAATCTATTGAAGCCTTTACAAAACTCTGTTGTTTTATTAAACAGAGTTCATTCTCATGTCTCTAAACCAATGGTTGTCTCTTTTTAAAATTTATTGAAGCCTCTATTAAAAATCTTATGTGAATATTGGTGACATGATGAAAATTTATTGAAGCTTTAATAAAACAATGGTTGTTTTAGATTGATTAGAGATATGTGATGGAATAGGTGAGAGGTGACTATCATATATCTAGAATCAATCTCTTTTATTGGACCCCTTTTGTAATTAAATTGAATAACCGAGAGGTGACGGTTTAATTATGAATTAATATGTTGAGTTAATTAAATTGAATAGCTGAGAGGTGACGGTTTAATTAATGAAGCATATTCAATACCATATATAAGAGAATCCAGTTTTAATTGAGTGGAATAGCTGAGAAACTTCAGAGGTCTCATTCCTCAGGCTAAGTGTTTGATGTGTAATGACCCTATTAAAACCATTGAAAACCTCTTCTTTTCTTGCCCGGTGGCTAAAGGAGTCTGGGTCACGGTCTATAACCAATGCTGCCTTAACAGGTCTCCGGTTACCTATGCGGTAAATCGTCCGTTTCCTGTGCTATCTTGCCTTCGACGACTCACTCACATAAAAGAAATTATGCCGTGCATAGGACTTTAGTAAACTACTGGTCTGTTGTTATCCGCCTTCGGCTTCGCCTCTATCAGTTTTAGTCAACTAACTCCTCCCCTGCTTGCTCGACTCCAGCTCCAGCTTCGCCTTCCTCGGTTTTCGCGAGAATTCCTCCCTATCCCTAAGAATCCTATGTTATCCCCGTGTTCGAATTCGCAAGGGTCACAACCGGATCACCACCCGATAATCCTATCATGATTGGGGCGGAAACTCCTTAACCTCGGAGGATTTACTTGACAAGCCCTCCCGTGACTAATTAATTGTTATAGACTGAACATTAGTGAATGACATGTATGTTTGCATTGTTTAGTTTGTGGATACCAACTCTTCCCCATATTCATCATAAGATCTTCTCTACATTACTATCCATCTTCTTAAGTTAGTTTATTTATTTATTTATTGTCTGTAGGAAGTAGAATCAATCTCTATCTTATTTGTTGATTCACTTGGTGTTCTTTAACTATTGATTTCTATTGTGTTTGAGCTAAGAATTCCACCTTTGAGGTGGGTACGACCCTTATTTATTACTTGTCTACATTGATAATCAATATTTATAGGCACAAGAAGGGAAATTAATACAAATCCAATCTTTTGATAGTAGATATATCTTTTGTCATCTATCAAAATGGCGTCCTTTCCGTTTTAAAGAACGGAGTTCATTCAAACACAAGCGAGAATAGTAGTTTCAGGACATCATCCCACTTCTATCCCTTCCACCCTTCTATTTCTATTTATTTCAATATTTTTTTTTAAGTCTCTTGTTAATTAGTCTTATTACTGATCTCACAACGAAGACGGATCGAAAAAAACTCAAGGAACGACGCCAATATCTCAATTTGAAAAAAGCATGGGTTGTCGACCGCATCACATTTGATGCACTGATGGCCTTTGTTGGTGTCTTGGCCTTCATGCCTTGCTTCCCAAGATCAAAAAACAATTAATATTTATTTACAGGAGCAATACAACAATGCCCTGAGCCCTTTTGAGTGCTAGCTCCATATACAGTGAAATTTCTATTTGCCTCCAAGTGAAGTAATTCACTCAGAAACCCGACGAGGGTGACAGTTGAAGGACTGATCGAGTATACTAAAATGTGGTTTGGAATCACCAGAAGTTTGAGTTATACAAATTCCAACAGACAATTTAAACTGTAAAGATTACGAAAAATTCAAATTAAATAATCCACTCCAGTGAAACAATACAAAATATGTCCAAAATTTTGGCTAATACAACAGAATCACAAGAAATGTCCTTCCCTGAATGCCATAAACAATCTTACTGCAAAAAGACTTCCATATTCTTTATGCCATCTCATTTTTATGCCATCTCATTGTTCTTTATAAATGAAGAGGCATATAGTGATTTCCAATCTGACATGGTCAATTGGTCATCATCTTGGGTGGAAAGTGGGAAACCAGAGAAAGTACATCCACACCCTCAGTAAGCTTTCTCCACCCTCTTATTTGAGGAGATGGTCATGGTGTATCCCTATATCAAACACGTCAAAATCAAATTATAGAGAACTAATTGAGCTGAACGTCTGAGTAAATGTTGTGAGGTGTGACTGAAATTGGAATGAGGCTATAATTTGTAATATTCAAGGAAATATCTAAAGTCAAATGAAATTAAAATGATCAGGACAAATCAAAGATAAGTTACATCTAAATTTTCGGACAACCTAAAGACAGTATATTTCTCTCCAAAAGAAAAACCATGAAACCAAGAGAGTATACTAAAGTTAAGCTTCCACAACTACACTTCATAAATATTTCTTTTCCTACTCTGGCTTATTTTCTCCCTCTGACATAAGTTCATCCATCACCTCCCGTGCTCCCCACACTTCTTTCAACTATTTTCTTTTACCTCTTCAGATATTTTTTTTTCTCATTCACCGCAGCCCTACGACGCACGGACATGCCAACACGTAATTTTTTGAAAATATAAGACACCGACACGTTATAATATACACATTATTTTTATTTTTTTTAGCATACAATATTTTTCATAGGGGATAATAATATAGTGTACAAATAACAATGTGGCATTGTCATTTGTCAAAGTTAATTTGACAAGAGAGTAACAAAGTAGTGAGAAAGATGAAGAATACAAGAGAAGCAAACTTAGAGAGAGAATAACAGTTGATATCGAAGGAAGACGAAGAGAAAGTAGGTGAGACTTAAGAAAAACATTTCTGAAGAAGTAGCGATCTTTTAGTTTGTTTATTCTATTCTTGACCCAATTCTATTTTGATTAATTTATGCCACTTGCAATCTTAAGTAATATCTTCTGGTCCATTGTAAGAAGTTAAAATTACAAAGTAATCCCTAAACCAAGGTGTTCAGATGAAGTGTCCGACAGTGTCCAGCAGTGTCCGAAAGTGTCCAAATTTGAAAATTTGGTTTTTTGAAGTAGGATACTTGATTTTAGTGTTGGACACATGTCCCAAAGTGTCCGGAGAGTGTCGGTGTCGAACACGTATCCAACACCGGTGCGTGAGATTAAGGGGAGTGTCCGTGCTTCATAGCTTCAGCCCATCACCTCCACAGGCTTTCTCTAAAAAACTTGAGTATTATTTATTTGAATCTTCGTTTTGGATTGATACCAAAAAACAAACTGCCCATGAGCCTCTGGCTCAACAGTTGCATTTCTCTCACAAAATATAGAGGTTGTGGAATTAAAGCACGTCAGCAGCTGATTGTTTGATATATGTTTCCTCACGTAATTTAAAGGGGTAGGGCAACCTAGTGGCGGAGCAAGGGATGTGAGTAGCAAGCTATTCTTTTTCTAAATTATTCCTAAAATTTTTGCGCACTCCTAAAATTGCTCCTAAAATTTCGGCGCTCTCCTAAGTCAGTTTTTTTTTATCCATCATATTCTGAGAATTATATCCGAATTCAAATTCTTGTATTTATAAAAACAAAAAACTCTGTCCATCTATATCTTTTTTTTTTAATTTTGTTCTAAGTAAAGCCCAATATCATTAGTTAAACTTAAAAATAATGGAATGAAAAAAAAAAACAAAGATACAGAAATCCCATTTTTTATGACTCCATTCTCTTTCCCACTCTTCACTACATCTTGATTTTTTTTCTTTTGTGTTCCACTAAATCATCAATTAAGGTAAAATCCCATTTTATGTACAGAATTTCAGTTTAACTATTCAACATTGCATAGCATAGGATTTTGTGTTTGGGTATATGTTGAACCAACAGATATTTTGACAGATTATAGATGGTTTTTTTATTTTTTTTGTGCAATATACACATGGACTCAATTAAAATCCTGGCTACGCCAAAAAAAAAAAAACTACGTAGGATCGTTTGATAATGTAGTGGAAGCGTAAAAGAATCAATAGATTCGATAAAAACTAAAAGATAAAACTAATATTTAGATTTGAGAGAAATTCTCTTTAATTGATTGAATAAGTTAATTGAATACAATTTTTGTCCATGGAGCTTTTTATATAAATAACTCCTTCATAACAATTAGGAGATCAACTAAAATAGTAAAAACTTGTATCTCATATAGCACACTACAAAGACACTTTAGACACTTTTAATAATTGTCTAAACATTAATAACGAAAATACATGAATTAAATTAAATTCTAATACTCTTAAAACTCAAAATACTAAATACAAAACTCTATAACACCTAAATAGAAAACTATTGGAAAATAACATAAAAAACACTAAAAGACATCTTAGGACTATAAAGACTCCTAAAGTAATAGTAAAATGTATTCATACACTAATAATGATCGACTTTTCTTGTCAATTGGATTTGGTCAAATTGAGTTGACACAATCAAAACTATATGTTTTTGTTACATATCAAGCACTTTAACTGTTAATACTAAAGAAAATATGATAGAAGAGAAGAGAGAAAGAGCTTCTGCTCGGTGTGTGTTTTCATTCACTTAAACATACTCTTTTATAGGCAAAGTTGTGCCATTAAGTCTTCGGTATTACAGTAAAGAGGACTAATTTTGCGATAGTCCTTGAATCAAGGGTTTTACATACTATCCATACCATACCTATCATTCACCTACTAGCCTATTCATAACACTTCCCCTTGAATGATCTCCGCTGAAAGTTGTCTCATTAAAAACCTTCATCAGTAAAACCTAGTGGAATAAAACCTGGCGAAGGAAAAAAGTGCAATCTTTTATTCTGATGCTCCCCCTGATCTTTACGAGCATAATCATGATAGATCTTTAAGTCGTCCCATGCCAATACCGGAAACTAGTTTGTGGAAGGCTGGTGTAGATAGCGATTTCGTGAATATATCTGAAAGATTGTCGGTGGATCGAATTTGCTCATGTGTGAAGAAGAATTTTGGTGAAATATGCTTCGTTCGATCACCCTTGATAAAACCGTTTCTGAGTTGTTCGATGCATGCACTGTTATCTTCATACAATGTTGTCGGGGTACTTGTAATTGAATGAAGACCACATGTTTTCTGGAACAGGCTAGTCATTCCCCGATCAACCTTATTTACTACTATTATTGTCATGGTGGTGTTGTTTTTCCTAGTATGAACTTAATGGTACGGTATTGTTGTCTTTCAAATAAATTATTGCAATAAAGATCTTATTAATTATCTTTTGCAGTAAGTGTTTATGCAACAAAGAAAGATGAAAATTTCATTATCTAAGGAAGATAACTTGGTTATCTCAAAGAATGGTGGCAAAGATATTTGCTTGGCAGATTGTGCGACTACGCAAACCATCCTTCGTGAGAAAAGGTACTTCTCACACATGGCCTTAACTAAAGCCAATGTTCATACAATATCTGGTCCAACAGACCTTATTGAAGGCTCTGGAACAGCTGAAATTAAATTACCTAATGGGACTAAGTTGTATATCCAAGAAGCTCTATACTCATCTAGATCCAGATGAAATCTATTGAGCTTCAAAGACATTCGTCTTAACGGATATCATATTGAGACTACAAATGAAAATGAAACCGAGTATCTTTTGATAACTGTTGTAGTCTCAGGACAAAAACGAATCTTGGAAAAACTCCCGAGTTTATCCTCAGGGTTGTATCATACAAATATACACCCAATTGAAGACATGCTGTTATGAGCCGAAGTTCTCTGACAAAGAATTATTTATGCTTTGGCATGACCGTCTTGGCCACCCTGGGTCCACAATGATACGTCGTATCATTGAGAATTCAAATGGACATCCATTCAAAAATCAGAAGATTTTTCTCTCGGCTAGTAATCCTTGTGCGGCTTGTTCCCAAGGTAAACTAATTACTAGACCATCACAAACCAAAGTTGTGGTTGAATCACCACCTTTCTTGCAAAGAATCCAAGGGGATATTTGTGGCCCAATTCATCCTCCATGTGGACTATTTCAGTACTTCATGGTCATTATTGATGCCTCTGCAAGATGGTCACATGTATGCCTACTTTCAACAAGAAATTCGACATTTGCTCGCCTATTAGCACAAGTCATTAGGCTACGAGCACAGTTCCCAGATCACCCGATCAAGTCTATCCGACTAGACAATGCTGGAGAATTCACTTCTCAAGTTTTTGATAATTATTGCATGAGACTTGGGATCGATGTGGAACACTCAGTCGCCCATGTCCACACTCAAAATGGGTTAGCGGAATCTTTCATTACGCGACTGCAGACTATAGCAAGACCCTTGCTGATGCACACAAAATTGCCTGTTTCGGCATGGAGACATGCTATCATGCATGTTGCATCGTTGATCCGTATCCGACCAACAGCTTATCACCAGTACTCTCTGTAACAAATTGTGTTTGGACACCAACCAAACCTTTCTCATATTCGCATAGTTAGATGTTGTGTTTATGTGCAAATTTCTCCACCACAACGTACAAAGATGGGTCCACAACGCCGTTTGGGTATTTATATTGACTTTGACTCACCGTCAATTATCTGGTATCTTGAACCTTTAACAGGAGATGTTTTCACTGCTCGATTTGCAGATTGTCACTTCGATGAGACAGTGTTCCCGTCGTTAGGGGAAGATAAGCATGTTCTAGAAGAACAACGTGAAATTACATTGAAAACATCTTCCAAGTCTCATCTTGATTCACGCACTTCACAGTGTGAAATCGAAGTGAAAAGAATTGTTCACCTCCAGTCCATTGCAAACGATCTCCCAGATTCATTTGCAGAGAGTTCAAAGGTAACAAAATCTTACATACATGCTGCAAATACTCTAGCCAGGATTGGTATCATTGAAAGACCAAATACCAACAAAGCAGCAAATGAACCATCCACAGTACGTGCAAGGCACAGAAGACCTGTTGGATCAAAAGATGTGAATCCCCAGAAGCGGAAAACACATCATACCCTACAAACTTCTGAAGTAGTCAATTCTCCTGAAGAGATTATTGCTCCTGGAGAGCCTACACCTACAAACAAGGCAATCCGATCAACTATTTCTGAACAGACACCTCCTGAAGAGGAAGCCCCTGAAGTGGCACATATACATTAAAATAATGAGATCTCGATAAATTATGTCTGTACAAGAGAAGTGTTGGATCGTGATAAAACTATTGTCGATGATACATTTGCCTATGATGTAGCTCTTTCCATAACAGATGATGACGATCATGAACCACACTCCGTCGATGAATACCGATGTAGAAGCGATTGGCCAAGTTGGAAAGAAACAATCCAAATTGAGCTTGATTCACTTGCAAAACGCAAGGTTTTTGGACCAGTAGTCCAAACGCCAGAAGACGAGTAACCTGTAGGATACAAGTGGGTATTTATACGAAAACGTGATGAAAATGGTGATGTGGTAAAATATAAAGCCCGCCTTGTAGCACAAGGTTTCTCACAAAAACCAAGCGTCGATTATGAGGAAACATTTTCTCCAGTAATGGACTCAATTACTTTTCGTTTCCTAATTAGTCTGACAGTTTTTGAAAATCTTGACATGCGTCTAATGGACGTAGTCATTGCATATTTGTATGGGAGTTTAGATACTGATATCTATATGAGGGTCCCAGAAGGACTTGTTTTGCCTGAAGCAAAACTATCTAAGCCACGTGGTATAATCAAACTTCAGCAATCCTTGTATGGTTTAAAACAATCCGGGTTGATGTGGTATCATCGCCTTAGCGAGTATTTGACACAACAAGGATATGTTAGCAACCCAATTTATCCTTGTGTTTTCATTAAGAAAACAAATACTGGATTCTCGATTATTGCAGTATATGTAGATGATTTAAATCTTGTTGGGACTCCCGAAGAGCTCGCCAAAACTGCTGCATATCTCAAGAATTAATTTGAGATGAAAGACCTAGGAAAAACGAAATTTTGTCTCGGCCTGCAGATCGGACAACTATCAATTGGAGTGCTTATCCATCAAGCTACATATACAAAGAAAGTCCTGAAGCACTTTTATATGGATAAAGTTCATCCTATGGATACACCTATGGTTGTCCGTTCACTTGATGTGACCAAGGATAAATTCCGTCCTAAGGAAGAAAATGAAGAACTCCTTGGTCCAGAAGTACCATAGTTAAGTGCGATTGGTGTTTTGATGTATCTAGCGAATTGCACTCGACCAGATATATCATTTGCAGTCAGCCTATTGGCAAGATTTAGGCCCGCACCAACTTCACGTCATTGGAAAGGAATCAAACGAGTGTTCCGCTACCTTCAAGGGACCATTGATATGGGTTTGTTCTGCTCAAAACAACCTACCAACAAATCACAGTTAGTTGGACATGCAGATGCTGGATTTCTCTCTGATCCTCACAAAGCTCGATCACAGACAGGCTATGTTTTCACATACGGCAATACAACAGTCTCATGGAGATCCACCAAACAAACAATAATTGCAACATTATCAAATCACTCAGAAATACTTGCACTACATGAAACAAGTCGTGAATGTTTTTGGTTAATATCCATGATTGGCCATATCCAGAAAACATGTGGTCTTCATTCAATTACAAGCTATGTTGTCAAGGGCGGAGCGGAGCGCCAGGCGCTCAGATTTCTGGGAACTGCCTCCACCGCTCAGGCGGCGCTCCGATCAGACCACATAGTTTACACTTTACATTTTACACTACTCTAAGTTCTCTAACAGTATTTCTTTCCCATAACATTTCCTGAACAGTAAAGAAGAAGAAGATTAAATTTGGATTTGATTTATGAAGAATGAAGATTAGAGAAGAAGAAGTAGCAGCAGCAGCAGCAGAAACCAGAGAGGTAGAGAGAGAACGTGAGATTTAGTTTTTTTTTAGTTTAAGTTTTGGGCTTTTTTTTAATTTAGGTCGTCTTGAGCGCGTTTGTATGGGCCCCTCTGAACAGAACGCTGGACCTGAGCGCCGCCCAGGTGGCCCAAGGCGTTTTAGTCGCTATTTTTGCTGAGCGGAGCGACCTCCTTTAGAAAAAGCGCCTAGGCGACGCCCCTGACAGCATAGATTACAAGTACCTCGACAACATTGTATGAAGATAACAGTGCATGCATCGAACAACTCAGAAACGGTTTTATAAGGGTGATCGAACGAAGCATATTTCACCAAAATTCTTCTTCACGCATGAGCTCATACAGAACAAGGATATTTATGTTAAGCAAATTCGATCCACCGACAATCTTGCAGATATATTCACGAAATCGCTACCTGCACCAGCCTTCCACAAACTAGTCTCTGGCATTGGCATGAGACGACTTAATGATTTATCATGATTACGCCCTAAAGATCAGGGGGAGCATCACAATAATTGATGATGCATACAGTACTCTTTTTTCTTCACTTAGGTTTTATCCCACTGGGTTTTCCTATGTAAGGTTTTAATGAGGCAGTACAACCCCATCGCCACCAGAATAAAAGATTGCACTCTTTTCCTTCACCAGGTTTTATCCCACTAGGTTTTACTGATGAAGGTTTTTAATAAGGCAACTCTCAGCAGAGATCATTCAAGGGGGAGTGTTATGAATAGACTAGTAGGTGAATGATAGGTATGGTATGAATGGTATGTAAGACCCTTGATTCAAGGACTATCGCAAAATTAGTCCTCTTTACTGTAATATCGAAGACTTAGTGGCACTCCTTTGCCTATAAAAGAGTATGCTTAAATGAATGAAAACACACACCCAGCAGAAGTTCTTTCTCTTTTCTCTTCTATCATATTCTTTTTAGTATTATTCAGTCAAACTGTTTATTATATCCCAACTCACCAAATTAGCCACATCATCATCATCATAAATTGGACTTACATACTAGTTTTTCCCAAAACCCAAAACAAGTGCTAAGCCCGAGTCGCTAACTCACACATCACATATGTTTATGCATTTTGTACAATACAGTACAAACCATTAAACCCAACAGTATACCTTATTATGCTTTAATTTATTTTTCCTATTAGATCGAATACACACAAAAAAAAAGCCATTATCCTATGCACAACTCTCTACTTTATTCTACAACACTGTTTGTTATCTATCACCATATAAGGTTCCTTGCACCCACTTTTTAGTACTCCCCCATGCCGCCATAAACCCTTAGAGCATCTCTAATGCACGGTCCAAATTTAGCATGCCACATAAGCGACACATCAACATTTATAGCATTTTCTAAGATTTTGCAACCTTTTAAATTTAGAACTTTTTTTTTAAGACACAAACTTTGCAACCTTCTATTAATATAAAAAGAATAAAAAAATGGAGAAAAAAAGACTATTTATAAAAACACATTTAAATAATAATAAATTGATTTAGTTTTCAAAAAATATAATAAAAAAATTATTTGTTAGAGATAGAAGGTTGTATATTTTGTTTCAAATTGAACCATGTTTATATAGCAAATGTATTTATAGCATGAGTGATAACATATACATTAGGGACAAAATTATAGAAAAAACTATTTTTAGACCGTGCATTAGAGATGCTCTTAGTGTTTAGCTCCTAGGTAAATAATGAAACTGGCCTATTTTAACCCAAATACTAAAATTTGAATGACTTGACTGATTTTGGAATTTTTTTTTAATTGTTTAATGGAACTCACTAATTTTTATACTAATAAAATTGTTTTATGTCAACCACAATATCACTCAACTTGATAATGCTTGGTCAATGTTCGTCAACTAAATTAACCAATTGTTACCATGTCGGGCCTTAATTGATCAAGTTGACTTTATTGACTAGGCCAATTTGGCACTCAATTTTGATCAAATTACAAAAAGTTGACTTGATTTGATTGCATTTAAGATTTTACAACGACTTTAGTAATTTTGACTTATTTGAATTGACCAATTTTGGCCTGATTTTAGTATTTCTTTTACCTCATTAAATGGAACTGTTAAAATTATTGTATTAGAATTGTTTTATGCCAACCACAGTATTAGTCAACCTAATAACGTTTGTCCAATGTTTATCAAAAGTGACAAGAGTTAACTTAATATTATTCGCCAACTAAACAATTTTTATCAAGTTGGGCCTTACTATAGAAAGTTGACCTTCTTGACTTGACAAATATTGATCAAATTACAAAAAGTGATTGATAAAAATCGGCCAATTCAGTTGGTGAATTAAGTCAACTTTGTCACTTTTGATAAATATTTGTCAAGCTGTGGTTGGCAAATAGCAATTCTATTACAAAAGAAAATTTTAGTCATATCTGCTAACCGAGATTAAAAAAATTTCAAATCGATCAAATTATGCAGACTTCATAATTTGGGTTAAAATTGGTCAAGTCAAATAAGTCAAAATTTAAAAATCGATGTAAAGTAATCTTTAAATCAGTTAAATCAACTTTTTGTAATTTGATCAAAATTAAGTGCCAAATTTGCCAAGGCAATAAAGTCAGCTAGATCAATAAAGGCCCTACTTGATAAAAATGGTCAATTTAGTTGATGAATAACATTAAGACAACATATTAATATAACTTCATAATTTAAAAAATCGCTAATTATTTAAATTTTTTCTTTCTTTCGTTCCTCACAAAAGCACAAAATCTATAGAAGGGTATTAATGTAAACTAAGCTTTGGTAAACGAATAAAAACTAATTTATAACTATTAATGTTGGACATGGCCTATCCATAATGCCTATTCTAATCTGGGTCTTATAACCAAAGACCTGATTTTCATTGTACTGTATTTCTTATGTTAGTTCAACAAACACAACATATCTGAGTTTCAGAGTCAATGGGCAATGATTGTCACTAAGATGAAGCTCTTGCTGCCGGTTGAACTTACTGGCTCTCCAATTATTTTTGAATACATGGATGATAGAGAGTAAGAGGTGTTGTAGAATGAAGGCAGCAAAAGAAGGAAAGATGAGGGCAAAACAAGACGACTTAAAAATCAAGAATAACCATTTATAAAAGAAATGGTTGATGTAAGAAAAAATGCCGCAATATATAATGCTGGGCTGTTAAAATCGGTTTCACAAACTAATCAGCTTAGGGGTAATTACCGATTAATCGCTTAATCGGGATCAAACAGGGGATTTAATCGGTATACATATTAACTAACGCACAAACATATACAAAGTAATAAATTAGGATTATAGAGTAAACATATGTAATCATGTGGGTACTGGGGTTCGAATCCTGCCAGCATTACCGAGTTACTGATCTCATTAAAAAATAGGCTTACCAAACCATTTTTTCCGAATGAGCCTGTGGCTCAATGGTAGCACCCCTCTCATAAAGTGGAGAGGTTGTGGGTTCGAAACACGCCAATAGCTGATTGTTGATATAAGTTTTCACACGTAATTTAAAGGGGTAAGGGTCCCTCAACCCCGCTTGCCAATCAAAAAAAAAAAAATCATGTCGGTACTAGATAACTTGTTTGAAACATGTAATACCTAACAATCAAACATAAGTCCCAATTTCAGGTTTGTCCTTAAACTAAAAAGACAGAGAAAGAGTAGAACCATAGGTGAAAAAATCAAAAATTTCGGACGGATATTCACGATTTTTTCCTTTTTTTAGGAATTCGGAGCAGTACGGCATACGGATATAATACGAAACAAAAACCTACCCATTCCGACCAGATAAATTTGGATATTAACGAAAAATTCGAAAAATACGAAATTTATGAAAAATTCGGAATCTATGGGTTGTCTTCCCCAAGTTTTATGGTGTGCAAAAACCACCATACCTTTTGTCTCCAAGTTTTAATGATTCTTACAGTGTTAACTTATCTAGTTTTCTCTATACTGTACTTGCAATTTTCAATTTTAATACCCAAATTCATCTATAAATGCATAACTCATATAATAAAAAAGGGGGAGTGTTTAAATTAAAACGCATGTCTTTCTTTGGATGATAATGGCCATATAATAAAAAGAGGGTGTGTTTATATATTCTATTGTTGAATTATAAGTTTATACATTGAAAGATGAAGAAAAACATGATATTAGCAGAAAACCTCTCTATTCTGCCGAATTTTTCGGAATATTCGGGCAATATTTCGCGAGAAGCATATTTGCCAAACCTCCCCATTTCGACACTGGCTTTGGGATATTCGTGGAATAATCCGGTTTTTCACGAATCGGATATTCGGGATTATTCGATATTTTCACCTATGAGTAGAACAACTTTATGTTCCATTCATGGAGTAACGAGCAACAACTAAAGACTACCCAATAAACCCCCCATTTATGCATAATTAATTTTTAACATTTGGTACAATCGCTTTATTTGGATAATTGGTAATCGATATTAACTAATCGGATGAATAATTCCCCTAATCAACAAAATTAAGCGATTTTATTCAGTTATAGCTTCAAGAATAGTTAAGGGATTTTAAATATTTGGACCAATAGTGCACAGCGATTAATCGTGCATTTAATAGAATAGATCATATAATGTACCTCATTAGTCTTGCTCAAGAAAAATATACACAATAAAATCAGCTTGACACGAAACTCCATTTGTTATATTTTAAAGTTAAGTGAAACAACAAATTTCGGAACGATTCCAAGAAATCATATATCCCATGAAATAAAATTGCAAGGGTGTCAATGTCAATTCAAACACATAGGTCATCATTGAGATTGAGCATGTAGTTCCTCAGTTGACCTTAAGACTATTCTAATTGTGATTGCTTAAATTTCTGTTAATAAAGTTTCAGACGTTTCAAGACTGCAAACTATTCTCCAAATGTGAACACATAGAAAAGCTTTAATTTCTCCTAATATAAAGATTAAAGAACAGAACCATGAACATAAGTAATAAAAGTAGATAAAGTCATATGTAAGATAAATAAGGAAACTTTAGTCACCCACTGAACTTATCAGGCCAATATTGATGCAGAACAGTGCTGACGTCATTGCTGACGTCATCACCAGCAAGGCTGACATCATCGTCAGAAATTTATTATTTTTATTTTCTTTTTATCTTATTATTTTATTTAGTAATTTCTAATTTAGAGTCTAGAAGTTCTAGAATAGTTGGTTTACTACTAAGTTGATATTAGTTATACAATTCAAAGTAGGATTTGTATTTTGATTTATTTGTTTAGGAAGTCCTAGTGCTAGTTGGTCTTAGTCTTTAGTCTATATAAAGAGTCATGCTTTGTAGAACCAATTCAATTCATTCAATCAATACAATTAAGATTTGTCTCTACAATTTAGTTTTCTCTAGTTTTATATTAGTTCTTCCTTGTTTCAAGGCAAACCTTCCCTTGGGTTATTCAAGGTTTGATTTTTAATCGCTTCCGCTACGTCAATTGGTATCAAGAGCTTCGTTCCGATTCTACAATGGTTAATGACGGAGATTCTTCACCCCGCTCCCAAGTCGGTAATCTTGGAGATTATGTGACGAAGGTTGAATTCAATTCGGCTATTAATCGTCTCACCGCTTCAATCGATAAACTTACGCTTCGATTTGATAAGTTTGAAGGTAAGCAATCTATTGTTGATGCTCCCACCCTCCCACCCTCTACTATGACCAACATATCTCAACCACCCCAATTTTCCACCACCACCACAACTTTACCACAAGGTTCCAATATTGACTTCACATCTCTCCCTATTCATGGTTGCCCCCAAACACCACAAAACCTATTTTCACATCCCTACCCATACATACAACCCTATAATAACTCCCAACCATCTCAACTCTCCAATACTCCACAAGTTTGCACCGCTTATACCACTATTGTTTCTCCATCTCAATCTCGCTACCAACTCCTACATACAACCAACAATGTCCAACCCACTACACAAAATTTTCAACCACCCCCTAATCTTCCTATTAATCGTTTTCAACAAACTTATCACCGTCGCGTCCCTCGAGCACCAAATTCTTATCTTGATGATCATGATAGTGATGATGATGCTGAAAATTACTATCAACAAGCATGCCCTCAACCTCAACAACACCACAACAACAATTTTCGTACTCAATCTGACCAGTTTCGTATGAAAATTGATCTCCCTACTTTTACTGGTAATATGAATATTGAGGAAACTCTTGATTGGATTCATGAAGTTGAGAATTTCTTTGAGTACATGGATACTCCCGAACATGCACAAGTTAAGCTCGTGGCATATAAACTCAAACAAGGTGCTTCTGCTTGGTGGGAACAACTCAAGGCTCATCGTCGAAAGAATAATAAGCGGGATATTGTTTCTTGGGCACGTATGAAAACTTTGATTATGGAGCGTTTCTTGCCTAAGGATTATGAGCAAATTTTATACAACCAACTGCTATCGTGTCGCCAAGGATCTCGTAGTGTTGATGACTATGCTGCTGAGTTTCATCGCTTGGTATCTCGAAATAACATCGTGGAAAGTGAAGATCAATTAGTTACTCGTTTTCGTAATGGTTTGAATAGGAATATCGTGGAGAAGATTTTTCACTCAATTCCTACCTTGGCCGATGCAATTCAAATCGCACTCAACATTGAGCAACATAATGGTTTCCGCTCGAATTCTAGTAAGTCATACTCTTCTCCATCATCTTCTTCTTATCCAAATCGTCGCAACAACTACAACCCTTCACCATCATCTACTGCACACCGCAATAATCAAAATTCTCCAAACACTAACTATTCACCCAACACTCCTACAAACAATCAAGCCACACTTGCTTCCAACGATGATCAACCTCCACCTACCAAAGCTCCACAAACCACCTACCAAAGCTCCACAAACCACCCAACCAAGCAAAACCAATCCATATGCTTACCCTACCATGCCCAATTGTTACCGTTGCGGCCAACCTGGACATAAGCAACATGAATGTCCAAAACGAGACAAGTCTAGAGTTAACTTTATTGATCATGATGAAAACGATTGCGATGATGACTATGATGAAGATTACTATGATAAATGTGAACCTAGTAATGAGATTCAATATGAAGTGGATGCTCCATTCTTGGGTGTTATTCGAAGGCTTCTCTATGCTCCTTCTCAACCGGTGAATTCTGAACGAAAAAGGATCTTTCAGACTCGTTGTCAAGTTAAGGATAAGGCTGTTAATTTGATTGATGGTGGTTCCCATGATAATTATGTTTCTACTTATATGGTGACTAGGTTGGATCTACCAGTGACTCCACATCCTAAGCCTTATTCCGTTGGTTGGGTTAAGGATGGTCACTCACTCATGGTGACTACTCAATGTCGTGTTCCATTTTCTCTTGGTAAGTATCATGATGAGGTTCTTTGTGATGTTCTTGATATGGATGCTAGCCATTTGTTACTTGGTCGACCTTGGCAATGGGATCGTCGAGCTATGTATGATTGTTATGCCAATACATTTACCTTTAAGAAAGATGGTGAAAAACATACTTTGGGTTCTATGCGTCTAAAACCTGTTCATGAAGTTTCTAAAGTCGAAGAGCGAACTTGTTTGATTTCTAAGGACCATGAAGAGGATTTCAAAAGACTGACACAATCTATGCTCTTGTACTTAAGGAAGAAAAGAGAGAAGAATCAAAAATTCCCATGGTTGTCCAACCTTTATTGGATGAATTCAAAACTATCATACCCACCGATCTACCTTCATCATTGCCTCCAATGCGTGATATTCAACATCACATTGATTTGATGCCTGGTGCAAGTCTTCCCAATCTTCCCCACTATCGTATGGCACCTAAAGAACATGAAGAGCTTCGACGCCAAGTTAATGATTTACTCGAGAAAGGCCTCATTCGCCCTAGTATGAGTCCTTGTGCAGTTCCTGCTTTGCTTGTGCCAAAGAAAGATGGTTCTTGGCGTATGTGTGTTGATAGTCGTGCAATCAACCAAATTACCATTCGCTACAGGTTTCCTATTCCTCGCTTGGATGATATGCTTGATATGCTTATTGGTTCTAAAGTGTTCTCTAAGATTGATTTAAAGAGTGGTTATCATCAAATCCGCATACGACCAGGAGATGAATGGAAAACTGCTTTCACGACAAAGGATGGTCTTTATGAATGGATGGTAATGCCTTTTGGTTTGTCAAATGCCCCAAGTACATTTATGCGTTTGATGACTAAAGTGTTGCAGCCTCTCATTGGAAAGTTCGTTGTCGTATATTTTGATGACATATTAATTTATAGTCAGAATGAGCAACAACACATGTGTCATCTTTGGGAAGTCTTCAAGGTTCTCTATGATAATTCGCTTCTCATCAACATCAAGAAGTGTGATTTCATGACAGACCGCATTCTTTTTCTTGGCTACATTGTAAGTGCTTCAGGTATACATGTTGATGAAGACAAGGTGAAAGCAATACGAGAATGGCCTACACCTCGTACAATTCATGATGTTCGTTCTTTCCATGGTTTGGCTACTTTTTACCGACGTTTTGTCAAGAACTTCGGCTCTATTGCAGCTCCTTTGACACATTGTATGCGAGGTACTAAATTTGAATGGACTGAAGAAGCCGACAAAAGTTTTAACTTACTTAAAGACAAGCTTTCTACAGCCCCGGTTCTCGCTCTACCTGATTTTTCCAAGATTTTTGAAGTAGATTGTGATGCTTCAATCATGGGTATTGGTGCTGTTCTTTCTCAAGAAGGTAAGCCTCTTGCATTTTTTAGTGAGAAACTTAGTGATGCTCGAAAGAAATGGTCTACTTATCAATTGGAACTCTTTGCGTTGGTTCAAACATTGCGTCATTGGCATCACTATCTGATCCATCGGGAATTTATTCTCTACACTGACCACCAAGCTTTGCAATTCCTTCAAAGCAGTTCCAAGACAAATCGAATGCATGACAGATGGAAAGACACAATTGACAAATACACTTTTGTGATTAAGCACAAATCAGGTCAACAAAACAAAGTAGCTGATGCCCTCAGTCGAAGAGCTTCTTTGCTCGTTACAGTCAACACCGATATTGTTGGGTTTGATTATTTGAAGGATTTATATGATGATGATCCTGATTTTTCAGATATGTGGATTAAATGCTCTCAAAATCAATCTGGTACAGATGATTTCCTTATTCATGATGGTTTTCTTTTCAAGGGAAATCACTTGTGCATTCCTCAAGGCTCCCTTAGAGAACATATCATTCGTGAAATGCATGCTGGAGGTCTCGCAGGTCACATGGGTCGTGACAAGACTATTGCTTTGATTGAAGAAAGGTATTATTGGCCATCCCTAAAAAGAGATGTTGGTAATCTCATTCAGCGGTGTTATACTTGTCAAACCGCAAAAGGTGAATCTCAAAATACTGGCTTGTACACACCATTACCGGTTCCTGATGCACCATGGGTTGATGTTTCTATGGATTTTATCTTGGGTCTCCCTCGGACTCAAAGAGCTGTTGATTCGGTTATGGTTGTTGTAGATAGGTTCTCCAAGATGGCTCATTTTATTCCTTGCAAGAAGACATCGGATGCTTCCAATATTGCTACTTTATTCTTCAAGGAAATTGTTCGTTTACATGGTGTTCCAAAATCTATTACTTCAGACCGTGACACCAAATTTTTAAGTTACTTCTGGAAGACTTTGTGGATGAGACTTGGCACTTCCTTGAAGTTTAGTAGTACTTCTCACCCACAAACAGATGGTCAAACTGAAGTTGTGAATCGAACATTGGGAAATTTGATTCGTTGTCTCTCTGGTGACAAACCAAAACAATGGGATCTTGCTTTGCCTCAAGCCGAGTTTGCTTACAATACCTCAAAGAGTCGTACTACAGGATATTCTCCTTTTCAAATTGTCTATGTTAAAGTTCCCAATCATACCCTTGACCTTGTCTCTTTGCCTAAGGTTTCAGGTATGAATTTTGATGCAGATGCAATGGTTGATAGTATGACTCAGCTTCACGACACAGTCAAGAAGAATATTGAGAATTCTAATACTCATTACAAGGAAGATGCTGACAAACATCGCCGTTCTCAAACATTCGAAGTTGGTGACTTAGTAATGGTGCATTTGCGTAAGGAGAGATTTCCAGTAGGTACTTACAACAAGTTGAAAATGAAGAAGATTGGTCCCCTAAAGATTCTTCGCAAGATCAATGACAATGCTTATATTGTCGATCTTCCGAGTGACATGCATATTTCCAAGACCTTCAATGTCAAAGATATCTATCCCTTTCATGCTGATGATACTTCTAACTCGAGGACGAGTTCTTTTAAAGAAGAGGGGACTGATGCAGAACAGTGCTGACGTCATTGCTGACGTCATTGCTGACGTCATCACCAGCAAGGCTGACATCATCGTCAGAAATTTATTATTTTTATTTTCTTTTTATCTTATTATTTTATTTAGTAATTTCTAATTTAGAGTCTAGAAGTTCTAGAATAGTTGGTTTACTACTAAGTTGATATTAGTTATACAATTCAAAGTAGGATTTGTATTTTGATTTATTTGTTTAGGAAGTCCTAGTGCTAGTTGGTCTTAGTCTTTAGTCTATATAAAGAGTCATGCTTTGTAGAACCAATTCAATTCATTCAATCAATACAATTAAGATTTGTCTCTACAATTTAGTTTTCTCTAGTTTTATATTAGTTCTTCCTTGTTTCAAGGCAAACCTTCCCTTGGGTTATTCAAGGTTTGATTTTTAATCGCTTCCGCTACGTCAAATATAAAATTCAGTCCTATGAATAAAAGAAGGAACATTATCAACCATTTAAACTGGATTTATTAAAGTAAATAAAATCAGGTCGATCATCTCAGACATGTAATGCGGTAACATAAAACTGACCAGGAATTATACAGGTGTACTAGATATCATTTTATTCAACTTAGCACAAACATGCAAGTGATGCAACCAAACCATCACATTAAAAGAGAAGGTTGTATTTTTTTCACAAAGTTCATACAAATTTCAGTCCATCAAAAGCTGACTTATATTAAGATAACCTATGTTGTCACAGGCGGCGCCAAGGCGAGAAAGGCGGAATTTTGCACTACCTACGCCTCGCCTACCCCAAATACGCCCAACCATCGTTTTTGCCGTCTGGGCGCGCCTAGTCGGGTCGTCAAGGCGGTTGATTTTAAGGCAAAAAGGCGTTTTATTTGTGGGCATTACATTTCAAAATTAGAAAAACAGCCCATATCAGTTGGGCCTACAATTAAGAATCCACTAACCAAAGTATCAGTATCGTGGGATTGACACATAAGGGTCTCTCTCTTCTTTTTTTATAAACTTTACTGGTTATTTCAACCAGATTTTCTTATTCTCGTCTTTTGTGATAGTGTTTTGTTGTTTCAATTAAATTGGGAATAGAAAGTTGCTAAAAAATGTTGTAGGAGTATATTTTTCAAGAAAGAAAAACTGCTCAGGAGTGTATATATATATTTTTTGGTAAGGAGTATATATATATTTCAAAAAATTTGTTACAGGTCTTGTTTGGTGCGTCCATTCTGTCGCCTGGCGCCTCGCTCATGACAACATAGAAGATAACATCAAAAATACAAATGTGCTACTAAGTCTAAAAAAATATCCAATGTACAAAAATTTGAAACTCACTTTTTCCTTCCATGTAGCTGGAATGAAGGAATAGTTCATGATTTGCTTAGTTGCTCTTCGCCTTTGTGAGCGAGACAAAGAGGACGGAAACAAAAGTCGTTAAGAGCCAACAGAACCAACCACAAGTTTAAACACCTGCAGCACAAAATGAACATAATATCACAAGTCAAAGTACCACTTACAAGTTCAAAGAATATATATAGTGAAATCTCATAATATTCGTGTTCACCAACGCTATAAACCAAAGACCCTGAATCTATTTAGATATTTCCATCTATCAATTTAACATAGCTCTATTTAGATATCTCGAGTGCATAGAAACACATAAATTACTTTTACCCATGTTTAGTCACAACCAAATATGAAGAAGCAAGACAGGAGTAGGACTGATTACATCACAATGTGGTTTGGAACAATAGTACACAAATTCAACAAACATTTAACCTAGAAATTTTGTTATTAAAACCAATAAATATTGACATCCATTGAATCAGAAAGCACACCAAAATAACCCACTCCATAAAAACAAGACACCAAATAAGTCCAAACAGTTTGGCTAGAATTAGGACAAGTCAAACATATGTTACTTTTAAATTTTGCGACAAACTAAAGATAGTTTATTTATCTCAAAAAAGACAAACCAAAGAAAGTTTACTAAAGATAGGCTTCTACAACTACACTCAACAGTATATTTATCCTACTCTGGCTTATTTTCTCCCTCTGACATAAGTTCGTCACCTCCGCACTTTTTTCAACTACATATTTACTTTAACTTGTTTGGCTTTTCTTTTCTCACACAAATCAGCCCACCTTCACACACTTTCACAGTTTCTCTCAATTCTTTTTTTTTTCTTTCAACCTCTCTTGGTGGATCAAATATATGTGAAGGAAATCATATTTATAAGCAATGGAAATACCAATAAAGAAGGTAGCAAAAGCCTCCCTAATAATCAGTAAAGGGTGGACCTCTCAAGCAACAATCATACATTGTTAGTGTAGTTATACATTATTTATTCGACTGACCCTCTTCCTTACCTTTAATGCGCTTAGCCACATACTCAGTCAGATTAGATTGTCCGTTCACAACTATCAACCTGATACCTGAGCTGCAAGCCTGCAACATTCTAAGAAATTTGAGTACTATTTAATTGAATCTAGGTTTGAAAGTTTTAACTTTTAAGGCATAAAGTGATTCATGAACACGAACTGATTATCGAAGTTTACAGAATCAATGGATAATGATTATGTCTAAGATGGAAGGTGAAGCACTGCTGCTGCGTTTTGAATTTTGACCTTACTGTCTCTTCAATTATTTTTTCATTGCACGGAAAACAAAGAGTAGGGGGTGTTGGAGATTGCAGGCAACAAATGGAGGAAAGATGAGGGAAAAGAGGTTGTAAAAAAAAGGACGACTTGAAAAACAGGACTAACCATTTAAAAAAGAACAAAGATGATGCAAATATCATTGCCCTGAATAAAAGCTGCAATATAGAAGGTACCCCACTATTTTTGTGCAAGAAAAATATAAAAGATAAAAAAAACGTATTGAAAACACAAAACTCTATTTGGCAGTTTTAAAAGTTAAGTGAAACAACAAATAATTAAATCGATAGCATGAAATCACATACAACTTGAAATACAGTTGTGAGGATGTCGATGTCAATTTCAAGGCTGAAAAATATTGAGATTCAACACAGGTTTGCTTATAAACTGAAGAAAATACAGTGGAGTTATTCAGAGCATGTAGTTCCTCAGTAAGGATGTATATTCAAAGCTTTGGACATTAGGGCTATTCTAATCGGGATTACTCAAATCTATGTTAATAAGTTTCAGTCATTTCAAAGCCGCAAACTATTCTGGAAATCTTATAAACACTTATAGATAAGCTTTAATTTCTCACAAGATTAAGAACATAACCATGCTCATAAGCAACAAAAGTAGATAATGTCATTAGTAAGATAAACAAAGAGCCTTTAAGGACCAGCTCAACTCATCAAGCTAATATTAACTTCAGTCCTATGGAAGAATGCTATCAAACATTTGAACTGGATTTATGAAATTAAATAAAATGAGGTCGATATTCTCATAGATGTAATGTAATCTAAAATTGAACAAGAATTATAGAGATTTATTACTAGATATGATAAACCAAGCACAAATGTGCAACCAAACCATCACTTTACATGAAAAGTATGTAATTTAAAAAAAAAAAAAAAATCGACAAACTTCAGTCCCTAAAAAGTAGATGTACCCTGATTGAATAGTATTAGATTTATAGAAATGTAAACTCACTTTGCCTTCCATGAAAGAAAGAGGACGGAAACATAAATAGTTGATAGCAACATCCGACGAGAACTAACCAATCTGCAGCAAAACATCACAAGTTAAACTACCATAAACAAGTTGAAAAAATAAAAACAGTGAAACCTCATCATAATGATTCCCGAAGGTAAAAAAAATCCCACAATCAAAATTCCAGTTGCTCAAATCATATAATCTATTATTAAGATAACTCGGGTGGATAAAAACACAGTTTGACAGTAAATTACTTTTGCCATGTTTAGTCGCACCTACAAGTATACTTTCAATAAACTTGATCCTAACATTTTTACAAACACTTGGACTGCACTAAAACCAAACATCATTTAAATCATAACAAGCAAATCTGAACCTAAATTTTTGAAAACTTACCCAATAAAAGGAAGGGCACAGGGGTAGAAGAAGAACATCCATCCCAATAACTCAGATCTGATTATAAGTTTGTAACTACTCTCAGAAAAATTGATACGAGAAAGAGGATACATATCCAAAGCCTTCAAGGTGAAAGAGCAATAATACAATGGTCATGACTTCAACTCACTGAAAAGTACAACTGGGATATGATCTTCAAATTTATCCAAGACTCCAAGAGTCAACAAAGAACCGGCCAATTATTTATACTATGTGAATGTGCACGCTAAGCGTGCAATTGAGGTTGGGTAATGGTACAAAGAAAAACCTGAATATATTTTAGCAGATTTTTTTTTTTTTAAATTAAACATTAAATCAACTGATATTATGTTCGGTTCTGATAAATCAGTTCCTCATTAAAATAAACAAAATTATATGATTTTCTGTAATGGGGATTGATTGAAGAACTCCAAGTAAGGTTCGAGAGTATCGAATCCGAGAACAACATCAGCAAGATTGCCTTAAAAAAAAAACAGAGAGTCAAGGAGAGTAGAGACAAAACCGATAATGGAGGAGGGGCAGTTAAAACAACTTAGAAAAATCACAATAAATGGGATAATACACGAAAATTTAGAAGAAGGAAACAAAAACAAAACAAAAAAATTACCCAAACCTAAGAAAACAGATAGAATCACAATTGATTAGCAATCGAAAAACAGAGTAGCAACAAAGAATCACAATTTGTTGTGAATTTAATCAGAAATCGAACAGATCAATAGCAAGATGAAGAAGATTCTGGAAGAAGATGGAAAGTGATGTTTTTTTTTTCAAAAAAAAAGGAAAAAAAAAAAGTCGGTTTAGTTTTTGCCTTTGCGGGCATCAAAACAGTGTTAAATTCTAAATCTAATTTTTTTTTTTTTATTTAAATTTAAGTTTTTAAGTTGAAAAGTTAAATACGTAGAAATTTAAAATCATGACAGATAAGGCCTCATAAACGCCTCGGTATGGAGGCACCTTAGAAAGTAGTAGAGACTTTATAGAATCAGGGGTTGAACCGGGATCGGATCTATCCGATTCTGTTATAAAGATCGGTTCTTAAAACCAATTTTGGGGCTACTTTGGTCCATAAACTTTCACTTGGTCTGATGTTAATTGGCCCAAAAGTTCTATAATCTATCTGACTATCTGCTTTGCAATATGGTCTGGTTTTAAGTCTTCATTTAAGCCCAATTAACAGAAAAGATCTCCATTTCTATCACATCTCATATATTTCTTTTCATCTCCTTTCAATTTCATTTATTTGTATTTGCTATTCATTAATCATATTCAATTTTTAGTAGAAGATCAAAACGAATTGGTTTCCTTGGACGAGATTTTGAAAAATAACATTTGTTAGAAACCATGGAAAACACCCACTTCAATTTTTAAAAACTTGCAATACACATAAATCTTAATTAAAATCAAATGATCTATGACAATTCATTTTTTTTTTCTATTAATTACTTAGCAAACAACCAAAATCAACCATATAAGCGATTATAAATGTTCTTACAAAAAACTTAAAATTATGTTTCATTATACATGTGATAACTTGTATGTATTTTTTGTGATTATCTTAATGTATTAATTCTAAGTTTTCAATATATAAATGACTTCAATCATAAGTTTTAGCAATGAAAAATTAGAGGAAGAGATCTTTAGTTATAATTTTATTTTAATTTATATTGGGGTATATTTATCATTGGGACATGTTTACTAAATTATAAAATTCAAGTGGGGTGGGTTTACTGTTTGGGGCTTAGTTACCAAACTGTGGGGTTTGGATACCGGCTCTTTTTTTATATATATATTTTATGTGTTACAGCATTTCCAATGGTAGGTTTTAAATCCTTCTTAGAAACTTTTAGTAAAAAACTCTTGCCAATAATAACTTGTAACAATATTTTCAAGCAAAACACTTTTAACTCCTTAGCAAATTTGAAAAGGAGTTAAAAGTGCCACATAGAATTACTTAATTAATTATTAGTTAGATATTATCATATTGTGGGCCATACAAAGTTATTTTAGAATTAATTAATTAGAATTAGATAATTTGACAAGGAGTTAAAAGTGCCACATAGAATTACTTAATTAATTATTAGTTAGATATTATCATATTGTGGGCCATACAAAGTTATTTTAGAATTAATTAATTAGAATTAGATTTTATACTAAAACCTTCTCCTTCTCTTTTACGTGGCACCTCTAAAATCCTTTTACTATTGGGAATGCTCTTAGGTCGACATCGCAAGTGAGTGGCAAATGCAAGAACGAATATATTCAATCATGTGTATAGCACGTGAGTTTTTTTTTTTTTTTAAGATCTCGTCTTCTTCATCTCTCTCACTCGTTTTCTTTTGTGTTCAGTCACTCGTTTTCTTCTTCTGCAACTTTCTGTGTCTACAACATTTTGAAAAACCAAGATGAAACTCGATGAAATCAAGATTCAATTTGGAAGGCTTAAGGAAAAATACAACATTTTTTAAAAATGGTCTACAATTGTAATATTGGTTTTGATTATCTTTATTTTGTTTAAATGATCTTATGTAAACCAAGTGTTATCTTATGTTTTAATGGAAATTCTCAATTTTTGTATTTTCATCTAATTTCCCCCAATTTTGTCAATATAGGGTTTACTAGTCAAACATAGTAAAGAATCGGTCAAAATTAGCTTTCAGGTCAATTTTGACTGAAAAAAAATGGTGATTTAGAGATACCCCCAGAAAAGTTTGCACTGTTTGAGATACCCCCAGATTTGAAAATCATTAGAGATACCCCCTACTTTCTTATTTGAAGCCAGTCAACCAAGCCATTGACCAGTATTTTTTTATATTGACAAAAATACCCTTTATTTTAAAAATAACATATCATCCATTATTAATTGAATTAATCTACACCATCCAAAAGCTAGATTTATCTTTAGCCACCCAAAATCGATGGTGTAGATCATAACTTCCTTCCATCTTCTTTCTCTAAATAACCACCACATCCATCCTTAACTACCATCATCTCCAATTACCTTAACTCGACCACTTCCACAAGCCAACCGTCGCCACCATATCAACCCTCAACACTCCATTACCAACACCATCACGCCCACCAGCCATATATACATTTATTACCACCATCTTCAAAATTCCACCGCCACCATCTTCACACAATCACACCCCATTACCATTAATTTTTATACCATATCATTAATATCATCTCACATTCTTAACATTCCATCATCATTACCTTAATCTTCACACCCTATCAACTTCTCTTTCAAACCTAAATCCCATCTCCACCATTTTCTTCATCACATTCTCAACATATTTCAATTGTTTTAAAAGATTCACCGTCATTAATCACGTATTTTGTTGGTGGTTTTAGTGTGCTAATAGTGGAGGTGAATGGCTGGTGGTGGTGGTGGTGGTGGTGGTGGGTTGTGTGTTAGGAATTGTGGGGTTTGGGTTAGAGATAATGGATGTTTGATTATTATTAATTAATGACATTAAATCTAGGTACAGGGGTATTTCAGTCAAAAAACTATAAATATTGGTCAGACCATGGTCAACGACTTAGTTGACCGGCTTCAAATGAGAAAATGGGGGGTATCTCTAATGATTTTTAAATTTGGGGGTATCTCAAAGAGTGCAAACTTTTCCGGGGGATATCTCTAACCCCCCCCCCCCCCAAAAAAAAAAATGTATTCTTTTCTATAATCATTAATAATGTTGTTATCATGATCGAAAAGAAAAACAATCACACAATGCTAACCTGGCATATAGAAAAACTAAAAAATTGTTAGATTTTAAATTTAACTAGACACGTAGGAACTTAATTGCCAACTTACCGTTTATGTTAATTGGGCAGAAACGGAGACTTAACGCCGGACCATATTGCAGTTGGCATAAAAATTTTAAGCCAAATTGAGGAGATAGAACTTTTGGGACTCGAATGAAAATTTAGTTAAAGATTATGGACCAAAGAAGTTAATTTATCTCCCATCATCTCTCCTTCGTTTTCGTCTAATCCATGTAATCCAGTTTGATCGTGATACCAAATGATAATGCCAACAATTTAAATATGATTACGAAAAATAGGGACTCTGAGAAGTAAAGGGAAATTCGAGCTTAAAGATCTATGGTTATGTGGGGAGGAAGATGCTATGTTGTTGATTGGTATTACCCTTGTGCAAAAGATGAATTTAGATGAGAAAGAAGGGATTAAGATTCATCTTTTCTTGGAAAATAGGTTCTCATGGAATTCGTTGTGATTTGGATTTCTATGTCCCTCAAGGAATAAGATTTCCAATTTGATTATGAAAATTGTGTTTTTTTTTTATTATTAAGAATTGGTTTTCTACACCCTAAAGGTTATAAATATAAGGTTTGAGGGATTTGTTTAGTATCCTCAATAATTGCTTATCTCCTTGAGAGAGGTGTGAGGATCCATCTTCATTGTGTTTTGTCTCCTTGAGAGAGTTCCGAGGATGTGGTAGAGAACTTTGGAAGTGTTTGATGCGAAAGGGAATTGTGTGGTTGTAGGGGAAACTTTGGTGTGTGACGATAACCGGAATTACAGTTTTGTGTGTATTGTATTTATCGTTTTCTCTAGTAAAATAGTTGATTTTCTTTGTTCCGCGAACGTACGCCATTGTCAAACCACGTAAGTTTTTTTGTTTTGTGAACATCCCATTGATTTATTTTCTCAATCGGGAGCCGAAGGTTAAATCTTTGGGTTGTGTATGTGTGTTGGTGATTGGTTTATAAAACTTTGGATAATATGATGGATTCGAAGGTGGCTATGGTTGGGAAATTTTATGTCGAAAAGTTCAACGACAAGTATAATTTCGGCATGTGGTAATGCAAAGTTATGGATGTGTTGGTTAATGAAAATTTGGAAGAAGCTTTGGGTGATAAACTAGAAAATGTGATAGAAGAAGATAGGAAAAAGTTGAATCGAAAAACATCCTAATTGGAAGTGGTGCATATGGATATTTGAAATTTAGAAATGTGGAATCTACCAGGATGAAAGATCGTGGATTTGAGAAAGAACGAAAGACTGCTTCGTTTAGACATTTTAATGTGGTTGATTATTTGAATGTGGAAGAAAGATCTCAAAAGGTGGAGACTGATGCATCTCCGTGTGATGGAAGTTTGGATAAATACGCATCTAGTGTTAGGGCATTTCCAAATGGTGGGGCTAAATGCAAAATAGCATTTGATTTACACTTTTTACTCCCTAATGGTGGCTGGTATAGTAACAGAAAGTTAGCAGAGGCCTCATTCTGCTAGGTTAACGAGTATATTTACCCTTTGGCCTAGAAGAATGAGGCATCTCTTAAAATAACGATCGTCTCACAACTCTCATGTAGTTTCATTTTGTTGACCACCAGACCGCAACTCTCTTGCGATGCGAATTTAAAATTTCACCAAACCGTAACTATCTAGCGTTGCGATGGATATCCAGGCCCAACGGTAACTGTCTAGCCCAACGTTCACTAATCAAGTCCAACTCTATTTGACATTTGACTATTTTACCCTTCTTCCTCGATACATACAAGTTTCACCATTACAAGTTTTACACCATTTTACAACTTTTTCTTCCTTTAATTTAAATATCATGGTTGGGAAAAGGGCAAAAGACCATTTTTCTACGGAGATATTAAATCAAAGTGGATCTAATGAAGCATATAAGGTAAGTTTCTATATTAATTTCATATATTTATTTATTTTAAATTTTGTTTATAATGTTTAATTGTAGATTTTTAATTTATTTAATTTCATACATTAATTCCATATAATTTCATATATGGTTAACCTTTTGTAATTTCATACATTTATTTTAAATTTTGTTTGTAATTTCATACATTAATTCTATTTTCTAATTTGTATATTTATTTTTATCGTAGATTTCTAGTGTTAGGAAACTTTATAGGACTAAGTATAATACGGGATTCAAACATGATGAATGCTATGAAATTGGTGAATGGGCATATGGCTCAATGGTAGCACCCCTCTCACAAAGTGGAGAGGTTGTGGGTTCAAAACACGTCAACAGTTGATTGTTGATATAAGTTTTCACACGTAATTTAAAAAGGGGTAGGGGTCCCCTCAACCCCGCTTGCTAATCCAAAAAAAAAAAAAATGCTATGAAATTCTGAAAGATCGTCCAAAATGAAAATATCAACTTGAACGTTCTGGTTCAAAATCAAAGAAACAAAAGTCTAGTTTTGAAGCTGAATTTGATGGGTTTGTGGATGAAACAATTAGCATAGATGGATCCACTCCTGTAACACCTATGTCTACAATCAACAATGGGGTTTTTATTGGAAAGGGTTATTCTTGTAATGGTATGATTAAGATGAATTTAATGAATAAAATTTCTTCTACTTGTATGGTTGAGTCCCTTTCTTTGTGGCATGGTAGGCTAGGGCATGTTAATTATCAATCTATTAGGAACATGACTAGGGCGTGTAGTGATAATCACATTAGCAAATGTGAAACATGTTCACGCTCTAAAACCTATAGACCATCGTTCAAATCTGTTGAAAGAACTTCTGCAATTCTTGATTTTATTCATACTGATGTATGTGGCTTGAAGGAAACTTTGAGTCGTGGGGGTAATAAATATTTTATTACTTTCATAAATGGTTATTCTAGATATGCTTATGTGTATCTATTAAATCAAAGGATGAAGCCTTTGCAAAATTCCTGATTTTTAAAGCAGAAGTTGAAAATCAACATAATAAGAAGATTAAAGTTCTTCGATCAGATCGTGGTGGTGAATATGATTCTACTGAGATCACAAAATATTGTGAGGCTCAAGGAATTGTTCACCAATTTTCTGCCCTTATACACCCCAACAAAATGGGATGGTAGAAAAAAAGAATAGAACTTTGGTTAATATGGTGAATACAATGCTATTAAGTTCCGACTTGCCTATGAGTTGGGGGGGGGGGGGTATACTTTCTGCTTGTCATATCTTGAATAGAATCCCTTTAAAGAAATCTATTATTACTCCTTATGCATTATGGTTTAATCGAAAACCCAATTTACGTCGACTTAAAGTGTGGGGGTGTCTTGCCTATGTGAAACCAGACTCTGAGATACCTAAGTTGAGAGATAGAACATTTAAATATGCATTTGTTGGTTATTCTAATAAAAGTGTGGCCTATAGATTTCTTAACCTTGACTCAAATGAGATATTTGAGTCTGTCGATTTTGAACCACAGACCTTAGAACGACCAGAGACTCACGTAGACCCACCTCAAATGGATGTCAATCCTGACATACCCATTTCAGAACCTATTGAAGAAATTGAACCTAGGAGGAGTAAGAGGTCTAGAAGATGAAAATCTTATGGGCTAGATTTCTTATCTACCTTGTTGAAGGAGATAGAAATGAAAATAAGATTCAATTTATTTTAAATGTTGAAGATGAACCATCTAGAAGCAGTAACTTCAAAAGATGTTCTTTTCTGGAAAAAAACAATAAATAATGAAATGTGTGTTAACCCCCTTAATGGGCTCAAGCCCAAGTCAATTACAAGTCAAAGCCCAAGACTTTAATCAATAAGAGCCTAAGCCCAATTCAATTAGTAATAAGGCTTAGGCCCGTTACTACATTCAATATCAATTATGGGTTTTATCTTTTTTAAGTCCATTATATTCAATAAGGTTAATATGGTAATTCTACATCTTTGTAGAGATTTCCTTAACCTAATCCAACTACAAATCCAATCTTTCTACAACTCCTAATCCAATTACAATTCTAATATCCTTACAACTCATGTTCCTAATACGACATGAGGTATATTATCTTGTCATTATATGGTCCAAATACATAGGACTACAACACTACAATACATTAGGGATCATTGGATCACTTCCTAATCCTAATCAAACTCTACATTTGAACTACTTTATAAAAGGCTTGATTCCATCTCTCTTATGGATACGTAGGCAACTAAGAAGCAACTTAGTGCAGCCATTATCAATCACCAAAACCGTACTCCTCCATCTTCATCTTCTCCAATACCTTAGGATCTTAACATTAGGGGTTTCTTCTTGATCTTACATCACATTGGTGTGAAATCCGGTTGATACACTTTGGCGCCGACTGAAGTTTTCTTTCCCCCCACAAAAACATTTTTTTTTTCAAGAGGAATCAAGTTTTTTCTTCTCAATGGCAACAACAAGATCAAATTTCGATTCCACCCAACAAACCCCTTTAGCAAGTTTTACAAATTTTATGTTTACGATGTTGGGGGCTTCGAGAACTTCCGGTTACACAAGTTATTTAGCTCGATAAAAGCAAGATAAGTATCTCTAATTCCACCAAAAAAATAGAGAAAACAAAAAGAAACTGATTCCAAACAAGCTAAGTTTTTCCATCTTCTGAATATTATTTGTTATTTTATATACGTTTTATTGTTTTCCTTGTTCTTCTATTACTCATTAATATTATGGTATTAAACACTACCAGCAAGCTACCAAGCTAAAGTTCTATCAGAGCATCTCTAATGGGTCTCCCATATTTAGCCTACACATGGGACGTTTTAGCCTCCACGTAGGCGCCAGCTCCTTTCCTATCACTTTTTTAGCAGACCGGCCATACCTATATTCAGGGGTATCCCTAACGCGTTTCCTATTTTTTTTTCTAAATTTTTATCTTCCACGCTGGTTGTACCAGCGTGGAAATTTTTTTCTGTTCCACGCTGGTCCAACCAGCGTGGAATACTTGGGCTTCGCGTGGTTGGGCTTGGGGCTGGGCTTGGGGGCAGTATTAGGGTTTGGCTTGGGCAGTGGGCTTTGGCTACAGGATCTGTAAGTATTCCACGCTGGTTCAACCAGCGTGGAACGTTAATGAAGTTTTTTTTTTTAACAAAACAACAACCAGTTTACACCGTCTTCTCCATCTTTCCGCCGCCATTCTTCTTCCTCTTCCGCCATTTTCAAATTCTTTATCTTGATTTTGCTACTTCTACTTCTTCCTACTCAAAAATTACACAACCATTTAGCTATATTTTGTTATTTTCTACTTCTTCCCCTCCATTTCATTCATTCATTCTTTCCAATTCATTCATTCTCTCCAATGACTTCTTACGAACGACGTCGAGAAAATTTGCAGAAACGACGCCAATTGCTTATGGACTCATCTGATGATGAAGATCTTAGCACAAGGCATATCAATCGTCTGCTTCCAGTTATTTCGGCTTCTTTGGAAGAAGAAGAAAATGTAGAAAACATACCAAGATGGGGAGGTTCTAAATTTGGTCGAGCAGCTAACAGGCGTGACCATGTTCAATCACACAACATGCTTATCAACCATTATTTTGCAGCCCAACCTGTTTTTGGTGCAAAGCTTTTTCGACGTCGTTATCGTATGAGGCAGAATGTTTTTTTGAAGCTGTATAACGCAGTTGTTGAAAAGAATGACTATTTTCACCAGAAATACGATGCGCTAGGTGTTCCTGGACCTTCTGGCCTAATTAAAGCGACATGTGCACTTCGCCTTCTCTCTTATGGGTGTCCAGCTGATTCTCTTGATGAGTCAATCAACATAGGTGAGCAAACTGCACTCAATTCTCTGAAGCATTTTTCTCAAACTGTTGTCGACATTTTTGAGAACGAGTATTTGAGGACACCCACTCCAGCTGATGTCGAACGTCTGCTTGCTAAAGGAGCTCAACGAGGGTTTCCAGGTATGTTGGGATCCATTGATTGTATGCATTGGATTTGGAAGAACTGTCCTACAGCAGAACATGGGCAACATATGGGACACCATAAGAAAGCTACTGTTATTTTGGAAGCTGTTGCAGACATAGGTGAAAATATCAGTAAAGGGCGGATATCCGATCCTCAAAAAAACGGAAAATTCCGCGGATATCCGACCTCATGTGTCGGATTATAAAGGTTTGGCAAATTCAAAAAAACCGGAAAATATCGCGGATATTCGCGAATATTCTCTAAATTACAAGATATATGCATTAGATATTGGACGATTTTTCTCGAGATGTGTAGTTTCATATACTGGAAGTTCTCTATACCTCTCATTCCCAATTGAAGCAAAATTATCTAATTCAAATAAATCAGAACTTGCATAACTCTCTGCATCTTCATCGTCGTCGTCTTCGTAGTCTTGATGAACATCTCTCATTTCATAATCACACTTTTTCTTTTCAAGATTCTTATCTTGATAACTTTTAAGAAACTCTCTTGCTGCTTCTTCGATTTTCCAATTTTTCTCCATTAAATGATACTTGAATTCTTCATTCATTGAAACCACTTTTGATTGCTGCTGCTGCTGCTGTTGTTGTTCATAAATAGATTTTTGTCCACAAGGACGACTATCTTCATCAACAATCACACTAACAGGATAAAATCTAACTGATCTTTTAGTACCATTAGTGGATTTTGCTCCTCTTGAAGATGGAGTTTTGCTTAAACAAGACCTTGAAAATGAAGAAGCTGAAGAACATGTAGATGTTTGTGTGGACTTTGATTTTCTTTCAGACCTCAAATCTTCAATTCCATTAACAGAATTAGAAAGTTTCGCTTTCTTCGTATTTCCAGCAGTGAACAATGAATTTAGAAATGTAGCAAGTCTTCCACCTGGTGAAATTGGTTGTTTTACCTTCTTAAGATCACCATAGATCTTCATAGCTTTGGATTTCGTCTTGTTGAAACCGCCTTCTTGTTTCACTTTCTGAGGAACAGAGCTTATTCTTTCATGTTGATGATGATAATGAGATTCATAAATGTTTGTTGATTTCCTCTGTTCATACTGCAAAGGCTTTTCAAAACTCTCTGGTTTAGCAGAAACACTTGTTCGAATCGGCTTTGGTCTTTGAATTCTTGAACCATACAATGATTCTGCTTCAGATGAAGAAAAACCTCCAGCAGAACTTGAATCAGATGAACTTGAAGCAGAATGAAAAGCAGAATGAAAAGCAGTCGATAAATATCGGTTTTTGCCGATTTATGCCGCGAATATCCGATTTATGCCGACCGGCATGGGGTGTTTTAATATCCGAATATATTCCGTGTGCCGTACCGTGCCGATCTCTGGAAAAACGGAAAATATCGCGAATATCCGCCCGGCACGCACGATATTTTCACCTATGGTTGCAGATCATGAGCTTTGGATATGGCACGCCTTTTTTGGAACGGCAGGTAGTTGCAACGATCTCAATGTCTTAGAAAACTCTCATGTTTTTGATGATATGGTAAATGGCAGATCGCCTCCTTGCAACTACCAGGTGAATGGGAATGATTATAATATGGGATACTATCTTTCTGATGGTATCTACCCACAGTGGGCTACTCTTATTCAAACAGAGAGATTTCCAGGGACGCGAAAGAAGAAAGTGTTTGCCAAAGCCCAAGAAGCTGTCAGAAAAGATGTTGAGCGTGCATTTGGTGTTTTGCAGGCTAGATTTGCCATGGTTGCAAGACCAGCACGTACCTGGAACAAGGCACAGCTTGGTATATTTATGAAGGCATGTTTGATAATGCATAACATGATTATTGAAGATGAGAGGGATATTGTTCTTCCAAAGTGGAAGCCCCCTCGTGATGAGCCTCCATTACCTGTAATAGTGGAGTTACAATCAAACGATGTGGATGAGGTTAGAGACATGCTTCATCGCATTTGTGCTGTCAGAAGTGGTCCTGCACATGACTTATTGAAGCATGATTTGATCGAGCATATATGGCAACGTCATGGAGGCAATGAAGATTTGGACTGAATTGCTGTAGTAGTTTATGTTTGAGTTTGTGTTTGATTTTGAATTTGTGTTTGAGTTTTTGTTTGAGTCCATGTTAGTTTCTTGTGTTGTGTTTGAAAAGATGAGCTTAATGTTGTATTAAGAAATTTCATGTTTTATAATTGCTAATAGTACAAAACATATTAAAAACTAAGGCCCATACTAGTACAAAACATATAAAAACTAAGGCCCATAATAGTACAAAACATATAAAAACTAAGGCCCATAACCTCCACTAGGCCCAAAAGGCCCATTAGGCCCATAACCTCCATTAGGCCCATTAGGCCCATAACCTCCACTAGGCCCATAAGGCCCATAGCCTCCACTAGGCCCAAAACCAGGTTGGGGCCCAAAACCTCCACTAGGCCCAAAACCAGGTTGGGGCCCATAGCCTCCACTAGGCCCAAAACCAGTAGGCCTACTTGGAATACCTTGCTGAAAAGAAGTAGGAGCAAATGGAGTACCCGTAAAATCATTCTGTGAGGAAGGCCCATTTGGATCGTCTGGGGATGCAGTCCACGTAGGAGAGAAGTCATTGATCTGTTTGTGACGCCTATCAAAGATTGCTTTCTGCATCTCTTCAAAGTATTGTTTGCGGATAGGGTTAGAAATTTTGTCAGTGTCTATCATCATGATATGGGATTCTCTTTCTACTCTTCTTTCTTCATTTAGTCGTGCCTTTTCTGCTCTTTCTACTCTTCTTTCTTCATTTAGTCGTGCATTTTCTTCTTCCATCTGCTGGTACATCTTCATCTTCAAGTCCCAATTGGCTTGTTTTAGAGCCAACTCTTTGGACGTTGTTTCATTGGCCTTTGTCAGTTGAGCTGTGTACTCGGCCCTAGAAGAACTAACATCTCCCCCTGAAGTAGATGATTGTCGTGCTAGTTTTCTTTTTTCTTTGGCAGCTTTTCTTCCAGTTGGTCGCGCTGGTGGTGGTACTGGACCATCCCCAATGTTGAGAAAAACATTTGGTGCAACCCCAACATTAGTTGTACCTTCTGGAAATTCATTTGGCGAGTCGTCATCACTGAGATGGATGTTCTGTTGGCTCCGAGCATATGAAGCTGGAGTATCATCGCCCAGATTGATGTTCTGCATGTTCCGAACATTTGAAGTTGGCGTGTCGTTTGAAGCACCAGTAAACTCCGAGTCTGTGTTTGATTTTTGCTTCTTAGATGCATTCTCTCTTTGAATAGTCGTAGGGGTTCTTGCTGAAGCATAATCCATCCACTTTGCAGAAGTGTGCAAATATTCATAGCAATGCCCAAATTTAAATGGTTCCCCTTCCACAGTTTGGTAGACTGAACGAGCAGTTGTCCACTAAAAAAATATAATTTAAAAAAACTAATTAAGAAATAAACTATTAGAAAATAAACTAATTAAGAAATTAAAAAACTAATTAAGAACTAAACTATTAGAAAATAAACTAATTAAGAAATTAAAAAACTAATTAAGAAATAAACTAATTAAGAAATTAAAGCCAAAAATATACCTTGTCTTCCTGACTGGTTCCAGATCTATTGATGCGGACTTCTCGATTAATATGACATAAAAATTTTGTACAATCAGGACTTATTTTCGCCCATTTCGACATAATTGAGTCGAGTGACCTTTTTTTTGGATTTCCATTGGAGAGCAGAACAAATTCTTCCAAAATTTTATCCCAAAATGCCTGTTTGGGTTGACCAGCGCCGACGACAGCATCTTCAGAAATTTTTACCCAAGCTTTACATAACGCAATATCTTCTGCCTTAGTAAAGTTAGACGTTCGTGGCGCCATGCTTTGATGAAGTTTGAAGAAAAGAATTCTGATGAAAAAAAAGAGGTCTGATAAAAAAAAGTATCAAACTCAAATGAAAAAAATGAAGAATGAAGAAGTAGAAATGAAGAATGAAGAAGTAGAAATGAAGAAGGAAGAACATGTATATATAGGTTGATTTATAGCCGTTTGGAAATTTAGCCGTTCGGAAAATATAGCCGTTCGGAAAATATGGCCGTTAGAAATTTAGGGTTCCACGCCGGTTTGACCTGCGTGGAATAAAAAAAAAAAAAAAAAAAAGTTCCACGCCGGTTTAATACAACATTAAGCTCATCTTTTCAAACACAACACAAGAAACTAACATGGACTCAAACAAAAACTCAAACACAAATTCAAAATCAAACACAAACTCAAACATAAACTACTACAGCAATTCAGTCCAAATCTTCATTGCCTCCATGACGTTGCCATATATGCTCGATCAAATCATGCTTCAATAAGTCATGTGCAGGACCACTTCTGACAGCACAAATGCGATGAAGCATGTCTCTAACCTCATCCACATCGTTTGATTGTAACTCCACTATTACAGGTAATGGAGGCTCATCACGAGGGGGCTTCCACTTTGGAAGAACAATATCCCTCTCATCTTCAATAATCATGTTATGCATTATCAAACATGCCTTCATAAATATACCAAGCTGTGCCTTGTTCCAGGTACGTGCTGGTCTTGCAACCATGGCAAATCTAGCCTGCAAAACACCAAATGCACGCTCAACATCTTTTCTGACAGCTTCTTGGGCTTTGGCAAACACTTTCTTCTTTCGCGTCCCTGGAAATCTCTCTGTTTGAATAAGAGTAGCCCACTGTGGGTAGATACCATCAGAAAGATAGTATCCCATATTATAATCATTCCCATTCACCTGGTAGTTGCAAGGAGGCGATCTGCCATTTACCATATCATCAAAAACATGAGAGTTTTCTAAGACATTGAGATCGTTGCAACTACCTGCCGTTCCAAAAAAGGCGTGCCATATCCAAAGCTCATGATCTGCAACAGCTTCCAAAATAACAGTAGCTTTCTTATGGTGTCCCATATGTTGCCCATGTTCTGCTGTAGGACAGTTCTTCCAAATCCAATGCATACAATCAATGGATCCCAACATACCTGGAAACCCTCGTTGAGCTCCTTTAGCAAGCAGACGTTCGACATCAGCTGGAGTGGGTGTCCTCAAATACTCGTTCTCAAAAATGTCGACAACAGTTTGAGAAAAATGCTTCAGAGAATTGAGTGCAGTTTGCTCACCTATGTTGATTGACTCATCAAGAGAATCAGCTGGACACCCATAAGAGAGAAGGCGAAGTGCACATGTCGCTTTAATTAGGCCAGAAGGTCCAGGAACACCTAGCGCATCGTATTTCTGGTGAAAATAGTCATTCTTTTCAACAACTGCGTTATACAGCTTCAAAAAAACATTCTGCCTCATACGATAACGACGTCGAAAAAGCTTTGCACCAAAAACAGGTTGGGCTGCAAAATAATGGTTGATAAGCATGTTGTGTGATTGAACATGGTCACGCCTGTTAGCTGCTCGACCAAATTTAGAACCTCCCCATCTTGGTATGTTTTCTACATTTTCTTCTTCTTCCAAAGAAGCCGAAATAACTGGAAGCAGACGATTGATATGCCTTGTGCTAAGATCTTCATCATCAGATGAGTCCATAAGCAATTGGCGTCGTTTCTGCAAATTTTCTCGACGTCGTTCGTAAGAAGTCATTGGAGAGAATGAATGAATTGGAGAGAATGAATGAATGAAATGGAGGGGAAGAAGTAGAAAATAACAAAATATAGCTAAATGGTTGTGTAATTTTTGAGTAGGAAGAAGTAGAAGTAGCAAAATCAAGATAAAGAATTTGAAAATGGCGGAAGAGGAAGAAGAATGGCGGCGGAAAGATGGAGAAGACGGTGTAAACTGGTTGTTGTTTTGTTAAAAAAAAAAACTTCATTAACGTTCCACGCTGGTTGAACCAGCGTGGAATACTTACAGATCCTGTAGCCAAAGCCCACTGCCCAAGCCAAACCCTAATACTGCCCCCAAGCCCAGCCCCAAGCCCAACCACGCGAAGCCCAAGTATTCCACGCTGGTTGGACCAGCGTGGAACAGAAAAAAATTTCCACGCTGGTACAACCAGCGTGGAAGATAAAAATTTAGAAAAAAAAATAGGAAACGCGTTAGGGATACCCCTGAATATAGGTATGGCCGGTCTGCTAAAAAAGTGATAGGAAAGGAGCTGGCGCCTACGTGGAGGCTAAAACGTCCCATGTGTAGGCTAAATATGGGAGACCCATTAGAGATGCTCTTATAAATCTAAAAATGATTCTTGTGTTATCATTTGTTTGTATGTTGATGACATGCTAATATTTGGTACAAATTTAGCATGTGTGGGGGAAACTAAGATATTCCTAGCCTCTAACTTTGATCTGAAATATTTGGGGGAAGCTGATGTTATTTTGGGTATTAAAATCCACAGAAAAGAAAATAGTCTTGGACATTACAGTGAAAATCTTAAAGAAATATGATCATTTTGATCATAGTTCAGTTACTACCCCTGCATGTGGACCCTAACATTAAGTTAGAGAAGAATTCTGGTAGGTTATTTGTGTTAAGCCAAGTCAAGATAACAACCCCAAGGTTGTTACATGACTAATCCAAGTTTTGTTGAAGTGATAAGATTGACCCCAGTCAAACCAAAATCAAAACTGATTATTCTTTGTAACTTATCTTATCTTCATTGTAACAACTTTGTATCTAGAATCATCTCTAACTATTATATAAGCACATCACTCACAGAAGGAAGATTATGATGAGTAAATTCACCCAAAGCATTGTAGCTTTTACATGTATCAGGCCTATTACGATCATAACTCCTCACGTTTCTTTTCCAATGGCTGGAATTACATCCCCTAACTCATCCCAACTACTTGCTCATATCATTCCACCTGCTCCAACCCCTCCACCTACTACCCTTCAAACCATTCAAATTCATCATCTTATATCTGTCAAACTAGACACAAACAATTATTTACTATGGCTTACACAGTTTAAGCCACTGTTGAAAGGCTATGACCTTCAAGGGTACGTTGATGGGACTTTTCCATGTCCTCCTCGTTACCTATCTCTCACTAATTCAACTATTAATCCAGCCTATTTGCAATGGCAGAAGCAAGATCAATTTCCCCTCGGTTGGTTATTGTCTTCGCTTTCCGAAACTGTTCTTGCTCAAATTGTGGGATTGGATACATCTCGTGATGTTTGGGTTGCTCTAGAGAAGTATTATGCCTCAAAATCACGTGCACGTATTATGCAGCTTCAAAGCGAGCTTCAAACCTTGCACAAATGCTCCAAATCTATGCAGGATTATTTTCTCCATGCCAAACAATTGGTCGATAATCTTGCTTTCGCTGGACACCCAGTGCTTAATTCTGATCTTCAACAACTTATTTTGCCAGGTCTTGATAGCGCATATGATGCTATTGTAACCACACTCACTGCAACCATGATTGATATTACCATGGATGATTTCTTTTCTCATCTCCTTGCCTTTGACATGCGACTTGAAGCCCAAAATGCTTTGTTACAACAACATTCTGTTGCTAACATAGCTACTCATCATCGCCACATGTCTCCAAGGTCTGGTTCTAATTCAAATAAGACTCGTTCTAGTTACAACAATCCGAATCGAAACCGCAACCAAGGTAATTCAGGTCGATCTAACAATCGACCTCAACCAGCGCAAAATGCATCTGGACCATGCCAAATATGTGGAAGGAAAAATCATGCTGCAAATGATTGTTGGTATCGTTATGATAAGAAGTTTCAAGGTCCATCTTCGGCACCAACGACATATGTTGTTGCACCTAGATCCCTTGATAGTAATTGGATAACAGACAGTGGTGTTACACATCATCTCACATCTGATTTAAATAATCTCCATGCTCAAGCAGAATATGATGGTCCTGATCAAATTCGAGTTGGTAATGGTAAAACCCTTCCCATTGCACACACTGGTACTGCTTCCTTTACATATAAATCTAGAAAATTCTATTTAAATAAACTTTATCATGTCCCAAATATATCTGCAAACCTTCTTTCAGTTTATCAATTTTTAAAAGATAATAATGTTTTCTTTGAATTTCATGCAAAAAAATTTGTTGTGAAGGATTGTCGCATGGGAAAAGTCTTTCTACAGGGGCGGAATAAGGATGGTCTCTTTGACAATTTTTGCGAGTTGAACAACCCGGTCTCCTCTCCTTCAGCTTTCTTGTCAGCGTCTCTTCCAATTTGGCATCAACGTTTAGGACATCCAATGATTCACACAGTCAATAAAGTTGTCAAGTCCAATTGTTTACCATTGTCAAGTAAGTCATTTTCATTTTGTCATTCATGTCATGTTAGTAAGAGTCTAAAATTATCTTTTCAAATAAGCTCAACCATATATAATGAGCCTTTAAATTTAATTGTCTTTGATTTATGGGTTTCATCTAGAAACGGTTTTCGTTGTTACTTGATTCTCGTGGATGTTCATTCTCATTACACTTGGGTTTATCCACTTGTTCAAAAATCTGATGCTTTACCCGTCTTTATCACATTTATAACAAAAATTGAAATCCTACCTGGTCATAAAATTAAAAAATTTCAATCTGATAATGGTAGAGAACACAAGAAATTTACACCATATCTAAATAGTCAAGGTATTTTTCATCAATTTTTGTGTCCTCGTACATCGGAACAAAACGGATTAGCGGAACGTCGTCATAGCTAGGCATATTGTTGAAACTGGTTTATCACTTTTAAATCATGCATCGGTTCCTCATAGTTTTTGGGTTGAAAGTTTCACAACAGCATGCTATTTAATAAATCGACTTCCATCCTCCAATTTTGTCCAAAAATCTCCACTTGGGCTTCTTTTTGGTACTAAACCTGATTATCAATCACTTCGTGTTTTTGGGTGCTTGTGTTATCCGTACCTTAGGCCATATAGCTCTCACAAGTTAGATTCCAGATCTCTCCCTTGTGTATTCATTGGTTACTGTAATGCTCATAAATGGTATATGTGTTATCATCGTCCTACCCATCGAGTCTATATCTCGCGACATGTTCGTTTTGAAGAGACTGTCTTCCCCTTTTCATCTCAACTCAACATTCCATCTGTATGTGCTAAATCTAACCTTGTACAATCCCCTCCACCTCAACCCATGGACTCAATCTCATTACCACCACATCCTTCCCCAAGCCCACATGGCAGTACAACACAATCTTCACCACTACATTCATCACCACATGATAGTACACCCGCCAATGCAGACACCTCATCCTTACATAAGTTTACTCGAACCTCCACTTCCCATAGCAGCACCCTTAAATTTACCTGAGCCATCTGAGCCCCCTACAGTTACCAACTCACATCACCACCATCATATGATTACATGAGCAAGAGATGGGATTCGTAAGCCAATTAAGAAAATGTGTTTAACTGTTACTAAGTATCCATTGCAGGTTGATGACATGGCAGAACCAACATGCTTCACTAAAGCTTCTTCTAGTCCCAATTGGCGACGTGAGATGGATGATGAACTTAATGCCTTAATAAAAAAAAAATGGAACATGGACACTTGTGCTACGAAAGCCAAGCATGAATATTGTGGGGTGCAAATGGGTATTTAGACTCAAACGCAAAGCCGATGGATCTATTTCGCTATAAGGCGCGTTTTGTCGCCAAAGGATTCAATCAACAAGAAGGTATTGATTATAGTGAAACATCCAGTCCGGTTGTTAAGCTTTGCACCATTCGCATTGTTTTATCTATTGCACTCATGCATAAATGGCCAATTCGGCAACTAGATGTTCAGAATGCCTTTCTTCATGTAATATTAAATGAGGAAGTTTTTATGAAGAAACCACCTGGTTTTATAGATCAACGATATCCAAATCATGTTTGTCGACTTCATAAGTCACTCTATGGCCTCAAACAAGCCCCTCGCGCATGGTACTCTCGGCTTAGTACTTGTAACGCCCCGAGATTTCATTCTCGCTCATCCCGATGCGTCGAGCACCATACCACTCGCTAATATCAATATTGTCCCCCTTTAGTCACTGCGGATATCCAGCAGTAGAGGGTTTTGGATCAAGCCCCACCCATGTGGTTTACCCCAAAAGGCTTTGACATTAGTTAGAATATGGTTAAGCTCTATATACTACTAATACAACCACTTATTTGGCAATGTGGGACTAACACCAACTCATGGGTGTTACAATCTCACCACGTTAGAAATAGAGCCGTCCTCGGCTCTGTAGTACACTCAGTACTGTTCCACAATCTCCGATGTTCCCTGCCAAGTGAGACAAGTACCTGGCGCTCCTTAGGCCTTTCCAGCGTACTTTCCACCTACAACAGGCGAACGTCGTCGGCTCTGATAGACTGATACCATCTGTAACGCCCTAGGATTTTGTCCTCGCTCATCTCGGTACGTCGAGCACCATACCGCTCACTAATGTCAATATTGTCCCCCTTTAGTCACTGCGGATATCCATCAATAAAGGGTTTTGGATCAGGGCCCACCCATGTGGTTTTACCCCAAAAGGCCTTGACATTATTTAGAGTATGGTTAAGCTCTATATCCTACCAATACAACCACTTCCTTGGCAATGTGGGACTAACACCAACTCATGGATGTTACAGTACTTATCTTATCGAGCTTGGTTTCGTGATCTCTAAGTCAGACACTTCACTTTTCTTCCGCCAGAATTCAGGTGATATCACTTATATTCTTATCTATGTCGATGATATTATAGTCACTGGATCTGATTCTAAGCTTCTTGATCAGTTGATTGTTCAACTTAATTCTGGCTTTGCTATTAAAGACTTGCGCAGGTTGCACTACTTTTTGGGTATTTAAGTTATTCCATATTATGGAGGCTTATTTCTATCTCAAAGAAAATATATTATTGATCTCTTGCATCGCACAAAATTTGATGGGATCAAGCCAGTTCATACTCGTTTGGTAGCAAATTCTCAATTGAGAAAGGAAGGTAGCTATAAAATCTCTGATCCGACACAATATCGAAGTATTGTGGGAACCCTATAGTACCTCACATTTACAAGACCGGAGATTTCAGTGGCTGTTCAAAAAGTTTGCCAATTTATGCATGACCCAAAAGAAGATCATTGGGTTGCAGTCAAACGCATTCTGCACTATCTTAAAAGCACAATTAATCATAGCCTTGTTCTGGGCTGGATGTCCAGATGGTAGACGATCCACCAGCGGGTATTGTATATTTCTAGGAGGAAATTTAGTATCATGGAGTGCTCGCAAACAAAAAACTGTTTCTCGCTCTAGCACAGAGGCTGAATATCAGGGATTAGCTATTGCTACAGCTGAGTTAATATGGATATAATAACTTTTAAAAGAGCTTGGTGTTTCTTTACCTTCACCTACACTATGGTGTGACAATTTGGGAGCTACCTATCTCACTTAAAATCCCGGTTTCACGCTCGCACAAAACAAATTGAAATTGATTACCATTTTATCCGAGAACGGGTTGCACAAAAACAGCTTGATGTCAAGTTCATCTCTACCAAGGATCAGTTGGCTGACATTTTTACTAAGGGATTAAGCTCACCAAGATTTCAGCACTTGTGAGACAAGTTAACCATTCGTTCACTCATGCTTAACTTGAAGGAAGGTGTTAAGCAAAGTCAAGATAACAACCCCAAGGTTGTTATATGACTAATCCAAGTTCTGTTGAAGTGATAAGATTGACCCCAGTCAAACCAAAATCAAAACTGATTATTCTTTGTAACTTATCTTATCTTCATTGTAATAACTTTGTATCTAGAATCATCTGTAACTATTATATAAGCACATCACTCACAAAAGATTATGATGAGTAAATTCACCCAAAGCATTGTAGCTTTTACAATTTGACCAACTTAAATATGCTAGTGTAATCGATAGTTTTATGTATGTTATACATTGCACAAGACCCGATATAGCATATGCAGTGGGTATGTTGTGTCGCTTCACAAACAACCCAAGCCAAGAACATTGGGATGATGTTGCCAGACTTTTTAGATATTTAAAAGGGACTATGGACTATGGCTTGCATTACGAAGGATATCCTGTCGTTTTAGAATGTTTTAGAAGGTTACTTTGGGAGGTAAATGGAAATTTTGCTGTCGTTTTAGAATGTTTTAGAAGGTTACTTTGGGAGGTAAATGGAAATTTTGTATTGATGATTGAATCAAAGTCAATTGAATCATATTGATTGGTTATTATCATGAGATGAACCAAGAAAGAGAGTGGAAATTATTTGTCTGTGAGAGAGAAGGAACATGAAAATACACTAATCAAAAAGATGATGAGTTGGTGTTATTGTGAATATGCACATATCTCTAGGAGACACTAGTTAATTAGTGGCAGTTAATTGAGAGACATGCACCAACGACACCTATTGGAAGTTAAAAGGTGTGTTACATTATTGGTGATAAAATGAAAAGATGCATATGACTTTTGCCACAAGAAACGGTGTGTCACTTAGTACATGTGCTGAACAGACAAACCAATTGAAACAATTTTATTGATGTTTCAAAGTCTCGTGAACAGACACAAGTTCAACTATATATAAATAGGTTGTACCCACGCCATTTTTCAACACACCGAATATCCGAATAAAATTCAGTATTCCTTCTATCTCTAATCTTGTTGTGCGCAGCGGAAACTAATACACAACTATGATGATTGAGATAATATATGAAGTAAAATCAAATAAGTAAACCACCAAGACACAAGATTTACGTGATTCGACAATTTGTCTACATCCACGGGGAGAAAATCAATTGATAATCAATATATCAAGACGATCTTATAAGCATACACAAAACAAAACCAATTAGGTTTTCTTCCTTACAAGAAGTTTTCTCAAACTCTCTAATGACTTCTATAAGGTCTCTCACACATCACAATACTCCCTCACACTCTTTTGTTGATGGAGACAAGACAATCTTACAAGGCACTCATAAAGAAACCAATATGGTTCTCTTCCACACAAGGAGTTCTTTCGCAAACTCTCTCATTTGCTTTTCACAGATCTTTTTCCTCTCTCACATCAATTAAGGTTTCCTAACCTAATTAGGCTTTATATCATAGCCTTACAAAATCTCATGGATTTGGACCCATAGTGCAGAAAAAATATGAGGACGATTGAACGTCCAAGATCAACGTTCAAACGTTTATTTCAAAAAACTCTTAAATCGTCTTATGTTTGTTTGAACGTCGAAAATCAACGTTCAAACATTTTGATTATTTGATTCAAACATCACTGAAAAACGTTCAAACATTTCTTGCTTGATCAAATCATCTGTTGTTGGTTCAAACTTTCTCACTAAAGGTTCAAACCTTTTCTGAACATTATCACCAAAAAACAATCTTCACCAAAAAATACTAATAAAAAACCAACAATTCTCTACCTCGGCGAAGATTCAATAAATCTAAGCCGACACCAAGATAAAACAAGCACCAATCTCCCACATATGTCCCGAAGGACCAATCGTCTGCACCACTTCATGGTTGCCTACGTACCCTTCTCCTAAGGGACCAAACCATCGTAGTTTATCCAAGAAATACTATCAACACAAAGGAAGGATGTGGACCAATTCTAAACAATAGAACTTAGTCCCATACACCACTTTAGTCACATCAATTTTCCAAGCTTCTGTCATAGACAAAGCAACCATAGAATATAATGTAGACAACTTACTGATAGATCTCACTGCAAATGTAAACACATATCCAGTAGTAGACTGTCGTCTATCTAAGTGACAATCATACTCAACATCCACATAACCAACACACTGCAGACTCAAAGTCCTTCCATGTTGAAATAACAAACCAACCTCCACACTACCTTGAATGCAGTGGAACATTCATTTCACAGCTTCCTAATGTCTCACACCAGGATCATGCATGTATCTACCTACAATGCCCACTGCTCATGAAATATATGGTTTAAAACACACAAACTCATCATACTTTGCAACTCCAAAACCACTAGACTGAGACATATAGATCTCCTCATCTAGTTCACCATGTAAAATAACCATTTCCACATCAAACAGATCAAGCTAATACCAAATCAAATCGCACTACCAAGGCCATAAGGATACACATCTTTACCTGGAGATTTGTTTTCCTTCTTGGTTAATCTAGTTGAAATTGGACCCTCATCAATAAGATCATCATTTTATGTATCTCCAACCATCTCATTATCTGTCATGTCATCAGAATTTGAAACACCCAAAACCCTTACAAGAGTTTCCGCATTTGATATAGAGCACACTGGAACATATGGAGATATACTAATCACCACCCATTGTAAAACCTCTTTGGTCTTGTTCTCCACCTGTTGAGAACTCTCAGACTTCAATATAGAAACCGCCATAAGAGTTTTACCACTAATCACAATCGAAAGCAACCTGTTAATAAGATGACATGTCTCAACCCAAAACACTTTGCCTAATCCAACCATAGACAACATGTGTTCTGTCATTCCATTATGTTGTAGTTTTTTGCTCACAGTGAAGTGACGCTCAATCCCCCCATTCTGATACTTGTAAGAACAGATCTTTGTACTCTATGCCATTATCTAAGCATAATACCATGATTTTTCTGTCAATTCGGGCCTCAACTAACTTCTTCCACTTCAATATATCTAGGACTTCATCCTTGTGCTTTATGATGTACATCAACTCACGCCTAAAAAAGTCATCAACAAAATACATAAAACAATGCTTACCTCTCCAAGCGATATACTTGGTTGGTCTCCAGACATCCGTGTGAACATAATCAAGAGCTCCACTCATACAATGGATAGTTATGCCAAACTCTGCTCTTGTCTACTTGCCCATAACACAATGCTCATTGAAATCTAACTTGCAGGCGATAACACACATAAAAAACCTTTGCTCCATCAGTGTCTGCAAAGATTTTTCACATATATGCGCCAACTGCATATGCCACAAGCTGGTAGTCTCTCTAGCAAACTCCGTTATAGCCTCAGACATGGCCATATCACATGTAACTGTACTACCCTACAAGATGTACAAGTAACTTTGTCGAGTACCCTTTAGTAATACCATTGCACCAACCATAACCTTTAGAACACCATTCTGAGCTACTACCTTGTAGCCTTTGGCTTCCAAAATACCAAGTGAAATAAGGTTCTTCTTCAAATCAGGAACATATCTTACATTACCCTGCTTTCTTATCTTTTCATCAAACATCTTCAATCAAATAGTACCTATCCCCAATACATGACAAGGTTAATCATTCCCCATCACTAGTGCACCATTATCTAGCCTTTCAAAGCTAGAAAACCATTCCCTTACGGGACATACATGATAAGTACCAGTGATACTTCCTCAAAAGTGTATATTTATCCCCCGAATAACACCTTGTTTGCATAGCACTTAGGTTATATTATTGTGCTATATCTATTGATTAGTGTTTTCTTGTCATTTGTGTAGGTTTCATGAGCCAAAATGCGAATATTGTGCTAAAGCCCGCCAAAAGTCAAGAAAAGCCACAAAAAAATGTGTTATTTGCATAAGGAAAGGAGAATTAATATTTGCACCCACCAAGATCCTGAGGGCACCCCATGGCTGGTCCTCTTGACTTGACTTTATGTCAAAGTGGGGCGGTCCAAATCTCAGCCTAAATCGGGTCCTATTGAAGCCCACAAGTCAGAATTTCTATTTTAGGCATTTATTTAAGTCCAATCTTAAAAGGGCTCTACAAGAAGATCCAGAAGTCTGATTTGGGCCCATGAGCTGTCCAATTGAAGGTCTTGGTCCAAGCTACAACTTAAGCCCAAGATAATTAGGTTTTGCTGAAAACCTAATACCTCTAGAAGACCAAGAGAAGCAGCCACGAATTTAACCTAATTTGAAAGTCTTTGCATGCAAGTATTATGCTTTGTATTTACCATATAAGAGAAGTAGTAGCTAGGGTTTAGGATAGTCAATGCTTGAGAGACAAAAGTTCATCTTCTTCTTCTTTTGTATTGAACTCAATTCTTATTATCAATATTTATCCATTACTTTTCCCTTATGATGTTTTGTTATTTAATTATTTATTCCATGGTGTCATCATCAAGGATGAGTAGCTAAATTCCCTTAGGGGATGGTTGAAGCACTCTAGATGATGCAAAAGTACCATGTTTGTTCTTAATGTTCATTGTGATTCAAAGTACTTAATGTTTATTTATTTCTCTTTCGCGACACGAGGTAAGTATGATTATTTGCATGTTATTGTTATCCATGTTATTAAAATTCTATTGTTAAAGTATAGGGAGACCTAACTATAATGGTTGTGTTTATATTGATTAGAGATATGTGATGGAATAGCTGAGAGGTGACTATCTTATATCTAGAATCAATATCTTTTATTGGAACCCTTTTGTAATCAAATTGAATAGCTGAGAGGTGACGATTTGATTATGAATTAATATGTTGAGTTAATTAGATTGAATTGCTGAGAGGTGACGGTTTGATTAATGATACATATTCAATAACATGCATAAGAGAATCTCGTTTTAATTGAGTGGAATAGCTGAGAGGTGTCTACTTGATTATTATAGGTATTGATGATTAATGGGAATAGCTGAGAGGTGACTAATTAATTGTTATAGATTAAACATGAAAGAATGACATGTTATGTTTGCATGATTTAGTTTGTGGATACCAACTCTTCCCCCTATGTCATCATAAGATCTTCTTTACATCTCTTTACCATCTTCTTAAGTTAGTTTATGTAATTATTGCCTATAGAAAGTAGAATCATATCTCTCTCTTATTTGTGATTCCCTTGGTGTTTCTTAACCATTGTTTTCTATTGTGTTTGAGCTAAGATCTTCACCTTTGAGGTGGGTACGACCCTTGCTTGTTACATATCTACTTTGATAACCAATATTTACAGGCACAAGAAGGAACTTCATTATAAATCTATCTTTTGTTTAGAAGGATCTTTTTCCATCTATCAACCAGTAGAATCTAATATCCACTCATTAGCAGTAGTGGAATAATCAATGGATGAAACAAATAAAGAGTAATCAGAACCATCATTTTCATCTCTATTATTATGTGCAATATTTACCTCAGAGTTATTCTTCTTGTCCTTTGCCTTGGTGTGAAGACAATCTTTCTTCCTATGCCCTTTCTCATGGCAAAACGAACATTCAACTTTTGCTAGAAACCTCCTGTCACACCCCAATTTTTGATAAATGAATATTCACTAAATAAATAGCAAATATTAATAGATCAAATGCCAGAGTGTGATCGGGTCGATTCCACATGGGACCCAGATAGGCAAAAAAATTCAAAGCAATAGACTACAAAGGATCAATAAAAAAAACTTTAGTCATATTAATTACCTGACTTCCAAAGTCCAACTCCAGCTCAAGTCTCATCACGTCTAATCCAGTGCTCCTCCTCTACGCCCGACCGAGACGTACCCCAAGTTACAAAAGAAACAATGAGGGTCAGCATTTCGAATATGCTGGTGTGAGTGTCTCTCATGAAAGGAGAGCTCGACAAAACTACCAACGGTCCATCATAAAACAATCAATCTACAAATATTTTATAATTAATATAATTTAAAGCGACTTACCAACTTACTACTTGCGAGTGTAACTTTGGTAGGTTAAACCCTATAATGAAAGTTAATGTGATCTACCACCTGCAACAAAGATTAGTTGAAGTAATAATAAGCAATGAAATTAAACCAACACCAACAATATCCGCAATCAATGAACAACTGTCAACCATTAACTTCCATATAACCACTGAGCAGACAACCATCCTTGAGAAGACAAACAATCAATCACAGAGTTGTAATCGTTAGCACCACTTTGCGTTAGAGTGTATTCATATCATGTTTCTTTATGTTCATTATTAATTATCAATGTCTGTTAATTCACTTAGTTTGCACCCCTAGCCACACACACAATTACCATGTCTACAACACTACTGTGTCTCCCCGTGTATAAGCCCACGATCACTTCCAATCACACAGAAAAGAAAGGTGAAATTTATACACCCGCGCGCAAATAACAATGGCACCGAGCGAAAGTGCATGTGCACACACATTACCCATAATAAAGAAATCCATTGAGCCCACACAGTACCCAAAATAATCATGTCACACAAACAATTTATAATCAATTCGTATCACATAGATACCTTAAAACTGAATTCAAATCCAAAGCAGAGTTGTGTGGCAACTAGGGAATTTATCATTAGTCGTTTGTTTCGTTTTGTTAGGACACAATAGTTGAGTTTACATTTTATCTCTTCTACACACAACCACTAAACACGGCACACAACCATTAAACTCGGTACACGACTATTACACTCAATCGGCACACAGCCATTAATTGAACTTGGCACACAACCTTTACACTATCGATCATCATGTCAGTCAAACAAACATTCAAGAAGTCAATCATTAATTATATATATATACTAACATGTCAGTCACAGTCAAATTCAAAATAAACTCGGCAGCGTGTCAAGTAGTGTATTGTCCTATCATTTCCAAAATTTCATACTCTTTCAAATAAATATCCTTTTCTTCCTATCAGTAAAATAGATAAAAACAAAATTATAAATAAAAGTGGCGATGCGGCAAAACCAAATGGAGTAGAATAAAAGTGGCGATGCGGCAAAACCAAATGGAGTAGACTGTATTACCACTTTCAAATTAGTACTCCAACCAAAATTCTTGAACACCGTATTTGTGTTAAACAAATAACAAGGAATTCTTAATATAACCCCAAATCATGTTTTAGTAAACCAACCCATTCGTTCCTCATCAATTACGAAAGATACAACAGATTACCAACAATGGCTTAACATATATACAGTATATGCAAAGAAAAACTAAAACAAAACAAAAATCACTCATGCTCACTATCATTAGTTCGTCAGTTACCAAATAACTAATACTCCCTCCGTCCCAAATTATAAGTACCTTTTAAAATATTCTACTTATTAAGGGAACATCATTTATTGTTTGTCTACTAACTATACTTCTAAATTTACCCCTATTTAATGGGTTCCACTTATTAAACATAGTTTACTCTAATTCCAAAGTAAGGGTAATATAGGTAAAAAATAATTTAACTTAATTAATATATATTGAAATATGAAAAATGACATATATTTTGGGACAACTAAAAATGGAATAAGGTACTTATAATTTGGGACAAAAGGAGTACCTTTTTTCACTCATTTGAGACAAAGAAAATAGTATCATTCATACAGTAGTTATAGTGTTCAAATGAATATAAGTCCACTCACCTTAACCCTCGGTCAACGTGTCTGTCTTTTTCTCTCTCTATTCTCTTTCTTTCTTTTCATTCTTCTTTCTCCCCCTTAGGCAGCTGTTGTGACGGCTATATTGAATTGTAAAATAATAAAACAAACAATAATCAAGGTTTTTGTGTAACATCTAATCCTCCACTAATTGGACCCAATAGGCCGGTTTTTGTTATCTTATCATTGCCACATAATTAGTCCATTGCTTTTTGGCCTTTACACAACTTTTCGCTTATTCATATACCTACATCATCACCCCAAATTACAACACTACCTTCCATCATGATAATTTCTCAAATAAGTTTTTTGTTCTTCGATCAAAAGATGTACCCCTCCCTCGTATATAAAAGCACCAAAATAATGATATGATGTTTGTTTTTAATTAATAGGATATTGTGTGTACCCTAGGTAAAAAATCCGACAGGTGTCATCGGTGGCTATATAAGAAGCTAAACCGGGAGCACTTAAGCATTAGCCAGCCAGGCCTGGGCTATCGGGTAGGGCCCAACCCGGTCTCAAGGAGTCCACATATGCTCTGTGGATCTTGACCCACCGGATGGTCCACGATCGATGGGTGGAGCCCTGGTTACTGTATAAGAAGTTGAACCGTGGGCTCTCATACGTCAGCCAAACCCACCTCAGTCAAGTAAGCCAGGTCCTGCCCAATAAAGTCCAGCAGCGACAGAGGCTCATCCAAAGGCTTATCATAGAAGCCCAGAGGACCTGGCCAGGGTATATGCAATGTAGATTGGACCTCCAGTCAGAGGAGTCAAGCTCAAGTCTTTGCTTCCGACTTGGTCAAATCCAAGTCCCAACCAACTGGATAAGTCCAGCAAGATTCCAAGCTAACAGAACCCATTGTTCTAGCCCGTTGGAGAAGATAAAGGAAGACCCAGATTGAACCAGAGCCTATCAGAGGATGCCACATGGCAGTCATCCTGATCAAAGGGAATTCAAACCAAAGGGATAACTGCTTGGCAGCATGCAAGCTATCTCTACGGAAAGCATATTCACAGTTGAACTACATGAGTTCGTGGAGTCAAAACCGGAGGGGTGGCTATCTTTAGGCCTCTCCCTCAAAGTCTCTCGCATGTCCTTCTTTTCGAGCAAGGTGAACCCGTGGAAGCACCATATATGACTATTGGACTTCTTTCCTCACTAGCTTTTTTCATCTCCCTGCCCGTTATCGGAGTTGAGCCAGGAATGGCCGTTAGTGGATACCCACCACTTTTCACTGGTTAGAGAGTCCCTCTTTAAAACATTCATCAAAGATATTCACAGGGGCTAGAAAGACTCGGTCATAGGAACTTAGACCACCTACGCGCTGGTAAACGAAAACCACCTCGACCGGATCTACCAAACGAATCAGGCCACCCCTTGCCTTGAAAGAATTCACACGTTGAGCCAGCTTCTTCCGGCCTACTACATATACAGGAGTTCTCTACCTCCTGAGCTACGATAGGCAGCCTGATCTTCATCAGGTCCAGTCTCATTGTATACTCCCATCCCATCTCAGTCTATACAAGGTTTTCTTTGTAACTGTTCAATTAATCAATACATATATCGAGTTGGTGGATCAAATTTTTACACCCACAGATACCCACGTGTCCCAAATTTAATTTTCAATCCAATAAATTTATTAAATCCCTATTTGTAAATAGTAGAAAAAATCCGGGTTGTTACACCTCCTCTTCGGCTTTGAATGAGACTCACCCCAACTATCGTGACTTCCCCTTGCCACCAAGACCTCTGGTTTTGAGTTCTTTGACTCCTTTTTGTCCTTCTTCATCCACGCATAATTCAACAATGCTGTAAAAATTTCACCATACACCATCTTGTCTTTTCCTAAGTGTGATTGCCAAGTGTTCATATTCGTCGGGTAACAAATTGAGTAGACACACAACCTTGGATTCATTACTTACATCCGCTCCTAGATTCACCAAGTCGGCAATTATCTTGGTAAAATCATTAAGATGCTCCGCCATTGAAATACCTTTCCTCATACCTATTCGATAAAGCTTTCGAAGTAGATAATTTTTATTGTGGATAGTCTTTGTCAAGTACTTCTCCTCTAGTTTTCCCCAAATCTCCTTTGCAGAAATATCATTCATCACAAGGTATTTAATGTCTTGAGCCAAACACGATCTTATGATTCCACAAGCTCGTTTGTTCATCTTCTTCCAATCTTTCTGGTTTATCCTCTAGAACATCTTCTAGGTCTTGTTGACATAGAGCATTCATTACCTCACACCTCCACATACCGAAGTTATTGGTGCCGGTAAACTTTTCTACATCAATTTTTGCTTGATGGAAAACCATTGTTTTGATTTCCCCTTTCGAATCCTTCGAATTTGATTGTCCTGTCATATTTCCACAAATTTTCAAACACTATAACAATCACCAAACGAAGGTAAAAACAAATTTGAAATTTACACCAGAATTTCAACAAACACCTTCTATGCAACCCACGAACAAAAAGTAGAACCTTGGACTTGAAACACAAAAAAGACTCACTACAAAATTTCTTCAAACACCTTCAAGACGCTCAGATCTAACATAAACTCTGATGCCACTTGTTGTGCGGAGCGGAAAATAATACACAACTATAATAATTCAGAGAATATATGAAGTAAAAACGAAAACGACAAAATGAAATAAGCAACCACACCAAGACACAGGATTTACGTGGTTCGACAATATTCCTACGTCCACGGGGAGAAAAACTTACAAGCACACACAAAGCAAAACCAATTAGGTTTTCTTCCTCACAAGAAGTTCTCCCAAACTCTCTAATGGCTTCTATAAGATCTCACACATCACAATACTCCCCCACACTCGCTTCTTGATGGAGATACGACAATCTTACAAAGCACTCATGAAGAAACCAATATGGTTCTCTCTCACATCAATTAAGATTTCATAACCTAATTAGGCTTTATATCATAGCCTTACAAAATCTCATGGATTTAGGCCCATAGTGCAGAAAAAATATGAGGACGTTTGAACGTCCAAAATCAACGTTCAAACGTTTCAAGAAACTCTCAAATCGTCTTCTGTTGGTTTGGACGTCCAAAAACAACGTTCAAACATTTTTTATTATTTAATTTGGTTCAAACGTTACTGAAAAACGTTCAAACGTTTCTTGCTCGATCAAATTATCTGCTTTTCAAACACTAAAGGTTCAAACCTTATCTGAACATTATCACCAAAAACAATCTTCAGCCAAACACTAATAGAAAACCAACATATCTCTCTACACACAAATTTTATTTGTTTTTGCAAGTTTTCTTTGGCATCATCAGACCCTAAAAGAGTGTTCTTGGGTTGTGGTCGGAGTGTACACCTTCGCATTACAACAAAAATGATAAGACTTCATTGTATCTTGAAGGTAATCTCTCATATCTCCGTGCAATTGTAATCATTGATCAAAGAGGGATGGGGGGGGGGGAGAAATATTGTCTAAAAGATAGCGATTACGTGCCTTGAAGCAATTGAATTGTAGCGTTTTTTCCAACAGTAAAGATAATACTACATGATGAATGCAAGAGTGTATATAATTTCAATTTTAACGCATAGAGAATTACCATAGTCACAGGTTGTTTGTTTTTCGACAACTATGTATCATGATCCACCCTTCAATTTCAAATATGATATATGTGAAATGCAATGACTACCCTCCCAAGAACTAAAAAAAAGTATTGGAATTTAGACATACAATATTCTAGATTCAAATGCCACCAAACGTGGGACATCCCATGGATCCATACAGTACTTTTATAGTCCTCAGGAGTAGGATCCAACATCCAAGTCCTTTGAAGGCATAGTTCAAGATGCCGAATCCGGGCGAAATTTTGACTTACAGAAAATCGACATATGCCTCGAAATTTTGAGGGCATGTGTCGGCATTGTGAGGTTTTAAAATTCGACATTTCGTGTTGCATGTCGGAATTTCGAGGATATCCGAGAATATGTATTTAACTTAAAAACCAACGTAATTAACATAAAAACAAATGTTTAACTTACATAACACGTACATAATTAACTTAAATCCTTACTAAGAACCTTAACATGTACAATCCTTCACACAAAGATCATCAAAACGGGACAAACCAACACACAAATGACCAAAACAAACCAACACACTAGAGTATAAAGACAAACCCCACTTTCTTTCATCAAAATTAGTAACCTCCATCTTGAAACAACTGAGGATGGGCTCGCATCATTGCTGGGAAGAACTCATTGCAGAATCGGTCCCAGGTCATTGTCTGAGAGTAATTCTTCCGGTAATTCAAAACATGCATTGCGTATGCATCTTGATCAGCACAAAAAAGAAAAGAAGGATTAAAAGATGGGATATCGCGGGTCCATCCTTATTGGCTGAGCTGTATCAAGTGATGGCACATCTGACACGCTTGTCATCGAAGACAACCATTGATTTGCATCTGGAAACCATGCGCCATCTCTGGGAGGATAGTCACTTTGGCAGTATGGATGCGAAGGATTTGGGTAACATCCATCATTATACAATCCACCATATTGAGATTCAGTAGAATGAATGGACCCGTAGTTTCCGACAGTCGAATAAGGGGTGTTCCAGGATGAATCAGAAGAACCTTGGTCGGGAGTGTAGTTGTCACCTGAATATGCTGCAAGGGAAGGATTATACCCGTACTGTTCTTGATAGGTCGATAGACTATCCTCCACCCTCGATGATTCTGTTTCATCAGTAGGGTGGAGCATTCTCTGTCTATGACGTTTTGGAATAGGGGTTGCTCCATGATCATCATCCTGTGTGGCTTGGTCAAACTGAGACTCCCCCTGTAAAATGAGTTCCTAACATCTTTCCCTGCCTTAGCACATATTTCCACATTTGGATCTCCACCAGCTAAATGGCGTTTAAATTTAGTAATTCCACCCCCCAAAAAGGTCCTTCCGCAATACTTGCATGTCACGGCATTATGGTTCCCATCTACTGAGGAGTAATGTTCCCAAGCCATGTCTTTCGCTTTAGACATATTGTATTCTGTAATCTGTATATTATACAAAGTTTATTATATTTTTATTTTAAAATACGTTTTATGTTATTACCAGTTACCAGTTGTATTCTTCGCAGACATTCTTAAGACTTGCATCGTTCTAAAGTACACTATCTCAGAGCAATGGAAGCGCTTACTTAAGCAAGGGTCGATCTCGGCGTCTCCAAAGGGGTTGAGAGCCTCTACTTCTGTTATAGTATTACTAAAGACTAGCTTAGCTTAATAAATCTTTGAAAATATTACTAAAATTTATTTTACTAAAGCTTATTTTTGACTAATAATATTATTAATTTCTAAAATTTCTATATTTCAAATATTTTATTAATTTCAGACAATATACTGAGATTGCGGTAGTGTAACAACTAACAACTAGAAATTTAAATCATCGTATACGTTATATGATATATAAAAAAGTTTAACAATTCAAGCAGTATGAATTCCGGCACAGATTCCGGCAGTATAAACAAATTCGACCAATTCCAAATTTTAAACTTGTTAACAATTCAACAATTAAAATCGAGAAATAAAACCTTTTAACAATTCCGGCAACACACAATTCCGGCCAGCAACAATTCCGATTAAAATTCCGGCGAAAACAATTAAAATCAACAATTTCAGATTGAAGAGAGAGATATTTAAAAACTTACAGATTCCGGCGAAAACAACAAAATTCTGGCGAAATGAGACCTTTGATTCCACGATTTCCGTCGAATCAGAGAGAGAGAGAGAGAGAGAGAGAGAGAGAGAGAGAGAGAGGTAGTTGGCGAAATTTAAGATCAAAATGGGCTGATTTATAGCCAAAAAAGGTTGAACAGTGGAGAGAAATAATTCATTCCACCATTTGCTGTCAGAAATGGTTCGAATATCCGTGATTTCCGGCTACAATTCGAATATCTGTGATTTTATCGAAAATCCGGGCGAAATGGATAGGGTACTGGATCGAATCATATTCGACCTGCCGATCCGATCCGAATGCCATATTCCGCCGAAATTTCACGGATCTTCTCGGAATTTTCAACTATGGGCATAACTATGTTGCTATGTGTTTTGAAACTTTCGTTACCGCCTTCTTTGAGATTATTTAAATCTCTAAACTCACAATGAGATCACCTCCTTTGAGATCTTTTAAATTTCGAGTGTCGTGGAGGGATAAGAATTGTTTGCTTTTTATCTAAACTACTATAAAGAGGGGAGACCGAGTGACATCACCGTACGTCTCAGTCTCCAGTAACAAATTTTTCGTCATATGTCCCTACGTATGAAATACAGTATACATACAGTTTAAGCCCATTAACGCAGCCCAAGTGAAATGATCTCACCTCTACAGCTTATAACCCACTTAAATAACCCATTTCTCCAGCCCCACTATTTCGACCACATAAACTCACCTATCTGGCCCAGTAATTCAGCCTAATTTTTATATGCATTTATCTGGCCCAATTTATAGTATTCTACTCCCATTTCACCATAAACTTACATAAAGACGCCTAATAATTAACAAAAAGTCTATCATACATCTGTCAATTATATGAACCTCCTGTTATCAAAAAAAAAATAAAAAATTATATGAACTTCCAATAGAACAACATGCGTAACAAATGGAATAGCTAAACATTTGTGTATATTGTTAATAATATTAGTCAGGTTATAAAAACATTTTTTTGTATTTTTTTATCAATTGGATAATATTGACCGGAATACAAAAGCACCCAAATACTACACTATTACTGGTAGCTATATACTACAAGTGCAATCAACGTGCTTCTAATAATAGCATCCCAATCAAACTACAACAGTAACCTGTAACCACGTTATATTTGAGAAAATCTAACGGTAGCATGTGAAACGTATAAACATAATCAAAAAAATTTCAATATCCTCCAATATGTTAATAATTATAAATATATAATTTTATTCATCGTAGTTTCGAGATGTCATGTAAAATCTGATGAAATCCGAAATTATTTGAAGTGTTTATATAATTGTGCAGAGAGGGAAGAAAAACAAACAGCTGTTGTAGGGGTACTACATACTCCAGCCAATCAAAAGCAGCCACGTGGCACAGTCATTCATCCATCAGGTCGTCACGATCCCGACCTGCTAGTAGCTCGACTACAACGACTCGACCACGTACCCAACAGCGACCAGCTTATACACATGTGCTCTCATTCAATGCACAGAATATCCTCGTCAGTTACATAATTAATTCACAGGGACGATTCTCATTCGTTACACAATCAATCCTCATTATGATGGCGGAGAATCTGCAAGATCCATGATCCACGCCCTTTCATCTTCTATATAAACAGAACTACGATGGCTTGATCTCTAAGTTCAATTCCCCCGAGCTAGAGTACGTAGGCAATCTCAATCCCAACGAGGTGCAGCCACTCCGATCTCAAACATCCCCTCTTGGTCAAGTCTCCCAGTGACCTGACCTAGTTAGTGCATTAATCTAGAAATAGGTTAATACATTTGGCGCCGACTGAGGGGAATTCGATTATATCGAAAAACCCAAACCCTCCCACCCTTTTCAAACTCATCCATTCCAATGACTACAATCCAAGATCTGCAAGACCAAATCAACCGTCTTCAGGAAGAGAACGCACAGTTAAGGGCTGCACAAAATACCAACCCAGATCCAATAGCAAAGGGTGGACATGGAGTCGTTGCTGTTGACGACTCCAATTGAAAGTATGAAGAACTCAACCAACAACTAGCAGAGTTCAAAGCCTCTCAGGCTAGCCTACACCATCCCAAAAGCCATACCGCGGAGCAGCTTGCTGTCCAGTCTCTCCAGCAATTTCAGGAGTCTCCTTTCTCCAAGGAGATCCTAGACCATGACTTGCCAAGCAAGCTTAACGCCCCCAAGTTCGACCAATATGCAGGAGTCGGAGATCCAACCGACCACATCAAGGGATTCCGAAAATCCCTTCCTCTCATTAAAGAGGATCACCTTCTATGTCTACTGTTCCAGTCCAGCCTCACCGGACCTGCTCTTGACTGGTTTCACAGATTGAAGCCATGATCCATCAGCTCGTTTGCCGAGCTCGAAAAGCAGTTTGTCATCTTCTACATCCACAACAAGAAGCGCCCAGTCACCATTGATTCAATCTTCAAAGTCAGGCAGCAAGATGGTGAGTCACTGAGCACTTTCTTTGCTCGTTTTAAATCTGAATTGCATTCAATCCAGGATTTTGCAAAGGAGCATGAGACCTTTGCAACCATCGCATTCTCTCACGGTCTGATCCAGGGATCCGACCTCCACAAGTCTCTAGCCATGAAGAGAACTTCATCCCTAGACGAGCTCTACCTAAAGGTAGACCGTTACATAAAGCTCGAGGAAGCCCTCACTGGGAGGGATAAGAATCATGTAGTCAGCAACATCGAGTCTGGCTCCACCAAACGACCTCGATCAGATAGTAAGAGGTTTAAAGCTAAGTCGTTGCCTACCGAGCAGCGAGAGTATCACCGGTTCACACGACCAGCCGGTTACATCTACGAGCGAATCAAGCACAACCACTGGTGCAAGATTCCCACCTTCACACAGTTGGAGGATACATCTGGACGACCGTACTGCAAAGTCCACAAGGTACGGTGTCATCAAACAGATGACTGTCGCGTTCTGAAACGCGCACTTCAAACATGGGCCGATGAGAAAAGGCTCAACAATTGGATCCTCGGCAGACATGAGGACTCCACCAACAAGAGGGCGAGGAAAGGATCCAGAACCCCTCCCCGTTCACCAAAGCGAAGCCACAGCAAGGCCAGAACGGCCTCCGCAAGTCCAGCACGCAGCAGAGGGCGTAGCCTCTCACAACGTCTAGGTCCAACAGGCGACCTACGCGACCATATCAACAAGAAGGTCGCAAACAAGATTGACAGTGACAGTGAGTCGGAGAGTCATGTTGTATACATGATCTACGAATCCAACTCCACCCCCCTGTCAAGAGACAAGAAGAGACGAGTCGACCATCTTCATCATGTCTACTCGATTACTGGGAAAGCAGCGCGCTCCAACATCCCTGCACGCCAGGAGACAGACATCACTTTTACTGAGGACGATCTCAACAAGGTCGTTATTCCTCATAATGATGCCCTGGTGGTCGAGCTGAGGATAGCCGACTACGTCATCAAGAGGGTACTCATTGATCCTGGTGCATCATGCAACATTCTCATGTACAGAACCTTCAAGGACATGAGGTTGCCCGATTCATTTCTCATCCCAGATTTCACCCCAATCTTAGGCTTCAACAGTTCAAGAGAGGATCCTAAGAGAGAAATTTTGTTGCCCGTCACTGTGGGCAGAAAAGAAGACAAGGTCGTCGTCACGTCCAAGTTCAGCATCCTAAACATCGCAAGCAAGTACAATGCGATTCTGGGTCGAAAGTGGATCCATGCTATGAGAGGTGTGCCATCAACATATCATCAAGTATTCCGCTATCCTGGCCCTCATGGGATAATGGAACTTCGCGGCAATCAGAACGCCGCACAGGAATGCCATGGCATTATTGAGGCTGTGCCACCTTCAAAGCCATCCACCTCTGGAACCAAGGATGCTGACGCCAAAGGAAAGAGCCCGATCACATCAGAGTCTCAGGAGGGCAACAACAAGTCAAAGAGCCCATCCAAAGAAAAGGTTGAACCTGCCAAATAGCAACTACAGAAGGAGCAAACGAGCTCCCCTAAACTTAATCTCGGAAGCACTGATCCAGGAGTGCGTGTGAACATTGGGTCAGAGGATGACCCAAGATATGTCTATGTAGGTGCAGAGTTGGAATGAGATAAGTTCAAAAACTTTGTAAATTTTCTTTCAACTAATAAAGATGTTTTTGCTTGGTCGTATAACGATATGCCTGGAATAGACCCATCAATTGCATGCCATAAACTGTGCGTCAATCCAAATTATCGACCTGTGAAGCAAAAACCAAGGAGACTCGCTCCCAAATTTCACGAAGCTGTCAATGAAGAGATCAACAGACTTAAACAGGCCGGGTTCATCAGAGAAGTCGATACTCTAGACTGGCTAGCCAACATCGTGCCTGTCTTAAAGAAAAATGGGAAAACAAGAGTCTGCATCGACTTCACAAGTTTGAACAAAGCTTGTCCTAAATATTCATTCCCACTGCCACGAATCGATAGGTTAGTCGATCAGACATGTGGTTTTGAGTTATTGTCATTCATGGACGCATACTCAGGCTACAATCAGATCCCAATGTACGAGCCCGACCAAGAGAAGACCTCTTTCACAACAGAGCAAGGCATTTTTTGCTACAAGGTCATGCCATTCGGCTTAAAAAATGCAGGAGCGACCTACCAACGACTGGTCACTAAAATGTTCGACGATCTGTTAGGTCGAACAATGGAGGTTTACATCGACGACATGTTAGTCAAAAGTAACCAAGAGCACGATCATTTGTCAAATCTCGACCAGGCATTTCAAAGGCTTAGACAATACAGAATGCGTCTTAACCCAGAGAAATGTCTGTTTGGGGTTGCATCAGGAAAATTTCTCGGCTACCTAGTCACAAGACGAGGTATTGAAGCAAATCCCGATCAGATCAGAGCCCTGATCGACATGCCCAGCCCGAAAACGAAGAAGCAGATCCAGAAACTCAACGGAATGGTATCAGCTCTAAACAGATTCATCTCCAGAGCATCAGACAAATGTCGACCAATGCTTCATATCCTAAAGAAGGGGGCTACTTATGAGTGGACAGAAGAATGCAAAAAGGCCTTCAATGATCTCAAGGCATATTTATCTACTCCACCAGTGCTCACGAGGCCCAACGATGGAGACATACTCGGCGTTTACCTCGCAACATCAGATTTTGCGATCAGCGCAGTACTCTTTAAGGAAGAAAATCAGGTCAAACGACCTATTTACTTCACAAGCAAAGTTTTACAGCAGGCCGAAATAAGGTACACACCTCTAGAGAAGTTATCATTAGCTTTACTTTACGCTGCATGCAAATTCAAACCTTATTTCCAAGCCCATACTGTCAAAGTAATCACCGACCAGCCATTACGCCATATATTAGAAAAGAAGAATAAAACAGGTCGTATGGCTCGATGGGCAGCAGAGCTGGGTGATTACACTTTTGAGTTCGTCTCACGGCAGGCCGTAAAAGGCCAGGTCGTCGCAGATTTCTTAGTAGACTATCCAGCAGAGGATTCCAATTGGGAACCAGAACCTGAAACAAGGCAAGTCCAAGACAGTCCTCCGGAGACATGGTAGCTATATGTAGATGGTTCCCACAACTCCAACGGAAGTGGCATAGGTGCTGTATTAATTTCTCCTGAAGGTTCACAGCTCGAGAGAGCAACTCGTCTCGACTTCTCGACCTCCAACAACGAGGCCGAGTACGAAGCTCTAATCCAGGGCTTACAAATGGCCATCGACCTACAACCAGTCCGTCTCAAGGTTTACAGTGATTCTCAACTGGTAGTCAATCAGATTACCAATAATTACCAGATCAATGGGATCAACTTAATAAGGTATGCTAGCAAGGCAAAGGAGCTCATCAGCAAGCTCAGTTATTTCACGATCGATCACATACCTAGAGATGACAACAGGCACACTGACTCATTCGCATTCTTAGCATCCAAGATCGAGTCAGACCGACCGCGGGCTCTCACTATAGCGATCACTACACAGCCCGCATATCTATTCAAAGAGGAAGATGTTCATCAAATCTCTGATCTACTAGAGACAACTCCAACAGACATCCAAGGAACCTGGATGGAACCATTCATCACTTACCTGCAAACTGGCGTGTTACCAGCCAATAAAAAGGAAGCCAGTCAGCTATTACATAAAGTCAGTATGTATAAACTCCATGAGGGTAAGCTTTTCAGAAAATCTGCAACTGGTTTACTATTACGGTGCCTGATCCCCAAGCATGGGCAAATGATCTTTCAAGAAATCCATGAAGGAGAATGTGGAAACCACTCCGGAGGTCGAACTTTAGCTCATAAAGCGATCTCCCAGGGATATTTCTGGCCAAGAATGAAAGAAGATGCCAAAAAATTTGTGTTGAAGTGTAAAGAATGCCAACGATTCGCTGATAAGCAACATCAGCATCCCAACGATCTCATCAACATCACTACACCATGGCCATTCCATATGTGGGGGCTTGATATCATGGGCCCCCTAATCAAAGAGAAGAAATCTGAGAAGAGATTTGTTCTAGTTGCCGTCGACTATTTCACCAAATGGGTTGAAGCTGTTGCACTAACCAACGTTACTCAAGCGGATGTCCAAAGATTCATGTGGGAAAACATCATCAAAGATTTGGTCTACCAAAACGGATAGTCACAGATAATGGTACTCAGTTCGTTGGCAAAAACATCAAGGCTTTCTACGACCTATGGAAAATCGAGCATTCAAGGTCAACGCCTAGATATCCACAAGCCAACGGCCAGGTCGAAGCTGCAAATCGGCAGATTCTAAACAACCTAAAGAAGAAGCTTGAAGATCAACATGACCAATGGCCACAACAGTTGGAAAACATCCTATGGGCTTACAGAACAACCCCTCGTACGTCCACAGGGATGTCACCATTCAGTCTGTGCTACGGAGTTGAGGCCATTATTCCCACTGAGTTAACATTCGGAACGACCAAATCACTTCTAGTCGACACTGAACTCAATAACCAGGCCTGGTCGTTCGGAACCGATCTCCTCGAAGAACGACGAAATCACGCCGTTATAAAACTCGAGCAATACCAGCAGAGACTCAAGCGAGCTTATAACAAGGGCGTACGACCAAGAACTTTTCAGCCAGGAGAACTAGTCCTAAGAAAAATGTTCCATAACAAAAGAAAGGACACTATCGGCAAGCTCAACGCCAATTGGGAAGGCCCTTACATTATCACAAAGGTTCAAAGCAACGGTTCTTATCATCTTCAGACACCAGAAGGGGAGATCGTTAAAAACCCATGGAATGCTTATCACTTGAAGAAATTTTATCAATGAAATGTAAGCATCTGTTTACCACATTTCAATGTATAAATTCATTTTTGTCGTCATCTCAGCTTAAACATGAATGGCTCCTAAAGGTCCAATCCATCGACCTACAAATTATCAAAACTCTACTCCCTTTGATAATTTTAATTTTGTTAAGTTACAACATTAACAGCTTAACTTGGTGCACTGGTCATTCCCTTCCCACGACCCAAGCACAACATAACTAGATGGTATGCGACCTCATCCTCAAGCAGGTCCAACACTATGCATGTCACTTTTTGTTTGCGGAACCCATACAAGCAAACAAAACAGCATGAACGACAATAGAAGGTAAATAAATGAAATTTCCATTTTACTTGATGAAATTCTAACCATTACAGGTAAAAGCAAATTTACACTAAGGCATACAAGAGGAACTGTTTCAGTTCGTCCAGCTTGCAGCCATTCATCTCGTCTACCTGCCTTCTGAACGAGCTACCAGGACTCCCTGGAAACTAGCTGATCAGAACGACCTAGTTACATGCTCATCAAATAATGTACCAATCACTGCTGTTCATTACAACCACAAATAAATTGTTCTCTCAACCTCACAAACTCAGAAGACTTACTGCAAGAACAAGGAGTGCAAGAAGAGTCACTGCAAGAACAAGGAGCGCAAGAAGCAAGCTTTGCACAAGGTTACCCAATACAAGAAAACGGGTACCGAGGCGACCTCACTGCTGCGTAGGCTGCCCGCTAGGTTCATCCACCTCCATCTGGCCACTTGCGACCTCTTCAGTACGGCCCATCAAGGTGTCCTGAGCTGGCGCCAAAGCTTCTTCACCGCCACCTCGCGTCTCCTCTCCTTCGGGCGACCCCACCAAAGCTTTCTCCAATTTCTCGCAATAGGCCTTCCACGCTTTGCCAGTCTCAAGACACGAGCGCTCCCACTGTTCAGCAGACGCCTTAGCAGCATCAAGGTCTCCCCTTACCTGTCCCAGCTCTCCTCTTGCCTGCTCCAACATCTCCTTCAGCACCACAACCTCTGCTTCCTTATCTCTGAACTTACTCTCCGCAACAACAGCAACGTTCTTCGCCTGCTCGAGTTTGTCGTTGAGATGCTTCAAGTCAATCTCAGCTCGAGCCCCAACTTCAGCGACCAGACGAACCTCCTGGAAGCTGGCATTGAGCTACAAACAGAAAAATAGTTCAGACAGCAATACCACAGTACAGACAAAGAAACAAGAGTTAACAACCCAGCTTACCAAAGACATTGCTGTGTTGATCTTCGAGCAAGTCACCAGCAAAGGCTGAGACTTCACCGCTTCAGCATCAGCAGCCAAGACAGTGCCCTCATTCACAGCTCGGGCAACGCAGGGATCGTCAATCGCACTGTCGTTCTCATACACGACATGCTTTTCACCCCGCCCATCCAAGTAATCGAACGGCCCAGGGCGAAATTCAGACAATACCCCCTTGTTTTTCTGTACAGACCGAGCAGCAGTCTTCCTGGCCAACAGGGAAGGCTCAGGAGATTTCACAGACTTCGGAGGGGGAGAAACAATCAGAGATGGACGTTCCGCCAGCTTCAGGCTACCAGAAAGCTGCCTCTTCTTCCCCGACCCTACAGGTACTTTGGGAAGTGAGGACGGAGGAGACACGATCTGGGGGCTCGCTACTCTCTCATCCTGCCGCGAGCTAACCACAGATCGTTGCTTGTCTGGCCGCTTTGAGCCAGTCCTTGTTCCCTCCTTTTCAGCATATCTCGAGCTGTCACTAGCTCGATCTTTCTCCCCAGAACGCGAACTGCCACCAGAACGCCCAGCTTCAGCTTTGTGTACAGAAGTCATAAAAGCCTTCTTCAGCAACTTCCTCCTTTCCAGTTCGTCCTCAACAGTTTTAAGGCCACCTTTGGGAATAAAATGCTCCCTTAGGTGGGGTAAGATTGATATCTTACGACTGTCAGTCAACAGACCAAAGCTGTTCAGAGTAGACTTTAGATCGTTCTTCCTCACCAAATGGTCGTCCCTGATCGTTGCAAATAGAATACAAAATCAGCAAGTCCATAAACAAGAAAAACATCTACCATTACAAGAATAACAACCAAGACACTTACGACTATCATTCCTAGTCACATGATGCAACTGGATACTCCCCTCAGTGATCGACCCAGTAATCAGCATGGGATCTTTCCACCATGGCTCACTACTCACCGGATAGATCAGAGGCAAACGTTCTGGCCTAACTTGCATATTATAACCCGAAAATTCGGGCTTGGCGGAACGTTTGAAACAAAAGTGGTCCAACACATCCTTCACAGTAATGTTCCACTTATGCATCTGATTGAGGTCATCAATCACCCTCATGTTCCTCCAGAAATTGCCATTCATCTGGCAAGGAGCTCGACCAATAGCATTCAACAGGTCGACCACCAAGCAAGATAAAGGCAGCCTTAGCCTAGCTCGGAATTGGGTCAAGGTAAACACAGTGGAGAAAGGATTTTTAGGTCGATAGCCAGCAGAAAGCAAACGATCTCCTAAAAATCTTATCTCGAGATGCTCAATCGAGCTAAGCCCATACTTCTCTCTAAAAGCAATGTGCCTATTTACATATTTAAGGTTAACAACTCGACAAGACGACCCCTCTTCTCCTTCAACAAGCTCTTCATCAGAAGAATCCATCCCATGAGGACCACTACTCTGGGGGCTTTCAGGATTGACGTCTCCCTCACCACGACTAGGAGACTCAGCTTCAGAACGAGTCCTTTCAGACTCATACTCCTCACCACCACCACCACCACTCAAAGTCTCATTCTAAGAGTCACTCCCTTCAGACATTTCTCTCAACAAATAGAAAAGACAACAAGATGCAAAGAGAAAAAACTCAAGAAAATAAACAGAAGCAACTAACCTCACGAGCTCTCAAAGTTCTTCAGATCGCAATTGAAAAGCGGCAGCAGTTCAACAAAGTAAACAAGATAGGTAAAATCTTCTCAAGTAAGCTACAGTTTAAATACTGTAGCACATGTAATCCCAGCCATCGGTTCCAAACAGATGAACGGCCGAGATCGCGCAAAGAAGCCACATCTATTGCAGTTATTTTCCACTCACAAATCGATTCGCATCCACCGTCGGATCAATCCACGTGCCATTCAAAGACCTAATCAATCAAGACGTGCGTCAGTTGCCATAACTACACACTTAACTGCTCGAGGAAACTACTCCACTTCCCCGTAAGGGCGCCATGATTGCTATAGACAAGCCTGCATGACTGCCACGTGCGCAAATTCAAAAAGCAAACTTCAAATCAACATCGATCAGAGTTCTCAGTCTTTTCAGCCCGCCTTCTACAGCCGACCAAAAAAGAGGGGGCTTATGTAGGGGTACTACATACTCCAGCCAATCAAAAGCAGCCACGTGGCACAGTCATTCATCCATCAGGTCGCCACGATCCCGACCTGCTAGTAGCTCGACTACAACGACTCGACCAAGTACCCAACAGCGACCAGCTTATACACATGTGCTCTCATTCAATGCACGGAATATCCTCGTCAGTTACATAATTAATTCACAGGGACGATTCTCATTCGTTACACAATCAATCCTCATTATGATGGCGGAGAATCTGTAAGATCCATGATCCACGCCCTTCCATCTTCTATATAAACAGAACTACGATGGCTTGATCTCTAAGTTCAATTCCCCCGAGCTAGAGTACGTAGGCAATCTCAATCCCAACGAGGTGCAGCCACTCCGATCTCAAACATCCCCTCTTGGTCAAGTCTCCCAGCGACCTGACCTAGTTAGTGCATTAATCTAGAAATAGGTTAATACAACTGTGTTTAATGTATTTACACTTGTTATACCAATTATATGCCATATAATTTTAATTTTCACATCAGCTTTGTGACTAATGAATTGAAGCTATGCATGCTGGACTTTGGACATACAAGGGGGTTATCTTCCACCTTCGATCTATGTAGGTTCCATCTTTTGGCACCACCAACTTCTAACATGATCTTTAAGTAAATTCGATTAGTACGTGTTAATTAATTCATTAGGATTAGCAAAGGTGCATGCAGTTAAACTTTGTTATTCTTAATGATTTAAGCATGTGTATTTCCAGTGGCCACACAAATCAAAGTAAAAAAAAATTAAAATTAAAATTTAATCATATCTTGACTTAAACACTTGCACAGAATCTTATCGACTAGAGTAGTTGATCAAAACATACCTTGATTTCTTCTAAATGGTGGTTTAGAAGCCAATCATTTTCAATGTAAACACAAATTAATTTGACTCGTAACATTTTATGGTAGGGCTTGCTTGTGTCGACCATGCTATCTAGCTGCCTGTTATTTTCAACATTTACAGATAAATTCCACCCACAATACAAAAATATCTGAAGTTGTTGAGATGTGTACATGTGTTGTCCTAATCCTTTACATGAACAACGAGAGCCCATGTTTTTACATGGTAGCCATGCATATTGATATGTCGGATTTTTAGACTTAACCCCCCCTTTTATGGTCATTTTGAGTAAACCCCCCATTTGTCCAAATTTGGACTTTACCCCTCTCCGTCTACTTCTGTCAAATTTAATGTTAATTTTGTTTGTAACTTTCCAAAATGCCCTCGATTGCTGCTTTAGACTTAACCCCCCCTACAAAAATGAGGGAGGGGTATTTTAGAAAGAAAAAATAAAAATAGACGTTAAATTTGACAGAAGTAGATGGAGAGGGGGTCGGTAAAGTCCAAACTTGGACAAATGGGGGTTTACTCAAAACGTGACCACAAAAGGGGGGGTTAAATCTAAAAATCCCTTGATATGTTAATCATATTTCATTAATACTGTCAAAAGATACACCTAATTAAGAGTAAATAACAAGGACGTGGTGGCTTGAATTTGACTAAAGACTGAGATGAGAATTTGCCTCATAAATCTGAAAGGCAATTCAAAAGTAGGGTTTTGTGTGCATTACAAAGTTGATTTCTAAGAGCTAGTAAGTTTTTACACTAGTTTACTTGTGTCCATTCAGACGAATCTGACTCCAATTGATTCAGATGTATATGATATGAGAGAAAATATATCCAACCCTTGGTGCCCTGTACACCACCGATAAATCAAAATTTTCAATATCCTCCAATATTTTAATAAAATAAATAGTTTGGTTCTTGGTAGTTCTAAGATGTAATAGCATTTCAAGTGATTTTGCAGAGGAAAGAAAAATCTAACATCTGTGTTAGATATATTTAAACTTGTCAGATGTCATGCTAGTTACATGCCAATTATTTTTTCACATCAACTTTGTGACTGATAAAATGACTAACCCAACAGGCAACAACTAAGACAAGGCTTGTTTGGGCGCAACCATAGTACAAAATATCGCGAGTTATCGGTTTCTAAGAAAATGATACGATATATTTCCGATATTTACCCTTTAAAGTTTCTGTAAAATATGATATATTCCGATATTTTCGATATTTCCAGATATTTTTGATATTTCCCGATATTTACTGATATTTTCCGATATTTTCTGAAAATATTATTTTTTTCCAAATTTTTTCTTTTAGAAATAATTTGTTTATTCCATTTTTAGTAGATACGGTGTTTTTTAGGTAAATACTATGAAAATATACTTCTAAATTTGATTTTATATATATTTTGTATAACAAATTGATATATTAGTCGATACATTCGATGTAAAATATCCACCGATAGATTACAATATATCCCGATATATCTATTTTTTGGAGATCGATACATTAGTCGATAACAATATTTTGTACTATGGGCGCAACATTATAAAATACCAGGGTCCGCAAACTTATCTGGTTTACTTATTGGACTTTGGATATGCAACATTCTCAATTTAGATCCCACCAAATTTGGACTAAAGCCCATGGATCTACTACTAAGTTAGGTAGGTCTTATTCCCTTTACAAGCAAGGATGGGAATATGTAGGGGTGGCAATCAGACACGAGACACGTTAACCCGACATGAATCTGACCTGCTATAAACAGGTTTTTTGTCTAGACTTATCGAATTTCGGGTCTAAAACATCCGAACCTGTTAGACATGTTTAATAACCCGGTCAGGTACAAGTTTTAATATTAGACCCGCTGGGTCAACCTGTTAATGTTTTTTTTTTTTTGTTTCTTTTCAAGAATGATAGGTGTGAGTAGAGATAGCGGATAAAATTTTATAATAAAAGTAAACTAAATTTCACCCATCAAGTCTTGGTCATGCGTTTAGGATCGCACCCAGTGGCGGATCTAGGATTTTGAATTAGGGTGGGCTTGGATGAACTAAAAAAAAAAAAAAAAACCAATACCACAAATCGAAAGATTTATTTTTTTTTTATTAAAATCGAGTAACATTTGCTTCATTAGGTTCAACTCTTGGAGTTTTTGAAAAGCGTTGTTCATCATTATCGCCTACTAAGTTTTTTTTGATTAGACAACTTGAGTGCTTGACAAGGATTTTACATTGGACATAAAACCGTAAAAAAATTGATATAGCAACTAATTGAATAATAATCAAGATCAACCAATAATACTTTGTTGATTATTAAAATTATATATTAGCTAAGAAATTAATTAAAAGAATTTCGAAATTCACTACAAATACTAGAACAATTCAAAAAGTTTAATATAAAAACCTAAATTAATTTTAATTTATGAATACAAAAGATTAACAATCATGTAGGTGGAGCTTTGCTATTTTATTTATTTTTTCGGTGAGAAAGTAAACTAAAGCGAAGATATTTTTTTTGTTATTTTATTAAATATCTAAGTATCTAAATATCTAAGTATCTTAGATACGTTCCTACTATTAAGGATTATCTTAGCTATCCCGAATTTTAAGTACGCCCCACCCAAATTGATATTTGATTATAGGCACCCAGGTTTATAAGAGCCACCCGAGTAATTCAGTTTTTACTCTTCATTTTCTCCAATCTTTTCTATTAATTCATAGTATAATTAACTAATTATTTGTATTTTTTTTATATTTTTTATTCTAATCATGTTTTGATGGTGATTATGAATTTGTGATGGTTTGTGTTATAATTCTTTCACTTTCATTATTCAATTGAACCAATTTCACGAGCATTTAAAGGCTCAAATATATGAAGTCGAAGCTATATAAAACAAAAATCTTATGGAGTCACCATATATGATAACCCATTAATGGGTTTAGATTTATGAATTCAAATATCATCAAATATAAAGAATTTTTAAGCCAATAACCAATAATAAAGTTCAATAGTGAGGTTTCCAAGTTAATAAAATTATAACACGATGAGTTGAGTTTAGGAATGAAGACTTGAAGGACAAATATAAAGAATTATTAAATCAATAACCAATAATCAATAAAAAAGACGAGTTGAGTTTAAGAATGAAGACTTGAAGGAGAGCAAGAAGAAGACTCGAAGAGAAAATCAAATAACTATAAGTAAAACATAAAACACGGGTGGCTCTTATCAACTTTGTGTACATAACATTGGTTGGGTGTACATAAGATTCGGGATAGCTCTTAGTAAAGAGCGGGGTGGTAGTATGATTTCCCTATAATTCGTCCCTACTATCGAAATCACCCCGGACTTGAGCCCTGTCAAGCTCATTCTATGATCCGCCCCTGGATGCACCTATTCAGCAAATTTCATTTCCAAATACAACATTTACCCATTACGGCCTATTTACAAAGATGATGAAGATCGAATTACTCATTAGACAATCAAAAGAAGATAAAGGAAAAGTCCTTCAACTTATATGGCGAATGGGTTATTGATATCGAAAGAATTACTAAAGAGAGAGTTAATGAATCTACTTTGAGTGTTAGTATATTAATTCATCTGATATTGGTACAATTAAACAGTTTTTGTGTGTACGTAGCGTATTTGATTGGATGTTTCAAGTAGTTTTTAGAATTTTGAATCATGGTCGATTATGTTTGATTAAATGATTACAACGGGAGATTTTGAATTGTGATCTGAGTTAATTTCTATCTCTTCAGTTTTTTTGTAGAATCTTTTATGATCAACTTTGACAAAATAAAATAAAATCTGATCTGATCAATAAACAGGTCTTGACAGGTCAAGTTCGTATCGACCCGTTTATGAGCAGGTCAGGTTCAGGTTTTGAAAATTTAATGAAATAACTTAACAGGTCAGGTGAAGGTAAAAAAATACCTCATAACCTGTTAAAACCCGACACGATTGCCACCCCTAGGAATACGGGATCCAAAGCCCTATATCCTTGAAGATGTATGTGTTTCGAAATTTTCAGTACCGCCTTTTTCAAGACTTGAATCTCGAAATCTGGATTTCTTGTTTGATACTCCCTCCATCCCAAATTATAAGTACATTATTCCTTTGGGTAATTTCCCGAATAAGTACAACATTAGGCACAACATTCCCAAATAAGCAACAAGTCTAAAGTTTTTCCCAAACAAGCACAAAGATTCTCTTTAAAATTGTGTTTTTGTCTTTTAGCTAATTTTTCTTCCTATATTACCCTTAGTACTTAAATAATACTTTTTGTTTAATTTTTTTGTTTGAATGACCGATGTGACATGTGAGAAAAGGATTCTTCTTTAAATAAGGACCATTGGATTTGTATGATGAACTGTAACCGTTGGATGTAGAGTTTAGTTGGGTTAATCTGTAAGAAAACCGAAATTGTCTGCTAATCTGCTACACGTGGCAGAAGTTGTTTAGGTAACAAGGAGGCGGGCTTTTAGTTGGGGAAAACGAAAATTAGGGATTTCAATTTCGCACAGCAAACGCTTCCCTCTCATCTTCTCCTTCCTCAACCGTCGCCACTATTCCTCTCATCTTCTTCTTCCTCAACCGTCGCCACTCTTCATCTTATCTTCTTCTTCCCCAACCGTCATTACCTCAATTTATAACCCAAAGTTCTCAAAGTTCTAATTCGACAAAACATGAAGGAAATTAAGAAGAAGCAACAGCAAACTAGAGATGATGAAATCGAAAAAGGTAGGCGATTTACTCTCACAGTTAGGTGTTCAACAACTAAATTTTTTGAACACTTTCAACATCCAAGTGATAAAATTCCACCGGAAGAGTTAAAATCATTTAGAACTTCGCCCTTCGGTCAATTTCTCGATTTCAATTCCGAACATGTTCACATGATAACATCTGTTATCACAGAAATTGTGAGATGTAGAGTAGGTAGGTTAAAGTATGGTATAGGAGGAAGAGTTGTCGAGTTCAAAATGTCAGATGTGGCCATGATCTTAGGCCCTTTAAAGTTTGAAAATGTTCCAGTTGATTTTCTGATGAGGAAGCCGAAAGAATACACTACATTCAGGAGCAAGTACTTCGGTACAAACCTTCACATAAGTGATGATCACATTTCAAGTGCAATTACTGAAGCAAGGAGATTGCTAAGGGAGAAGCTGATCGAAACGATGTTCATCGTTTGAACAGGTTGTATTTTCTGTGCATTTTTCTTCTTGCCGAGTTATCAAAAAATTTGAGTGTAAAGTACATTGATTTAGCCGAAGATTTGAATGCATTTGATAATTTTCTATGAGGTACTGTTACTTTTCAATTGCTTGAGACTTCTCTTGAAGAAATTTATCCCAAAGTCATTGAGGATAATCCTATTTATTGCATCAATGGATGTATGTTAGCTTTTATGATTTGGGCATACTTGCACTTCCCTGATTTGGGTCCTAGGAGAGATAGAAGTGTTGGATTTCCTTGGATGGTCTGAGTTGCTCAACAGGAACAAAACTAGGAATAAAATTTCTTTGAAGCTGTTTCCCAAGAAAGGTAAATGTACTGTGGCATATCCATTAGATGTCAGCCAGGAAGAAAGAGATCTTGCTAATCTACAACAGGTTGCAGAAGTAAATCCCCTTGAATTTTGTTTTTATCTTCTACAAAACAATGAATCCCCTTTCTGTATTAAGTTGATCTGTTATATTGTACTATCTATTTTCTAGAATACAACTCTTATCTGCTAAATTTTATTTGAAGTTTGAAGCTCAATACAAAGCAGAACATGAAGAGTCTGCTTCCTCTAGGCCATCTATGCCTTCCATTCCGTCTTATCCAACATCTTCAACAATAAGTGGTGAAGGTTCAGATTTGCTTACAATTAACAAGGATTTTCTTGAGACAATTCTGAGTGGAGTAGTGAAGGCATGCATGACTCAGAAGGTATGTTGTTTGCTACAACAAAATTTTCCATTTTTATGTATCTGCTATATGATTCTATCGTATCTGCTACTGGCAAGACCTGTTGCTTTACATAGACAATCTATCTGCTACCTACAAACTGAAATCTTAAAATCATTAAAAAGGAAAGTTTGCATCTTTAAACCAAATTGCATCTTCAACAACAACGCTTTCATCTTCAAATCTTTCAAAATCAAACCTTTCAAAATGAACATATACAAACTAACTTACTTTTTGTTTTATGATATCTTCCATTTGTATGATACTTGTTGTATTATATCTGCCACTTGTTATATTGATGAATTGTATTGTTAAACTGTGATATCGACTACAATATCTATTGTTAACATATCTGCTAGAAAAGTAATTAAATGTGTTTGTCAATTACTATCTGCTAGAAACTTGGCCTTTGTTAACATATTTTGTGTTATATTTGTTACCTCTATAATGTTATCGGCTACAATGTTTTGTCCTCATTTCTGCAGAGTGGTCAGCAACTTGATGCAAAACAATTTGTGAGTGATGCCTTAGGTCAGATTGGAAAAGGGGCATCCAAATCTAAGGCAACAACAGAAAAGAAGTCAAGTACCTCATCAAAGGCAACACCAAAAGCCAAACCTAAGACTAACTTGCCAGTTAAAACCAAGAAACCTGGTTCTCACAAACCTTCAAGTCACAAACCTTCACCTCACAAACCTTCACCTCACAAGCCTTCACCTAAGAAAAAGGCTGCAGCCAAGAAACCCATTGTTCCAACCCCAAAAGCTAGTGTATCACCCAAACCAGTTGGGAGAGTGAAACTTCCACCTAAGAAGAAACCCCCTACGACCAACCCCAACAAGGATTCAAAATCTAAGAGTGATTCATCACAGCTTAAATCCCAGAAGAATATTCCAAAGCCAACAACATCACCAACTTCAGTTAGAACTACCAGAAGGAAATCCTTGGAGGATAATGTTACAACAGTTGGTAAATATGAGTTAAGAAGAAGGGAACCAACAGAACCAAAAGCTCCTGAAGTTAAGAAGAGGAAAAGATCAGATAAAGAAGATAAGAAGGAAACCAAGAAGGTGAAAGTGGGGGATAAAGTTGAAGAAGTTCAGAAGGGTAAAAGGGAGGGTAAGAAGGGAAAAAAGAAGGGAAAAAGTGGTGATGATGAAGTGAAGGAGGGTGGTGTTTATGTGAGTGAAGAAATGATAGACATGGAATTCTTCAAGCCCCCTAAAGTCCTTCTACTTGGCTGGTATGAGCAAGAAGAGCAAGAAGATAATGATAATGATGGAGATGGAACAAAGATTCCAGAAATGGAGGTGAAATAAAGAAAGAGGAAGAAAACAGAAGTTGGAGTTCCTCCTTCAAGGCTACAACCTAATAGGAAGGTTAAGCATGAAGCAGAAGAACTGACATGGAGGAGAGATATTAGAAGGAGAAATGAGGCAAGAAAGAAAAGGGCACTTGAAGCAAGAAAAACACAATCGGATGATGATGATGTCCCAAGCTCCAGGAAAGCAAGGAAATTGAGTTTTTAGGATGATGCTGATAGTAGTGATTGTGAAAGTTTTGACGCTGGTGAGAGTTTTGACGATGTGGTGAAAAATTTGAAAGAAGGAGGTAATCCTCTTGACACAGAGATGTCAAAGTTGAGTTAACTTTCTATTCTTGCTTCAATGAAGGTTGATTCATCAACCATAGGTAGTTCATCCGCTACATCTGGTCAACCATCTTCCACAACTACTCACCCATCGGTTACAGAAGTTCATCTATCTGCTACATCAAGTCAACCATCTTCCTCAGATACTCTTCCGTCTGCTACAGATGTTCGTTCATCTGCTACTGATGCGCCTCCATCGGCTTCAACAACACCAACAGGAACACCACCAGCATCTACAACCTCTAAGACTGAAGACTCAAAGGATGAGGAGTCCACTGATGATGATTATGAACAATCTGCAGGGGGGGTTGATGCTATGACTGATATTGTGATTGACAAGGAGAAAGTTCCAATAGATTATAGACTTGAAACTCCAGAACTTTCAAATGAAGATTCTAGTCCCATCAAGGATCCAACAGCTAGTCCCAAAAAAGATAAAGCCTCATTCTTTATCTTGGTGTCTGTTTAGATGATGATGATGATGATATCAAAAACTTCGATCTTCAGTTCTTTAGGGATAGAAAGAGGCAACAGGATGCAGAATACTTGGCCAAAATGTCACCTGAGGAGGTTGAGATTGGTCTTAGGTGTGATGCAAAGATTCAAGATATAATGAGGGATCCATTCTTCACTAGGCAAGTTGAGAAGGAAGAAGCAGATCTTTTTCATTATTTCTGGGGATTAGCTAAGGAACCTTCGAGGTTTAGGCAGTATGTGAGGGTTTATGGTTATCTTCAATCATGCCCTGTGAGTGCTTTCAACACACTCTATAAAGACAACTGGCTTAATGATGAGGTTATTGATAATTATTTGAGGTTGTTGGTTCGTTGGATGATTGGAAGGAGGCCACAAGATTACAAAGAAGAAGATCAATTTGCTGTGGTTCCAACTGTATTTCTACATGTAAGTATATTCTTCTGAATATTTATTCTTCCATGGTTATGTTCTTTTAATTCTACTACATGTAAGCAAGTTCTTATTCTTGCTTTCATCTGTTTAGACCCAAATCGCCTCTTATATGAAGCCTCAGTTTGATGCTCTAATGATGGATAAAAGTTTTAAGAAAATGAAGCCACAAGAGAGGATATAATCTGGGAGATTTAGGATTCCATCAAATGTTACTTCTCTTGTTGATCCATGGATAGGCCTCCGCGATCAAGTACACCCTGTAAAAGCTAAGGCACTTCTTGTTCCTTTACAGGTATCTGTCTTCAGTTATACTACCGTATCTACTACATTGTATAGCATATCGGCTACTAGTTTCTGGGTATCTGCTACATATGGATGAGTATCTACTAATTCATAATAGACACGCTAGGAATTAGTCTATATCTTCTATAATGTACATTACATCTACCATATCTTATATATCTATTATTAAATGCAGGTGGATAACAATCATTGGATTCTGCTCTCATTTAGTTTCAGTGAGAGAATAGTTAGGATCTATGATTCGTTGGGTTACAAAAGGGCAACTAAAGAACTGAGAAACATGGAGAAGATGTTGCCCTATGTTATTTATGCTGCAGACCCATCGTAGATTCATCTTGATTTGGAAAGGAAGTGGAAGCGTGAGTATGTATCCTGTGTTACACAACCAGACTTTTGTACCTGTGGGGCATTCCTTCTTGCATTCGTCGAATGTGTCCTTCGAGGACTACCATCGGAATTTGAGGCAGATCGTTTGCAGATGCGCTACCGCATTGCTAGAGACCTAATTGATTGTGGAGAGCTACCACCAAAGAGAAAGACCTGATTTATGAACCTATTGACATGTTTTGTGAAGACTTATGAACCTATTTCTTGTTTTGTATTCTGAATTTATTGTATTCTGAAACTTATGATCCTTTTAACTTATGGTAGACATCTTGTTTAGTATATTGGATTACCCTCTTCTTAACTCTGTTGAACATGTTAGTACGAATTCTAAGATTTTAAATAACAGATAGTAGAATCAGTCTAGTAGATAGACTGCTCTTAATAGCAGATAATATGTGAAGTATAAACTGTATACATAGCAAAAGATAGCAAAAGTGTATACATAGCCAAATATTCTTCCACCTACTATGCTGTTTGATTGAGAGGAGAGAGAGGAGGTCCTTCTCCAAACTGCATTGGAGTGAAAAGATCATAGTCATCTATGAATTCAGTGCAAGTTTTTTTGTTGTGACCTCTCTGTTTACACCTTGAGCATCTCCTACTCTGGACTGGGACACCTTCAGCTTTACCTCTCTTCCTGACCACTTTAGGTCGACCTGGCATGCAAACTTTAAGTGGTGGCAATATTTTTCTTGTCGGTCGTGCAGTTGGCCATGACTCCTTTCCAGGAGTGGGAATCCATTCTTCCTTGTACGTTTCCATGTATGTTTCTTTCAAGAAAAAAACAACAACAAACTTGTATGGATCATGGCCTACATCCTTTATGGCTGTCATGGCATGGGCACATGGGATCCCCATATGCTGAAACCATTTGCATGTACATGTTCTCTTGTTAAGATCGACTACACATGACCTAACCAGCCCTGTAACCGTCCAAATTCCTGCTGAAACTCTTTCAACTGTGCATCTTCTTGCTGTGGAAGCATTGTGAATTATTAGCTCTTGACACCATGTTGTAACTGGTGAGTTGAACTTCAGGGAGTCATTGTGGTAATCATGATAATGCCTAATCACATTGTCTCTTATCATTGACAAAACAGTAGTAACTGGCATCATTCTCTCCCCAACAATCATTTTGTTCCAGGACTCCACGTGATTTGTGAACACAATTCCATACCTGCAACACATAATCAAAGGATAATGTAGGCGATATCGTACAACGTCTGGGCGATAAAAAGGCATCTGTAGAGAATAAAACCAACACACTAGCAGATATATATTTATATTGACTGACCTTAATTTTTCTTAAAAAGCACTTGCCCATTTTTCTACAGGACCAACATCCATAAGTTTTTCATGCGCCTTGCTTGACATACACCAGATTCTAAGCATCATTCCCCAAAATTCATCTTGGTTGAGAGTTTTTGCACCTTCTTGGACCAAGAACTTGATTTTCTTGTTACCAAACTTGCCACTCAAGTGATAAGAACAGTACATATGGATAGCCTTTGGCAAGATTTTAGGGACACCCTGGATGATACTTTTGTGCCTATCAGATAACAAAATAAACTCATGATCCTCTCCAACAACATGGTCCCTTAACTTTGTGAAAAACCAGTCCCAACTTTCATTTTTCTCTTTCATAACAATTGCGAAAGCGATGGGGAAGATATGGTTGTTGCCATCAACTGCAATTGCTGTAAGAATTGTGCCAAGGTATCTTCCCTTAAGAAAAGTTCCATCAACCAAGATTATGGGACGTAGAGTCTTCTTGTAAGCTCTAATTGTAATACCATATGTCCAAAATATGCATTCAAAATTACCCAATGGATTGGTAAGAATGTTTGTTACTACATCTGGATCCACTTTCTTTAGCTCATTGCAGTATGTTTCAAGCATTTGGTATGAGTGGCTGTAGCTTCCTCTTATCTGTAAATAAATAAACAGTTAAGCTCTTTGAAGACGATATAGTACTTACTGTAGACGATTGTAATGACTATGTAACAGATAGCTTCGTCTTTCTAAGGGATAGATTTAATTTACCTTCCTCATTGCCTTCTCTTTAGCTAACCATGCAACTTTGTAAGAAATTTTGACCATGTATTCTTCATTGATTGCACTCACCAATTTTAGGGGTGGCAAGTCTGGGTTGTCCCTCAACCTTCTCATACAAACTCTTGAAACCCAATCACTGTTTGCTTGGCAGTTTTTACTTCCAACCCTAAAGTTACCGCACGAATGGTCATCTCTAAGTGTTTTTATAATCCAACTTCCATTAAAACCATTTGGGGTTGCATACAGATACCATTTGCACCCACCAGCTGGACACCTAAAAATCATCCTCTTACTGTTTGTGTTTACACATTTTAGATCTTTTTCCATTTTAATCGCGTATGTTTGGACATCCCTTTCAAGCTCATCACGATTGTTGTAGATTACTCCTCGTTTAGGTTGCACATAGTCGTTGTGTGCAGGCTCTGTGTGAGAAACACAACCTATATTTGCCCTTTTAGTCGCAATATAGGAGGAAAAAATATTGTTAAGTTCGCGTTTTACCTCATCGAAATCACGATTTTCCTCAACCCTAGTATTATGTTGCAGTGGTACATTGCTAGGAAAAGGCACATTGTTCTGAGGAGGCACATTATTGGTTTGAGACGGCATATCGTGTTGTGATGGTTGATTGTTGTCCATATCGTCTAGATTGTCCAACCTATCGGCTATATTGCACCTGACTCCCTCTTTCCTCTTATTTGCATCGGCCACATTGTCACCTTGCTGCGTGTCTGCGTTATCACCAACATTTGGGCTGCCTTCTTCGGAGATTGGTCTAGAAGGACCAAACATTGGTTGATATCATCCCACATTTGATCCTCGAGCTCATCTTCAGTATTCCAAGATGCAGGTGAGTCGAAAACTTCTGGATCTGTATCCCAATGGTATTCCTCACACTTAGGAGATTGATAGTCCTCCTCACTATCATCATCTATTAATGTCGGTTGTATCTTCTGTGCAGATTGAAGAACATCATCAACTTCTTGTAATGAAAGTGAATCCCAAAAACCATCATCTTTTTGCATGGCAGAAAGAATTCCAGCTGCATCCATGAAACCTTTGCTTTTAACAGATAGGGGTGTACAAGTAGTGGTTGATAATGGATTGGTAGCAGATGTGGGAGTATGTTGGATTGGAGGGGGTTTCCAAAACTACAGGGTCATTTGCATGCCCCATTCCCTTGACTATCATATCAGCACTTGGATCTTGAGTAGGAGTCTCCAACCTATATTCATCTGGAATATTAAGAGGTTTGGTGGGTGTATGATAAGTAGAGTAATCGGGTTTACTTTTAGAAGCCTTCTTTTGTAACTGCATTGGTGGTATCTCCCTCTCTTCACTCAAAGGTGTATATGAGAAACTACAAATAGTGCTAATATACCAATTGAATATTCAACCAAACAAACAATACGCAGAAAGTAAAGAACACACAGAAATTTTTAACGTGGTAAAACCCAAAAGGGAAACGTCTACGGTTGTCCTCGCGACAACAAATAATCCACTAGATGAAATAGAGATGTACAAACCTATCAACTACCTGCACTCACTGCGAGTTGATACTCCTGGTTATCTCTAACACCTTGACTTCACCAGAGCACCTTGATGTACGCACAAGACACTCGACTTCTTGATAAACCCACAAGAAGACTCGAAGCCGAAATCACAATACCACTCTTAGAATCACAAAGTTATGAATTGGGAAAAGAGGGAAGAAGGGAATTGAGTTCAATAGCCACAAACACTTTCAATACCAAAACCTAAACCAAAACTCCACAACTAGAAGAACAATAAACGGCTCAAGAACTACTTCTCTCATTGAAGAAGAAGGCTATTTAAACCTAGGGTTGGAATACACCGAAAATGGGCCTGATTGGACGAAATCCATATTGGACGTACGTACGTCGAATCAACGTTCGTACGTCCCCACACGGTGAAAAGTTTGCTGCCTGCTTGGACGTACGAACGTCCTAACAACGTACGTACGTCCTGACCAAAAGGAAGCTTGCTGCCTCAATGGACGTACGAACGTCCTAACTAGGTACGTACGTCCAGACCACGACCAACCTGCTGACATACGAAGCGTACGTACGTCCTTAAGAGGTACGTACGTCCTGACCCAATTTTATATTCGAGACACACGACGCGAAGGCAATGACACAGGACGACACGCGTACACCAAGGTTTTCTTAACAATGAACTCAAGGCGAAATAACCACGGACACTTTGTCACAAAATTGATGTCAAACCACTTAATGCCGGTTTCAATCTCCCCCTTTGACATTGATTTTGTGACAAAAACCTATGACTCTAATAGCACTATAAAACGTGCTTACAACACCAACCCATGGCATTTATAAATCATGCCTACAAAATCACTTAAGGTAGAACACGTACCGAGTCACCAATTCTTGAACAAGACACTTTAAACATCAGAGACCGCACGGAAGCAACCAAGAATTTTCGAAACAATCAAGGAATCAACAAGGATTCCTTCGAGCAGCTCCCCCATACTTCATGAGCTCCAAACTTTTGACACTCAAGCTCCCCCATAACTGTACAATCCTCTAAAAACATCAACACGTTCACTCCCCCATGCGTGTAGAATACCTGAAACATGACCCAAAAATACCCTAACAACAGAGAGACAATTGTTAGTAATTGGAGTCATAAATCTCCCCCTTTTTGTCACAACAAGGGAACCAACAATAATAAACAGACGAACCAATAAACAAAAATAACCAGAAAGAGAAATCAGAACCAAACAATTAAGACAAAACAGATAAAAATATAAATCCTATCCCAACTCTCAAGGTTAATGAAAGCAACTCCGAACCAAACTTAATAATTCATTAACATAAGAAACAAGAGAAAAAAATATAAAGCTCAAGTTAACGAATTCGAAAAACTCGTTCCCAATGGCCGAGAGGAAGCTGGGAGAAATAAGCTTCCGCACGAGCCGAAGGTCTATTCCACCGAGCTATCACATGCTCATCATAATCCTCCAGCCATTCACTCGTACAAAACAACTCCTCAATTCTGCTGTCCAAGCCACAGTCGGTAAGAGGAGCAGCAAGTCCTGGAACCTTCGGGTATCCAACCAACTCCAAGATGTGATTTTGAAGATGTCCCGGTAGTCTCTCCCAATGATTGACATGAACCAAACATGGATTAAGGAAAGGTTTATGAATATAGTCATACCCATGGGGAACACGACACAAACGACAAACCTTTGCATTGTTTTTGTACTCCATCACCATAAACGACACATAACCAACAGCCGGAACAAAAACCCCATGAAGTTCATATTCTGCCATTGAGTAATTCAGAAGAACAAAAAGAAAAACTAGAGAGAGGTAAGAAGGCACAATAGGAGTAAAGGAAGAGAAGACTCCCCTATATATAGAAAAACAAACATAACCCCAACATGGGCCCAAGTAGAAGGGTCCATTATCTAATTAGCAAGAATTTACTGCAAAACAGAAAGATTCTAGAACTAATATTAAAATAGCAATATCCAATAACATGCTCAACATCTAAAGATAGAAGCAAAACGATATAACAAAAAAAAATGTTAAGTACAAAAGTATGAAGAGTAAACCAAAACAAGAACTACTCGGACTCCGAGTTACCATCAATGTGTTCACCATCACCATCTTCCTCACTCTCTCTAACAGAGTCATCATCATCACTGTCAGCTGGAACTGGTGGTACCTCTTCCGGAAATTGAGGTAGGTCAATGGGAGTGAAGTCGAGCTGAAGATGATGCATCTGAGCAACGTTCATCCTATGAAGATCTCGGAGCATAGCATCATGCTGAGAGAGGATGACTTCAAAACGATCAAACCTAGAACCCATGTGATCTTGACGACGCCGAATAGAAGAAACCCGAGCGTCAACTGCTGCAACTGCCCGATTTCCCCTAGCTGAGGCTGAGACGGGGCGTCCAGGGGTCAAGGCCCGATCAAAATCATCATCACGAACAAGAGCCCGGCCTCCCCAGATTAGGTGATGCGTCAGACGCGCACCCACAGACTCAAAAGCAGCCTTTCGAGACTGGCAACCCTTCTTGATGGCATTGACCCAGTCATGGCCAACAAACCTAGGAGGGCTCACCTCCACATATCGTCCCTGAAATCCCAAGTGCTTAAGAATGGTCATTATAAAGCTAGGGAAAGGAAGAGTACCCTTAGAAGCATCGATTTGAAGCATCCGTGTGTAGATGACTTCAGAGAGATGGAGATGGTGCACCGACATACAAACTACCAATTTGACCATGTCGTCGGTCATGATGATCTTGTTGCCTTTGGTGGGGTAGATGTTGGAATGGGCAACCATATGCAGAAGGATGGCGCTGTAGAACTTGGCGTGATATCTTTCCGTGACCCCATCGATGAACATTCTTTGTACTTGATCGACAAAATCAATTTGAATTGCCTCCGGAATGGGCCACCTAACATGAACGGCATCTTCAGAGAGGAGATCATCATCAATCCCTAACGCCTCACGAATCACCTTCGGAGAGATAGTGTATCTCCGACCTTCAATCAAAACAGAGAAACTCGTGCGATTCTGAGAGGGTGTCCTTGACTCATAGAAAGCAATCGTATGCTCAACCGAGTACTTGGTAATTGGTTGAGCTACCCTTAACCAATTTCTTGTCTCAAAGAACGAGGCTATGTTGCCTAGTTGAGAAACCCCCAGAGGAGTGGCAGCAATGTCTCCCAAGTCGAAGAACCGCTCAGGAACAATAGCTTTTGCTCGAGGATGAGCACCAAGAGATGTGGGGTGAGGCGACAAGCCCGGAGTGGAACCTCTACCCCTAGGAGCGCGAGAAGAGGATGCCGTGGTGGAGGGTGTGGTGCGTGCGCGCTTAGAAGCCATTTTCTGCACAAGCACAACAGAGAACAAACCAAAAAAAAATGTAAGAAAGTCGACACAAAACCAATAGCAAGTTCATTTAGGCATTTAATCAAACACTTGATGTGCAGAAACAGAACACATCCTATCGACAACAATGAAGCCATAGTAAACACCCCAAACACACAACAAACCACAGCCAACAAAAGAGAAGGGGAAACCACTCCTTAAGGTCGTCCATAACAAGAATTAACGTGAATTTAAGTATCAAAACACCAAGTTCCATTAAAGCATTAAACAAGCATACAACCATAACTAACAGTATATGAACAGCAAATCCAAAAAATCAACAAGAGCATGACAATTGAAGAAGAAAAGATCATAAAAAAAACTTACAAGAGAGTGATCGAGGAGGACTAACGATTATACCAACCAACACGACGACAAACACCACTATGGAAGAACAGCACAAAACCAAAATAAAAAGAGCAAGAGAGAGGTCGGCGGAAGACAATTCGAGAGAGAAAGAGTGGGGAAGTGCAAGGGAAACTGGTATGTTCGTGCAAGAGGGAATAAGAGGCACGATTTGAATGTAACAGTTAGCCTTAGGTTCAACAAAATTTGAATTTAAACCACAAATGGGCCGGACTGTTTCAGGAACGTACGTACGTTCTAGGACGTTCGAACGTCGGGACCCAAAAAAAACATCTGCCAAACACTACGTTCGTACGTCTTAGGGACGTTCGTACGTTGCAAAAAGATCTGTCCCCCTCCACGTAGGAACGTCTCCAAGGCGTACGTACGAACCTTTTTTTTTTTTTTTTTTTTTTTTTTTTTCAAAAAGAAAAACCGAGAAACCATCCTAACAGCCAGACCAAATCACGACCAAAGACAAGCATTGAGAGACAGCACAAGAAAAATTTCTACTTATTGTAGGGATTCCAATTTTAGAAAAATTACAAGTGAAGCAAATCTCAACCACAAGTAAATGCAAAACCGAAGAACTACATCATACACCAAGTCATGATACTTCCTAGAATGATGCAAACATGCAGAAGAAACTGACAGACACAAATCCACCTCCAGAACCAAAGAAAAACCATGATCATTGAATATATGGAAATGTACGTGCAACTAGACCAATGTGAACGTTAACCGGATCACAACTAAACCAAGTAAGCATAGAATATTGTTTTTCTTCATGTTGAACCACCAGACAAGAGTGAAAGTCACTTATAATTTCATTGTTTTTTTTTTTTTTTTTTTTTTTTTTGTCTGTAAGACCATTTGAACCAAATGCCATTCCCGTGTGGGAGTATATAATATCTCCATCTTTTATCAGAACACGAGGGTAGGGTGTAGCCTACATCTTTTCGGCAAAACACACTCAAGAAGTGCAATACCATGATAACGTGCAACACAAGAACTAACATCTCTTGAGTGCATCTGTCAGAGCATGACCCTCACAGCCCCAACGGGTTCTTAGCCAAATGAGTATGCTCTCAAGACATTCAAATGGCTGGGGATTTTGTGAGTCATTGACCACTTACAAGAGGTATATGACCATGAACGACAATGATGACCATGAAGGAAAAACCATACAATGCTGGAGATGTACAGAAAATTCAAAATGACAATCCAACTACATGTAAATGCATCATGTAGAAACAACCAAGACAAAGAGAGTATGATGTAACCCTACTACACTGCATGACCAAAAACAGTTGAGAACGCCAAACAAGAACCATTTGTAAGAGGAATCCACACAATAGAGAAAGTAGTATGTCCCCAATACCAACAACAATAACAAAATTAACCAAACCTAAACATCCTAAACACAACCAGTTCCAACGGACACATTAGGTATATAAATGCGGAAGGGGTGTAGTGACAATGAAACAGTTATCAGATGAGCGACTACCAGTTAACACCAAGACATGATTGGAATCAAAAACATCACACTTGTCATCCTCAAACACAACCCTAAACTTAGCATCACATAACTGACTAATACTCAATAAATTGGACTTAAGACCCTTAACAAAAAGAAGCTCATGACTATTGAGCGATCCAACCTCAGAAAAGTTACCTTTACCCGCAACCGGAATCATTTTACCATTTCCAAAACTAACCTTACCTCCATAGCCAAGAGACAGATTATCAATTAGATTCTTATCACCTGTCATATGACGCGAACAACCACTATCAAGATACCATGATGAAGGTATTGGTTCAACCAAACGAGCCATGTGAGATACCATTTTCCTGGATGCATCCATACTCCTATCCCAGAAATGTGGTGGTGGAGTAGGCATGGGTGTTGCTTGAGGACGATTTCCATAAGGAGAAGTTCTGGGTAAACCCCACGGAGCATAGCCATTCCACATGTATGGAGCCTGCATGGAGAAAGTGGAAGACTTGTTCCAATATGAATTACCTGCAAAAGAAGAATGATGAGCAGGATACAGATTATTCCAACAAAAAGCAGAGGTGTGACCCATGCGACCACAGGTTAGACATTTAAAGCCTTTATGTCTAAAATTCCTTTTCGGGACATGCTTTACACGAGTGACCTTCGGTGGGGAAACCACACCAGACACCTGCACAGGAGCAGGAGAAGTGACACCTGTTGGTCTGACAAAAGTAGTACAGGAAGTGCTAGCAGTAGAAAGAGGAACAGATGTGTCATAACCTAAACCAGATTTGTCTGAATGGGATTTACCAATTCCCAGCAGAGAGTTAAGACTATCACTAGCTTTACCAAAGCCAACCAATTGTTTGTTGGCTGCAAACAACTCAGCTTTCACCTTTTCATGTTCCAGTACAAGAGATCGATACCGTGTCTCCAGTTCACTATTCAGTTTTTCCAGAGTGGCAATACGCACTTGGAAATCCTCCTTTTCCTTCACAAACTTTTCTTTCAACCTGTTGGAGTCACCTGCAAGATTACAAATATCCTCCCCAAGACTATCTACCTGTTCCTGTAAGACAGTGTTAGTTTTTTCAAGCAACTTTACTTGTTGCATGGAAAACTTATACATATCACATAATTCAGTAGTAGTAGCATGAACACAAGAATCAGAAACATTAATATCATTAGTAGAGGATACAATACCTCCTGGATGCTCATCCAGGGATGCACTGAAAACCACATAGTTGGAGACAACATTTGAAGGATTGCCATCATCATCTTCATCTGAATCATCCCATGTCACCGTGAGGTTCGCTTTGGAATTATCACCAGGTTTGCGATCCAACTTCTTGTCACATTCATTTGCAAAGTGTCCATATTCACGACACTTGTAACATTGGACATCTTTACGATCAACTCGAGCTCTTCTCCCATCCACAGAGAAGCGCTCAAAACCACGATTCCTAGGAGCATTTGAGGAGTCAGGAAATCGCTTTCGAGGATCTCTATTCTGTTGATACTTCAGAATCTTCTGAAAGCTACGTGACAGAAACGCATAGTTATCATCCACATCCTGTTCTTCATCATCAGAGAGACCTGTAGAAGTTTCTTTAGACGATGTAGCTTTGAATGCCACAGACTTGTTCTTCAAGGGTTCTTCCAAGGCTTGTTCCATCTCACATGTCCTTAGTTTCCCAGCAAGTGTCTCAATGGACATGTTCTTAATCACATTACTCTCAGTAATGGCATCCTTACGAGACCGAAACCGAGGAGGCAACGCACGCAATATCTTACGTACCACTTGTGTGTCAGTATATGCATGACCAATAGCAGCACTACAGTTTATAATGTCTTGAAGACGAATAAAGAAGTCATCAAAGGTCTCAGAATTATCCATCCGTAGATTTTCAAACTGAGAAGTTAACAGTTCTAACTTGCTTTCTTTGACAGTTTCATCACCTTCATGTGTACAGATAAGTCTGTTCCATGCATCTTTAGCCTCTTCACAACCTTGCACACGACGAAACTCACTGGCATTTAATGCCATGAAAATAGCATTGAGTGCCTTGTTGTTATAATTTGCCAACAACTTCTGTTTAGGCGTCCACTTTTCACGTGGCGTCACTGATGTAACAGCAGCATCATCAGTACCTGTAGTAGTAATTGGTTCTTTCCACCCTGTGACAACAGAAAGCCAAACTTCTTCTCCTAATGTTTGAAGATAAGCTCGCATCCTTACTTTCCAATGACCAAAGTCTTTTCCACTAAATTGTGGAGGAAGGCTTGAAGTAGCAAACTTGTTAGATTCCATAAAGCACTAATGATCGATAGCGTGAGCCTTTACGCTCCTTAACCAGCCCCCAGCGACTGATACCAATTGAGAAACTACAAATAGTGCTAATATACCAATTGAATATTCAACCAAACAAACAATACGCAGAAAGTAAAGAACACACAGAAATTTTTAACGTGGTAAAACCCAAAAGGGAAACGTCCACGGTTGTCCTCGCGACAACAAATAATCCACTAGATGAAATAGAGATGTACAAACCTATCAACTACCTGCACTCACTGCGAGTTGATACTCCTGGTTATCTCTAACACCTTGACTTCACCAGAGCACCTTGATGTACGCACAAGACACTCGACTTCTTGATAAACCCACAAGAAGACTCGAAGCCGAAATCACAATACCACTCTTAGAATCACAAAGTTATGAATTGGGAAAAGAGGGAAGAAGGGAATTGAGTTCAATAGCCACAAACACTTTCAATACCAAAACCTAAACCAAAACTCCACAACTAGAAGAACAATAAACGGCTCAAGAACTACTTCTCTCATTGAAGAAGAAGGCTATTTAAACCTAGGGTTGGAATACACCGAAAATGGGCCTGATTGGACGAAATCCATATTGGACGTACGTACGTCGAATCAACGTTCGTACGTCCCCACACGGTGAAAAGTTTGCTGCCTGCTTGGACGTACGAACGTCCTAACAACGTACGTACGTCCTGACCAAAAGGAAGCTTGCTGCCTCAATGGACGTACGAACGTCCTAACTAGGTACGTACGTCCAGACCACGACCAACCTGCTGACATACGAAGCGTACGTACGTCCTTAAGAGGTACGTACGTCCTGACCCAATTTTATATTCGAGACACACGACGCGAAGGCAATGACACAGGACGACACGCGTACACCAAGGTTTTCTTAACAATGAACTCAAGGCGAAATAACCACGGACACTTTGTCACAAAATTGATGTCAAACCACTTAATGCCGGTTTCAATATAAGAAGGAATAGCTTCAGGAAAAAGCTTTCTTTTCCCTTTGCTTTTGGGAGCCTCATTTTGTAAAACAAATGATATCTCCCTCTCTTCACTCCTTGCTATTTCAGGTACAATCTTCAGTATAGGTGGTTTTCTATGATCAACAATCCAAACAGATATGCACATTGTAGCTGAATTGGATATGGAAGCTAACATTGCCTTATAATGATCTTCACATTCAAGTTTGGATACCCTGAGGTTGACTACTGCTCGAAGTGACCATGTTCCTTTTGGAGGATTGCATAAGGAAGATACCTGTTTGAGGAAGTCTGTATAGGTCGTCTGAATATCAACAATCCTTATTCTTGACTCTCCATCCACATATCCAACCTCTTCCCCCTCAGTTGTGACCTCCAACAGACCACCAAATCGATAAATTACATTGAAAGTATTCGCTGAAAGTATCCACATGTTAATAATGTTGATTAGTATCACAGTCTTATAGTAGTTATTCAAAGTGTTTTATGCATTCTAAAATGTATCTGCTACATGCTTTTATTGTATTTGCTATTGGCAAGAACTGTTGCTTTACATAGACAATCTATCTGCTACCTACAAACTAAAATCTTAAAATCTTTAAAAATGAAAGTTTGCATCTTTAAACCAAATTGCATCTTCAACAACAAAGCTTGCATCTATAACAAACTTAGAAATCAAATCAATTCAACAGCAAAGTTTGCATCTTGCATCTTGGCCCGACCAACTTTAAAAATCAATTATAATCTTTCAAAATCTTTCAAAATCAAAGCTTTCATCTTCAAATATTTCAAAATCAAACCTTTCAAAATGAACAAATACAAACTAACTTAAACAATACCAAGGGTTACCAAACCATGAGGAATTTAATGCGAATTTAATTCGAAAACAATATGAAATTGAATAGCAAGCCCTCTTAAATATCAATCATTACATTAAGGGTTTAAATGCATACCAGGTATGGGTATTTCCTCAAGAACATTAACTTTCTTCTTGGTTGTCTTTTGTTTCCCCATTAAAACAGTACCAAAGTGTCTTTATGTTGGTGATGGTACCATGGAAAAACCGAAATTGTAGGTGATAATAACACAACAACCTAACAACTAAGTGATAGATTAAAACCTTGAAATAGAAAAACCTTTTTTATATAATAGCAGATGAAGAACAACAGAAAAATCAGTGAAGAAGAAGAAAAAGAAAAAACAGAAAAACTTTGTTTAAGGTTTGCAAAAGAGATGGACGGTTGAGATGAAAAAAGGAGATCTAAGGGATAGTGTTTGTTTGCATGTCATTATCATGTTTAATGTTGAAGTACTTAAGAGAGAGAATGATGGTGATGTTTAAAAGTTATATACTTAAGAGGGAGAATGTGTAAGAAGGGTAGAAAAGGAAACAAAAAAGTCTTTGTGCTTGTTTGGGAAAAACTTTAGACTTGTTGCTTATTTAGGAATGTTGTGCCTAATGTTGTACTTATTCAGGAAATTACCCTATTCTTTTTTTGGTTGTCCGAAAATATATGTCACTTCCCATAATTGAATATATAATCATTAAATTAATTTACGCTTTTGTCTATATTACCCTTGTTTTGGAATTAAATGATCTGTCACTTTCTACTATTTTAAAACTAAAATTTAGTGTTTAATGGTTGTCAGAATTATAGTAATCATGCTTTTGTATCTTGATTCATGAAGAAAATTACAAATTTAAAAAATCAGACTATGGAGAAGACATCTTTGGATTAAAAGACTTCATAGCTAATAATTGAGAGTAGAGAGAAAGCTAATGAGAAAGAGTTGAGAAAAAGCTCAGAGGAATAGAAAACTAGGGAGGTGGTCCTAATATTTAGGATTCTATTATTTATTTGTTTCCTTTTTTTTTTCTATTATTTCTCCCACACATCTTTTGGAATTCATAGAAACCGGTTGAAACTTTAGCCTGTTTCTCTTCGTAAACATGGCAGGTTTTGAGGAAGCGGTCTCCTTCCTTGGTGACCACGGCAGTCCTGCTAGCATTTCTCTTCATAAAACGCCAACTTCTTTTCTATGCCTTCCGCTGCATGAGAACAACATAATGAAAACGACTGATACAGATAAGAACGAAAATTATGTACCGGACACTCTATTTTGGGAATGTAACTGACATTAGCAACTAATGACAGTGCCTCAACATAGAACAATAGTGGTGGTATCTTCGATGTACTACTACACGATAAAATAAAAGAACACCCATACCATTACCATTTACCAGTTACCACCGATCAACTTCAAAATACAACATTAGTTTCGGGATATTACCACTTGATTTGTTGAAGAGGCAGCCATCTTATTAGTCCAGTGTTCCACAGATCTACCAAGGGTAATGAACGCCATTAGTTTGTTAAAAAAACACCTAATTTAGATATTTACAGAAGCAAAACTTTAAAACCTACTATATTAAACTTTCTTAGGGTTAAAAACACACCTAAATTTGAGTTTGATGCATATAAACCAACAACTGTGGTCTTACATGATTGCATTGTGTGCTATGAATGTCTTCTGTTCTGTTTTAATGGTGAATTGGAGTAACAACAGATTTCATCTGGTTTAGCTTAAGAACAACGATCAGGAAATTGAATCAAACAACTCAACTAACTATGAATGATTATAGTAATTGTTATATAATAGTAGAAGATGAAGATCAATCGAATCAAGGCGTTTATTTTAGCCACGACTTAAGAAAACAAATGCGCTCGTAAACAAGCTGAAAAAAACAACAAAAAGGGAATAGTTTTGGTTGGACTGTTGCCTACGGCCCAAATAAAATTTAACCACGGTCCATAGCAGACGCAACTTAGCCACTGCTATTACCCATGGCAAAAGAAACCAGGCGCAGTGGCAAATTATTTTTTGGTAGTGTCTATATCCACAAACATGGGTTTCAAATTAGTCAGTCAGATGGTATGCTGTACAGGGATAAATCAAAATTTTCAATCTCCTCCAATATTTTAGTAACATAATAATTTTGTTCTTGGTAGTTCTTGCTATTTTTTGTTCTGGGTAGTTCCAAGATGTAATAGCATTTCAAGTGTTTATATAATTTTGTAGAGGGAAGAAAATCTAACATCTGTGTTAGATGTATTTAGACTTGTCATGCTAGTTACATGCAAATTATTTTTCACATCAGCTTTGTGACTTAAAATGACTAACCCAACAACTAAGACAAGGATTGTTTGGGCGCAAAATTATAAAATACCACGGGCCAGACTTATCAAGTTTATTTATTGGACTTTGGATATGCAACATTCTTGATTTAGATCCCTCCAAATTTGGACTAAAGCCCATGGATCTATTGGTAAGTTCGGTAGGTCTTACATTTACAAGCAAGGATGGGAATTGTAGGGGTGGCAATCAGACACGAGACACGTTAACCCGACACGAATCTGACCTGTTGTAAACAGGTTTGGGTCTAGACTTATCGAGTTTCGGGTCTAAACCACCCGAACCTATTAGACATGTTTAATAACCCGGTCAGGTTACAAGTTTTAATATTAGACCCGTTGGGTCAACCTGTTAATGTTTTTTTTTTTTCTCTCTATTTCAAGAATGATATGTGTGAGCATAGCGGATATAATTTTATAATAAAAGTAAACTAATTTTCACCCATCAAGTCTTGGTCATGTGTTTAGGATCGCACCTATTCAACAAATTTCATTTCTAAATACAACATTTACCCATTCCGGCCTATTTGCAAAGATGATGAAGTTCAAATTACTCATTGAACAATCAAAAGAAGATAAGGAAAAGTCCTTCAAGTTATATGGCGAATGGGTTATTGATATTGAAAGAACAAGTAACTTTTGAGAAGGACACCAATCATGTTTTCTTGGCGAGAAGGACAATCTCTTTTGAGTCAACCCTCCATAAGGACAATCTTATTGAAAGTCATGGTTGAAAAGGATATGCAGTTTTTGTTGACTTGTTGAAAAGGACAAAGACTTGTGATTTTAGGTAGAATCATAGTGTTAAAATTTTGTGCAATTTCGACTTTGCTCTTTCCCACTAGGGTTAATCACTTCCTACTTAGGTTATAGTGTTTTGTTAAAAAAAATAAAAATTCTTATATATGATTTGACCTATGATCATACTATGATTAGGGTGGGTATTTTAGCCCAAAATTTGTTGACTTCAAAGCCCTTTTCAATAAAAAAACCATATGTTTCTGTCCTTTTGAATAAGTTTCTATTGAAAGAATTACTAAAGAGAGAGTTAATGGATCTACTTTGAGTGTTAGTATATTAATTCATCTGATATTGATACAATTAAACAGTCAATAAACAGTTTTTGTGTGTATTTGATTGGTGTTTCAAGTAGTTTGAGAATTTTGAATTATGGTCGATTATGTTTGATTAAATGATTATAGCGGAGGATTTTGAAGGGTGATCAGAGTTAATTTCTTTCTCTTCAGTTTTTTTGTAGAATCTTTTATGATCAAAACTTTGACAAAATAAAATATGATCTGATCAATAAACATGTCTCGACATGTCAGGTTCGTGTCGACCCTGAGCAGGTCAGGTTCAGGTTTTGAAAATTTAATGAAATAACTTAACAGGTCAGGTCCTGGTGAAGGTAAAAAATACCTCAACCAGTTAAAACCCGACATGATTGCCACCCCTAGGAATATGGGATCCAAAGCCTTACATCCTTGAAGATGTATGTGTTTCGAAATTTTCAGTACCGCATTTTTCAAGACTTGGATCTTTGAAGTCTGGATCTCTTGTTTGATACTCCCTTCGCTCCAAATTATAAGTACATTAATTCTTTTTTGGTTGTCAGAAAATATATGTCACTTTCCAGATTTGAATATATCATAATTAAATTAATTTGCGATTTTGTCTATATTACCCTTGTTTTGGAATTAGATTAAGTACGACCAATAAAAAATTTAATTAATATTAAACAAAGATAAATTTGGAAGTATACTTAATAGATAAACCAATAAATGATGTTCCCTTAATGAGTTGGATTTTCTATAATGTACTTATAATTTGGAACGGAGGGAGTATATTTTACCATGGTACAGTAAAACCTCCATAAATGAATACCCTTGGGACTGAATTTTTTTATTACTTAAACGAGGTTATTCATTTATCGAACACTCATTTAGTACAAAACTACAAATTGGGACCAAATAAATTTATTATTTAAGCGAGGTTATTGATTTATCGAATATTCATTTATCGAGGTTTTACTGTAATTAGAAAACTCACAGTGATCAACTTTGAACCTTCGAACTGTTGTGTGCAGCGGAAACAAAAACGACAATGGTAGAGATCATGCTACGGTATAAAAAATAATAAAATAAAATAGTAATGAAATAAACCTATTTACCAACAACAAATAACAGAGAGAGACACCAATATAACGTGGTTCGACTTATTTGACTACGTCCACAGACAAATAAATAGAACTTTTACTATTGGAGAAGATAGTACAAAACTCTCAAACAAATGGAGAAACCCTAGGTTTCCCCCCTTTTCAAATCCTCATTAAATCTCTCAAAGAGAATCACAAATGGAGGATACAAACTCTATCACGCTTAGATGGAGATGGTCTCACAAGACTTCGCGAAGAAACCAAAGTCTTCTTCCTCACAAAAGTTCTCTCTCAAACTCTCTAATGTCTTCAATAGATCTCTCACATCAAAAGTTAGGTTTTCTATACTTCTAATTGGCTTTTAAATAGCCATACAAATTGCCTACACGAAATGGGCTAAAACTTGGGCTTTTGCTAGAAATACTGAATTGTTCGAACTATAGGATAATTGTTCAAACATACACCAAATTGTTCGAACTATAAACTAAACTATTCGAACTATTTCTCGTTAACTCGAAAATCTCGTGAAGTCAGATTGAAATGTTTGAACTATAACCAAACTGTTCGAACAATCTGTGAAAAAATCTACAATTCTCCATCTCAACAAAGATTCAATAAATTTAAGGCGATACCAAGAAGAAACTCCATATCAATCTCCTACAAATATCCCAAAGAACCACAATGGCTGCATCACCTTATGGTTGCTTACGTACCCTTCTCCCAAGGTAGGGGTGGCAAAATGACCCGCAACCCGTTAACCCGACACGAACCCAACCTGAGATAAACAGGTTTGGGTTTAGTCTTATCGGGTTTTCGGGTCATTTTGACCCGAACCTGTTAGACCCGTTTATAAACAGGCCAGGTTCGGGTTTGACCACTAACAGGTCGGGTCAACCCGAAACCCGTTAAAAATTAATATTTTTTATTTCAAGTTTTGAAATCATCTCTCCATCCCTCCTTTTTCATCTCTTTTCAACAATCGTTTTCTTTCTTCTTCTTTAACTATGTAGAAATATATAGTAGTAATGAATTGATTATTAAAAACTTGTTTGTTGGTGGTTCTTATTTTTCTATATCAAAATTAGAGATTATGTGAATATTTTTCTTATTTTTTAATTGATTTGTTTTGGGTTTAAATGTTTTAATTAATCAATTGAAGCCAGATCGGTGTTTTTTTATTTTTAAAACTCAAGTTTGATGCTCCTAATTATGTTTATAATTGGCTTTAATGTTAACACTTTTCATCTCTATGCTCTTTATAGTAATTGTTTATTTCACCGTGCCCTTGTTTTTCAAAAATATTTTTTTTAATTTTGTTTTTTACTAGTAGTTTTAATTTTTGATGAAATTAAGTTGATTAATTTATATTAAATAAATCTGAAGCGGGTTTAAACAGGTTAATCCGAACCCGACCTGTTTATTAAACAGGTCGGGTTCGGGTTTAGAAAAAAATACTAAACATGTTAACAGGTCAGGTTCGGGTTTAAAGAAAAAACACATCAACCCGTTAAGACCCGACACGATTGCCACCCCTATCCTAAGGGATCAAGCCATCGTAATTCATTGCAATAACATCTCTACAATGCCCACCATACCCATAAATGTCAAATTCCCACAAGGGACCAAATCAAAACAAATACCCACCATACCCTTAAGGGTCAAATTCCCACAAATACCCTTTTCCTATGTAGGTTCCATCTTTTGGCACCACCAACTTCTAGCATGAAGTCCTCGAGTAAATTCGACTAGTACAACCTCTTAACTACTATATATAAAGGGGCTTCAATGACTTAGCTATATTGTATGTCACGGTCTTTTTGCGATATTTGGACGGTTTTACCTTCATAAGTATGTGTGCAAGCAATGTACACTAAAAGGCATGATAGTAAATTTATATTATATATTATTTTTTTGATGGCTTAAGGGGTAATTTTTCAAAGTGACAACTTATAGCTAGCATTAACAAGTAATTAATGTGACTAAGAGTAGGTGTGGGCTTTACATAATTCTTAGGTTTATGTGTCCACATTGTAAGTGCAGCAAGTACTGTTTGCATTCACATTCTTCCTTAGGGTAATAAAATAAAATAATCTCATCATTTTTTTTAATCTTTAATTTTTATTTTTATTTACATATAGTAAAATACAATAACATTTTATTTTTCATTTCAAATTCTAAAGAGCCAAAAACTAAAAAAGTTATGCATGAGTGGTTCAGTATTAAAACATATTTTATTTACTATCGCCGATTGTGTAGCTTTTTTCTATAGAATCCTCATGAATCCCCTAATTTATATGCTCCAAACATATATATAATCAGGAACAACGTTCGTCGTGTTAATTAATTAATTAGGATTAGCGAAGTTGCATGCAAGTAGAGTTTGTTATTCTTGATGATTTAAGCTTGTGGATTTCCAGTGGCCACACACATCAAAGCAAAATAATTAATTTAAAATTAAAATTGAAGTGTCCAAATCAATAATCATATATTGAAACTTACGGAATCTTATCCAATTAAAATCTAAGTGTCCAAATCAATACACAAGAGTAGTTGATCAAAACATACCTTGATTTCTTCTAAATGGCGGTTTAGAAACAATTCATTTTCAATGTAAACACCAATTAATTTGACCCAAAACATTTCATGGTAGGGCTTGCTTGTGTCGACCATGCTATCTGCATGTTATTTTCAACATTTATTACAGATAAATTCCACCCACAAAAATGATCTATATTGCTGAAGTTGTTGAGATGTGTACATGTGTTGTCCTAATCCTTTGCATGAACAACGAGAGCCCTTTACATGGCTATTGATATGTATGTTAATCATATATTACATGAATACTTTCAAATGATACACCTAATTAAGAGTAAATAACAAGGACAGGGTGGCTTGAATTTGACTAAAGATTGAGATGAGAATTTGCCTCAAAATTCTGAAAGGCAATTCAAAAGGGATTTTGCGTGCATTACAAAGTTGATTTTTACACCAGTTTACTCTGTCCACTCAGACGAATCTGACTCCAATTTGATTTGGTTTTATATGGTGTACATATGCTATGCAAGATTACTAGCTCGTTAAATCGTAACTTTATCATGACATTTACTAGGATAACTTTATCCACAAACATGGGTTTTAAATTAGTCAGTCAGATGGTATACTGTACAAGGATAAATCAAAATTTTCAATCTCCTCCAATATTTTAGTAAAATAATAATTTTGTTCTTGGTAGTTCAAATCCAAGATGTAATGGGATTTCAAGTATTTATATAATTTTGCAGAGGGAAGAAAATCTAACATCTGTGTGTTAGATGTATTTAGACTTGTCATGCTAGTTACATGCCGGTTATTTAAAATATCATGGGCCAAACTTATCAAGTTTTCTGATACTCTTATTGGAATCTGGAACATGCAACATTCTCCATTTAGAATTTTAGATCCCACCAAATTTGGGCTAAAGCCCATGGCTCTACTGTTAATTTAGGCAGGCCTTACATCCTTGAAGATGCATGTGTTTTCAAATTTTCAGTACCACCTTTTTCAAGATTTGAATCTCTGAAATTTGATCTTTTGTTTGATATATTTGACCATGGCAGTTAGGAAACTCATACTGATCATCTTTGAATCTTCGAACTACCTAGGTTCTCATCGACTAAATTTGATTAGCATGTACATGTTAGTTTGGAACAACAAATTTAAGTCCCTGAGAGGAATCAGAAATGTTTGATTGATTTTTTTAAATCTTTGACAAATGACAACCTTTTGTAAGTTCCGAATAAGTGTAATTCAACAATAACCAATAACTAATAAAAAAATAATAAAAAATATAGAGACACAGGATTTAACGTGGTAAAACCTAATTACTGAAAAACATCCACGATCGTCCTCACCACGATAAATAAAGCACTATATGAAATAAAAAAGTACACTCACTAACACAATCTCAAATTAACGTAATCACAAAAGTTAATACTTGCAATAGTGTTCCGCATAGGCCCTGCTTGGTTATCCCGCAAAAATTTGGATGAAATTTAGCCTAATTTAATATGCTCGAAACTCTTGACAATTGGATTTATGACCAAATTTTATGCAAAAATTTGGTGTTATTTTAAAAGTGCAAAAATTTCACATCTTTTTCTAATAAACTTAGTAGGGGACCATGTATGATTATCTTATACTTACCTAAGGTTTAGATGGGGGACTAAGCTAGATTAGTTGGGGACCATTTAAATCAAAGAGTAAATTTGTGAGGGACCACTCTAATTATAGATGGGTAAAGATTTGCTTCTTTTGCAGCCCAAACAAGCAGGGCCATAGTCTTATATCTCTGCAATCACTGCAACATCTTCTTAGACTCACTTTAAGAAACAACTCTCGAATATATGTTATGGTTATTGATGATAACTTGGGATGATGATGAAGGATGAAGGATTATCACACAGATAAACAATCTTTCTAATGGTAAAACGAGACTAGAGAAATATTGATTCCTTAGGGTTTTTTATTGTAGAGAAAACCCTTATATATTACACACTAAGCCTCATATCCATGTCAACCTATTACTACACATGAGTTTGAATCACTCAAACTCCACTAAGTCCATGAATTGTGTCAATTTTGTAATCCTGGCGGTTAGGGGTTACACCTTTCATCAACATTAAGTTTCATTGTGATTTTCATTACAATGTGGATTCATTAATTCCCAGTGACCATGCATATATACATCTAAAGTACAGATGTACAGTATACATGTTCTTTATTTAAATTTGAATTGTATGATTCAATAGCAGTAATTAATTACTATAAACACAAGTGTCCAGTGTCCGCATCAATATGCTTTCAATCAAATCTTGACTTAAAACACCGACGAAAATCTTATCCAAATAGTCAGGATTAGTTGAACAAAACAGATAATATATACCTTGATTTCAAACAGATGTAAACACCAACTTTTTTGATTTTTTGACCCCAAACTTCTTTATGCTTGTGTCGACCTCGCTGCCTAATTTCCACAAATCATACTGCCCAATTCGATCTTAAGACGTGTACACATGCTGCAGTGATATTAGCAGCTGACGAAAATAACAGTCTACGATAATATATTTTGATCACAGCTTTGTGTCGACAGTGCAATCTTTGTACATATAGTTTGACGTCTAACTATATTAAATTCTGCAGCTATGGAGACGAGTCAGGACGACTCCTCATTCGTCTCCATGACTAGTGTTTAGTATGTTGAAGAAAGTATATTTTTGACCCCAAACTTGTTTATGCTAGCGATTGCTTGTGTCAACCTCGCTACCTGTAATTTCCTCAAATCATACTGCCCAATTCTTAAGACGTGTACACAGACTGCAGCGATGTTAGCAGCTAACGAAAATAACAGTCTACGTACGATAATAATATGTTTTGATCACAGCTTTGTGTCGACAGTGCTATCTCTGTACATATAGTTTGACATCTAATTATATTAAATTCTGCAGATATGGAGACTGAGTAAGACGACTCCTCATTCGTCTCCATGATTTTTACTTCTAAATTACATATTAAATTTGATAAAATCTTTCATTAGATATGTTTGTTCATAAGAAATTAACCAGATTAGTATTTTAGTGGTAGGTTGCCAAGTAATATATATCTACCAACAAGATAAAACAAAATGAGTCCCCGGAAAAATGTAAAAAAGCAGAAGAATTATATGAACAAAGTTCTTCCTAAGCATAAATTATGTGTCTCCGGCCAATGGTTGTTATGACCACTAACCCAACAACAATCAGCACCATTACTCTTTACCAAAAGTAGAGTATAAATAATAATTAAAATCAAGAAATTTTTTGTATAATATGCCTTGCGCCGTGAGGAGTTGACATACTTTCGGCGTATTTTTTAAATTAAAGCTAGGTTTTATGGATTAATTATATTGACTGATTAGTTCCTTGGATCTTTTTAATCCTACTTTACATGGTGGCTATGCACATAATGAAAATGTTAATCAGATTCCATGATTATTGTCAAATGATATACCTGACGTACAAGGACATCCCTACAAGTTGGTCTTTCTCCACCTCTGCCAAAATTGTTGTAGGACAAGTTGAAAGAGGGCTGTACTGTAGGGATGCATGTATTTCATAGTGACCACAAATGAAGGATCAGAAAATCAGAATGTTCCACAGCCTAAATTTGGACGGTGGAGATCGAAAATGACATACGCCAACAACTACCCAACACATGTCATAATATACCTTCATTTTCTTAGTATGGAAGCAAATATCATGGACTAATTATCCACACACTTTCTTGGTATTTTGAAACAAGTTGGAGAAACTTCAAACATTTAGCTAAGATGGTAACACCCATGACTTTAGATAAGGGTTTTTGATTATTTGAGGTTTAGATTAAAGCATAGTGGATGTACAAGTTGTTGCTTAATTATTTAATTTAATTGTTTGCTTTCAAATACTCAATCAAGTAGTCAAGATATCCGGCAAGCATTGTCTTCTCTTTAACTAAAACAAGTTACAATTTGATAAGATCTTTTTGTCCATTCTTAGTCAATAAACCCAACCACCATCCCCTATCAACAGTTCATGTTCTGTACTCCATTCTGGATTGAAAGGCATGCGCATGCTTCATGGGCCATGTACTTTCTTCATCCCTGCTAGGTATAGGGTGGCAAAAAAAAAAAAGACTAGAGGAATGAGTGATGAATGGGAAATGATGATAAGCTTCATTAATCTTAGTAGGGTTGTACAGTTGTCCACTAAAAGAACATTCCTAATCCTAATAGAGGTGGGCAAAGTCCACCACCAAATAGGCGCGCCACCTTGGAGCCCCTATTTGGACGAGCTCCTGGACGGCATTTGATGCTCGGTAAGATAGTTCAATGCCATCTGAACTCAAAAAAATGGTGAAATTCCCTACCCTCAAATATACGATTGGAGGCTTCAACCTCCTATTTGAGAATGCTCTTACAGAATTTTAAATATTTAAGATTTTATTACCAATGGTTCTAAAATTTTACAGGTAAAACCGCAACCTTTAGAAATAGCAGCAAGTTTTTACTCTGCAGTTTTTTTTTTTACTCTAAATATGTACAATTCTACCAGAAGATTACCATCTCCATTTGAATCTTGGACCTAGATTGGTAGTAGCCTAGTAGGCCTTATTTGAATAAGTGGGCTAAAATTTGAGACCTGATATGATTCCGAAAACTGCTGCCTTCACTTGCATTGGTGTTCAGGAGAAAACACAAACTACCCCTGGCGCGGCCAAATTGTTTTCGTCAAATTGTAAGCACGCGATTATGTTCTTTATTTGCAAGTTTGCATGCCATTTATCCCAAAACAAAATCTTAACTCTGACATAAGCTTAACCTTAGAATAAAGAGGATTTTTATTCTGCCCCCTGACGCTGTCCTTTAGTGTGGATTTCTTGTCTGCGCAGTCGAATTTTGAGTCAGACCCCTTAAGAAGCAGGCAAGCAGCATTCAATGGTTGGGAGCTTCCTGTTGCATATTGAAAGGGAATATAGATATATCCAAATAGAATGAAGGCCCACTGTTGCACTTACTTGACAAACAGATGAGTATAAATAAGTATAATAAACATGATAATGTTGTGTATTAATTTGTGACTATAATTATGCTGGTGATAACATATATTTTAAAACTAGGAAAAAAAAAAAAAAATATCTATAAGATATTGAAAATTGAATATCAAATAGATCTGCATGTGATCTTTGGGATGGTATTGATATGTTGCTATCAGTGTATTTGTTTAATACTTTCATTGATAATTATATTTGATTGTTTTTATTTGGTCCATTAAGATTCTATTGTCCAATAATATAAATCAAAAGAACAAGGGGGTATGAATATTATGGTTTGCAATCAAAGTGTTGTTTATTTTTTTTATTTGGTACAAGCAATCAAGGTGTTAGTTAGGAGTTAGACTGGAATAAACTAGAATTGGCCTATTAAATTTATTCATAATCTTTTATAGAAAATAAAAAATATTGATAATCGTAGAAATTCTAGCAGTTCATCACCAGATGATTCAGATCATCTTTTTCCAGTATTTACTATCACAGTAACATATAAAAAAAATCTTCAGAAAATAAAGAAACACCATATCAAAAATTGAGGCAATCCCAGTGTCGCCCTTAAGTTGAAAGAAAGCTTCTGAATCACATAACAAATAAATTACAAAGTCTAGGGTTGCATTGGGATATTTGCCACCGGAGAAGCTACGAGTGAGCATATCGCATAAGTATATCCCCACGCGCTGGCCCTAAGGTTGGTGTTGCTCTTTTCCCACCCTCTATTATTTGTGGGCACTCTTCCCCCACCACCCTCTACAATATGTGGGCATTTAGTAAGTCTGGTGTTCATCTTATATCCATAATATCGGCCAAAGTGCCAAACAATTTTGACTGTTATTTCAGTTTATTGAAGAACAATAGTGACATTGAATTGTGAAATACTGTATATAGAAGAAAAATATAAGTTTCATAATGGTGTTGCTTTTTTTTTTTTTTCTAAAAAGCAATAAGAAAATTAATAATTTTTCTAAGAAAAAATTATTTTTTAAAAAGTTTTATCAAGTGGGAGATAGCTATAGGGTATGGGTCCTAAACACCAACTAACAAGGGATGGTCATTTTGCTAAGTAGGTACGGAAATAATGGTCACTTTCCAACTCCAACCAAAGACCAAAAAAGCTTGTTTAGTTAGTGGTCAAGGCAATTCACACCTTCTCCACTTTCACTTTCAAATTCTTTCTTCTCTCTTTTAATTCCCTCCTCTTCTCTTCTCTCTGAAACCACAAGTAAGGTAGGAGTAACAATGGCTCTTCTTGTCTCCAACAATCCAATCCATTCAATATTTTCGATCAAAAATTTGTTATTATGTATTAGTGTTGTATTCATATCATTGATATTAAAGCTATATGTTCCTATTGTGTTTGATATTATTGTTTCTGGTGTGCCTATGTTATGGACTACTTTGAGATCTTGGTTTACACCACCTTATCTTTATGTTATTGTAAATTTCATCATTATTGCTATCGCGGCATCTTCAAGATTCCAACATAAGATTGATGAAGGAGCGGTGGCAACAGAGATGGTGGCATCAGAAAAGGTTCAGAGAGATGTGCAAAAGGAGGTGTCTTATGATGTTAGTAGGAAGAATTCATTTGAGGTGATAGAGCCGGAGATATATGGATATTTGGACGGTAGGGAGATGGGAGTTAAGACCCTGAAGAAACCTAAGGAGTTAGAGGTGAAAACAAGGAAGAAACCAGTGGCATCTAGGTCGGAGTTTCAGGCACCGGTCAATATGTATGCAGATATTGATGTTAAGGTGGAATCAAAGTTGAAGTTTCAGGGGAAGGAGTATATTGAAAGTAGAGTTTTGGAAGTGAGGACGAAGAAGAAACCCATTGAATCTTTACTGGAGTTTGAGGTTATGAAGCCAAAAAAGTATGGACAGATGGGAGCTAATAATCTGGTGATGGAGAACAAGAGGGAGACTTCAGCCAAAGAAGATGAAGATCGATATTCTCAATCAAAGTCTACAGAGATGCCTGTTCGGACGAATACAATTGAGATTCCAATAGATCATTCATTCTCGGACGGGAACAGTCTGGTTTTCGATAGGCTTGGTCCCCAGGAACTTGATGAAGATACTCCCCAAGGTATCATTCTATTCCCTTTGATTTGTCGCGAAGAACAGTACATTTCATTCATTAGTGAGATTTTATTACTCTGATCTATTTACCTTTACTTCGACTCCCCACCGGTCCACCACCACCACCACCAGTCTGATTGTCATGTCCATCACAATCACCACGCCCTTGCTAATCACTCTTGAATCACTACCACCACGAGTCCACGACAACTTTACATGATTGTAAATACCACAGAATTCATCCTCATCCCTCTCATCACTACGACAACCATCATTACCATCATCACTAATATCACTGCCAGAATCATCCCTATTATTGTCACTACCAACTTTTTTGATTTCTCTTTGGAAATTTTCTATTTTTTAATACATTGCCACTAACACTATTGTCAACCACCAGTAATTCTATAATCTCCACCGCCGCTTGATCCCTTGCTTATTAATATTCAATTATTCATGTAAAACAAAAGAGATCCACCACTTCTTCCTTAATTATCTTGTACTAATCTGTCCTCCAAACACGGCAGTTACACTTATTAATACATATCAATATATCATATATGTCGAGGTATTAGATCTGCAACACACCACACCACCCTGTGTATTGTCAATGCTTGAGAAGAATCTAGTGACATATTTTAATTGTAACATAACGTAACTGTTGAATTAACTATTAGTTTTCAGCTTTTCGCTTACATATTTTCTGTTTTTTTAGCTGGAAGGGATGTGAGAGCAACAGAGGCAGAAGCAAATGACACACTGGAGGGCACATGGAAAATGATAATGGAAAGTAGTAGAATTCACAATGCTGGCCTACAGGAAGCATCAAACCAAGTACAGCAGTTTAAGAAAAGCAATAATTTGACATCTCAATCAAGAAAGAAACAAGATACTTTCAACTGATGGATCATAAAATGTTCAAAAAAGATGAAGACTGGAATCACATGATTCACTGTGGGACTAGCTGACCATACAAGTTCTACATTTTTTTTTAAATTTTGAAGTTTCTTCTGAGTGTTTTCTCTTCACCCATTTTGCTTTTGGAGTTACAAACACCTTGTATAGAATATCAGAAGAATTTGAGTAGTTTATATTGGTTTGTGTACAGTTGAAAAGAAAGGTATGTTGTGTTTTTGTGTGAGGAAAAATGGTAACCATCTTTGGCCCATCATTGGGTATTTATTTTGCATCTTGATAGCTCACTGGAGTGTGTTGGTTCAATGGTCTCATTCCAACTAGGTGTTTGTTTACGAGCGAGAATTGACAGGTCAATTCAGGTGCCAATACTTAAATTCGCCACGTTAATTTGTGGTCCTAACAAAATTTTCGGTTTTGCATTTATGTTGAACATTCTTACATCATAAGCTGTTTCTCCTAAGCAGCATTGCAATCGGATAGTGATAAGACATTTATATCAGGGAGATTAGCTTAACATGGTAGGGTATATGAGGAACTATATGGATTGGAAGCAACATTGACGTTCACCGCTCTTACTCATCCAAGTTATTGGCATCAGTATAACTTGAAAATGGAAAGTGGACGGACACACTCGTTTTTATCAGCACCTGACACTAAATAGGCCTCCTAAAGTTTGGTTGATATGAAAAATACAGTGGACGAAGGAGTTTAAGCTACAAAATATAGTGAAAAGCAGCTTAAATCTAAGAGATTTTTGGACATACCCTCCATTTGAAAGTCGAAATTTGAGATACCCCCATTTGAAAAAATATTTGAGATACCCCCAATTCAAGATGTGGTGTTATCTTAGCCGTCCATCATAAAACTCACCTACGGATGATAAAACTCACCTATGGATGTAAAGCTCTTTTGTCTTGAATTGGGGGTATCTCAAATTTTTTTTCAAATGGGTATCTCAAATTTCGACTTTCAAATGGGGGGTATGTCCAAAAATCTCTAAATCTAAAGCAAATATAATGTAGTGGACATATTCATAAATGCATCTTCAGATTGCAATTTACAGGTATAAAAGCAGAAACTGAAATCGTAAATGTTAAGCAAAAGATTAAATACGAAAAACTTAAACATTAAGCAATGAGCAATAAGCAACTCATCATAGTAAATAGACAAGTGACCTTTTCATAATGAAATCTATAAAACTAAACCTTGCACTACAATCATCCAAGACTTTGATCCCTCTCGAGCAAAAAGAAAGTATTATTGTTTGTGCTTGGTGCTAAGTGTGTATGTGCGCGTACTTTTGCTAAAAGTATTTCTTCTTTTAGCCTTTTTTTTCTCTCTCGATTTCTTTGGTTTATCATAAAGTATATAAGAGCTTTTTATTTGAAGTAATTGGTGGCTTGATCATTTCCCACCACTAATATTTCAAAATTTCTATGTTCACCTTATATATTTAGTTATTGTGATCTTTTTTTTTTTTATTTAATTTTTGTTTTTTTTTGCTGCAAAAAAATTATATGTCGGACAATGGGGAAAATCCCAGTAAAAAGGATCTGATAGATACACAATGTCAATCTCGCCTCATAGTGAAGAAAATAATCAAAATTTATCGTAGACTGAAGCTTAACGCTAAGCGATACATACATCCACATAAAATGAATGGACAAAGATCTAGTAAGATAACTCTTCCCCTTATTTTTTGAATTAGCTTTTATTGACGAAAAACAAAAATTCTACGCCTTTTTCTATTTTGGAAAGAAAAGGAATGCCAGTATTGGGCCTTTTAAGGCTAAACAATTCCATCAGGGCCCACATTTGAATGGATTTCCAACCCCAAAGCTTCTACGGGCCTGATACAAGAATAATAGGACACAAACTTTTCCATTGGGATCATCTATCTGGAGCACAGAATCTAATTATATAGTCCCACTTAAGTGCTCGACAACTTGGTTGGAGAAAGTTGAGGTTGTTCTGTCAGGCAGGTCCAGGTAATCAACTAATAATTTTTCCAATAAAGAAGAAGGACCAGAGTATTACTATCAGAACTTTTTCTTGGCTGGCATTAATGTGCCTTCAACTCTAAAGAACATATTAAAGCTATTATCTGGAAATGCATATGAACTAAAAGCATTTACAGACCACCTTTTTAAAGGCTCCTTAATGCTGTCTCTATCTTTAGGGGTCCAACGACAGGTTCAGTATCCCATGTCAGTATGTCACCAAGATACATTGACGAGCGTAAGGTAGCTATAATGCAGGTCTACAACTCAACTTCGAGACATTCAAGGAACCATTTCACTCTATCCATAATCCAAGGAGATATAATGACAGGGTCTTAGCTCAGTCAAATCTAAATGAACCTAGCAATTTTTTCTAACCATAAATCCATAATTTGTAAGTTCAATGGAAATAGTATTACAAATTTAAAACCTACTCTGGATTTCCAACAAATTCTCTTAATTTAACTTATTCTTAGTTAACTTGTCTGAGTGTTTTTTATTTTCTTTTCCTACTTTCTCAAAAGGATGTGTTGCCAATAACACGAGAACAACTTGGATGGAAAGAAAACAGAACTTCAATGGGAATAGATATAATTATATAATATTAAAATACAGTATCAAGTTTGCTTTTTTACTTACATTCCTTAACTATTTCCTTTTTCATTCTGAATGAACAGCATCGACTTTTTCTTTAATTACAATCCTTTATTCTGTTCTGCTTCATACTGTGGTTACATCGCCATTGTAACAGGAAACAGCCTATCCAACAGAGTGTACATTCCACCACCCAAAAGAAGTGCACCACTGCTCAGTCAATAACCAATGATAAGGATTAGTGCCAGGACCATCAATATTATCATAAGGAACTGACTAAATTGGGTTCAACGACAGCATAAATAAACAAAATGCAAATAATTCTTTCTGGATCAAATGGCCACGCATAGGTGATCATCTATAAGGGAAAATGCTAATTTGGACTTGGCTGGGTTAGAATGAAGCAGGTATAAGTAACCATATAAACAAAGTTGCTATTTAAAAATTTAAACAAAAATACCTCACGGGGTTTATCCAGGCTGAGAACTTGCGAAACGAAAGCAGACTCTGCAAATAAAACACCACATGCACCGGAATGTTCATTATTGGGTAAATAAATTAAAGAAAGCCAGTTGGTTAAACTGCTTTTTGCATGAGCACTTGTATTGACTACAACATTCTCACACAACTAGATAACTTAAAGGACCGTTTAAGAAACTACATTAACTGCAAATTGCAATACAAGTGACCAACTACAACTTCTGCCCTACATCGGAACAAATTGTCAAAGCCTCGAAACCATGCCACCAAAAATGTAGAACTTATACACAAGGTGACTGATAGGAAGTATTGATGCAATCATGCAAATTGACCAAAATCTGGATCTTGCTACAGCCCTTCACATTATTTTTCTGAAGTCTAGATTTCTCTGGAGAGAAGCACAGCAATTTTAGCCTATGATCCTGACTAGTGTTGAACATGTTGAAAGGTAGGGAGGAACTTTTCCTGTTACGGGGTGTACGTGACAGTCCACAATGGACAGCTTCTTCTGGTTGTAGCAAAACTTTAAATAACTACAGTTTTTTTTTAACAGTAAAAGATATTCATCGATATCTAATTCTAACCACCCTCAGCAAGAAGTCTAGATTGTTCGGTTAAGATCCATACTTGCAGTGCACCAGCAAAAGAAGCGGCAAGGAGAAGTGGAGCAACGTAGCCTGTTGTGTACGTCAAGAGTAAGCTGCTTCCAATTATTGGATCCTGTTTCCCAATTGTCCAGTTAAGAAAATTAAACCAATCTGATTAGATGATGCCCATAATATTAAGAATTGTCATATGCAAAAGAAACACATTCTTAAAGTAAATAACACTGAAATCGATATAATGAGAAAATGACAGCACCTTGGACGCAGCAACATAACCAAGAAGAGTGGCCAGGACAGGTGTACTACAAGGTGATGCAGCTAAAGCAAATGTAAGCCCAGCTAAATATGCTTGCACACCTGCAAAGTCATATTATTAATAGGTGTCAGAACAATAAAAGGATGATAACACAAGGAAATGTACAACTATTCAGCAGGGGTAAGCTGATTACTTGAAGGTAAGTTAGCTGCAGCAGCACGAGGGTCAACATTGTCAAAAAATGAGGGAAGTTGTAATTGAATTATCTGCACAAACAAAAAGCTACATGAGTCAATAGAAAGTACAGGGACAATTCATAGCATTTCGATATGCTCCAATGTACTTCGAGACTAAATAGCTAATAATATCATTCATACTTGTTACGAATATAGCAATAGAATGAATGATCACACATATCCTGGATCAACACACTCTATCAACAACTAAAGTTTAATACACCATGCAGTTCACTATTTGGATAAATGTAGCACGACTGTATGTAAGTAATTGTCTATAAAAGTATACATATGAATTTAGAGAAACACACCAAGTTCTGAGCTATACAGCCCAAACTCCAACCTTTCTCTCTAACTTCTAGAGAATTATTTAGTCTTGCTTTCTGATTAAGTTCTCTACACAAAACATCTTTAGATACGAGCCCAAGTAGCCCACTGCATACATCTTCCTCAAAGATTAAGTGTTTACTCACTAATTTGCGCCATAATTACCATATCAAAGGTACATCTCTCATTATTTGACTGTAAACTAAATGCGTTGACCATGAAAAGTTCAGTGATATTCAATAGGAACACATCCTTCTTTGGAGTGAGGGTGATGAAAGTGCAGTTCACTCTCCAATCAATGAAGTGAATTTCATAGAACTCCTCAACAACAAAAATGATATATAACTACTTAACTTCACAACATCTTGCATACACCATAGGAAGATCCTTCGGGCCCGAAGTGTCCCACTCCCTAATTCCTATCTGGCTTGTAGAATTTCATCCTCACAGAAAATACTTCCAAATCCAAAGAACCGCTATCTAAACACCTCAAAGTCAGATCATCTAGTCTACTTCTAGAGACCTCGGGGTCCTACTAAAAACCTTGAATATATGAACGATATGACCGGACAAACTTTCTCGTCTTCACATAGCTCCCTTTACACTTCGAATATCAAAACTGATTTTCCCATATTCTTAGAATTAGCAATTTTGTGGTGAATTCCGCACACTCATCCTCCTCCATTCTACATAACTTTCCTTCTTTTTGACGTAAGCCGATTCTTCTTTCTTTATTGAAGATATCAGAAACTCAACATATGCTGACTTTTCCACTATCTTCTCAGATGAAAAAGGACCATCTTCTTCCTCCTTTTAAAACACAGATAGCATCCACTAATTGCGTATCTGCAAACTCTACCAAGAACCTCCGAATTCCGTAGCTTTAGTGTTTCCTTCAAAGATATTAAAGTTCTTTAAGTTTATAGGTGACCATTACTGAGCGCACCCCAGCACAAGCCATTTCCCTGGGGTTGGGCCTTCGCGCCTAGAACAACCCGAGGTGATATCCACAGGCATAAACATAAATGAAATCTTATAAAAGCTTTACTTTCCTCCACCATATTTAACTCCTCAAGTAGGTTTCCAATCAAAAACATATATTTCCAAAACTGCTTCATGAGATTCATTTATACAGTATCCTTACACCACATCATTTCAAACCGAAACGTTTTGGTCAAGAAATATGCTTCACACACTCCAACAACAAAGCCTGTAATTAAAATAATTATTTGGTTGAGCCACTTCCTTACTCCCTTCAAAGTGTGTATCACTTTCAGTAGATCTGACAAATATGTCCAACCTACTCCGTTTCAAACCAGCCAATTCTGCCTGTGTACATTTTGCACCAATAAGAGGATACTCAACCAGAGTAAACACAGAGAAAAACATTGCACCAAGTCAAGCTTTCTTCGAAGTCTAAAGGAACTCCGAACTGTTGTCATTTATAGTTAAAAGTCAAAGCATTGCTATTTTGATTATCACTAAAACTTAACAGAAGGCAACAAGAACAGTAAGCAGACATTGTCATGAATATGAATGTAGAAGAATAAGGAAAGATTACCTCCAAAAGATTCAAACCCATTATAACAGCCAAGCCAGAAGCAGCAATAGGTAGTCCCTGCCCTATCTGTCCATAAGCCTTTCCAGCAAATGAGGCAGCTATTCCTAGGATTGCTAACGTTGTCGCCAGTCCCAAAGAGAAAGCAACTGAATTCCCAATCACCTAATCAGCATGGAAAGAAAAAAAAATAACAATTCAGTTAATATAGATGACAACAACCTAAAGGGGATCTTATAATCATAACAATTCAGTTAATATATATCAGTACCTCAGCTTTGCTTTTTCCAGAGCCAAATGCCCCTACAAGATTGCCATAGAAAACAGGAAATAATTAGGGAAAAAAAAAGGGAAAGAAAAAACGACATAGCACAAAACAAAACTGCGACACATAGATGCCAAATAATACTTACCAATGTAGCCAAGAGTCAGGGGTAAAACACTTAGTGTGCAAGGGGATAGGCTAGTTACGAGCCCTGCCCCAAAAATAACTGCTACACTGGAAAAGGGAAGTATCGTCAAACAGTAAGTCAAAAGCAGTACAAACTATTTAAATGCTGAAGAAAGGTTTTGTTAGCATCACATTCAACCTTGTAAAACTGAGAGCTGACAGTTGGTCCTGAACAGCTTCGTTAGCTTGTTGCCCAGAAGAATATAAGAAGCCTCCAAAAGAATCTCCAATGTCTGCCAGTGTAGCAAGAGATGTTGCTTTTTCCTGAATAAGAGAAGGATAAATCTTAAGGTTACAAAGTTCGATTGGTGAAAACTTGTTAATGAGATACTACTTATTCTATTAGCATGTGTGGGTGTAGGGTGGTGGTAGTGGTGTACTGGTGTGTGTACGAGATGTTGTGGTGGTGTGTGTGTGGGTGGGTGGGTGTGTGTGTGTGTGGGGGGGGGGGGGGGGGGATGTTTCAATAAACATTTGAAAGGGTTAAGAAATGCATGACAACATATACCATGCATAATTATACACTGAAATCATCTTACTCGAGGAAGGAAGGAAGTTATAAAGCTTTGAAAACAGAGAAATGGTACAAGTGCAACGCAAAGTCAAAACTCAAGACTGTCCCATGCTGACACCAGTTATGCCAGTGGATGCCAACAGACTGTCTAGTTACGTATCAACCTGTTTTGACATCACTCTCATCTCCACTGTTTGGACACGCAACCTAACAAACATAATCAAGAGAGTTACAGAGTGTAATGTTCCTGAAGAAAGCTTCTTGAGTATGGTATTTTTTGACATCTCATCTTGTAATCCTAAATCTCCAAGTGTTATTTGTTTTTTACTTTTTCTTTCAATGAAAGATGCCTTGTTCCATATGACCCAGGTGATGGTTATGGTGAACTGGAACTGGACTACTGGAGTGGAACCCCATATATGTAAAATTTGTAGCAAATGTATTGTGGGTATGGAAACCTACCATTATGTTATCCATGGTCAACGCCTTTGCAGTATCTATCGGGACAATGTTCGCCACTGAAACCAGCGGATATCAGAAGTAAGAATTTGTTCAACTTAATGCCAGTAAACTGAACATTAATGAAAGACTTGCTCATGTCATCATAGATAAACTAGTACACTCAAAAAGAAAAGAGGGGTGAAAATTAGAGACAGTAATCACTTAACGTTAATACTTATTACCATGTTCTAAGAAGACGCACAACTATCCCGATTTTTTTTGAAATATAGCATTATTTTTTATCAGCCCCTTCTAAAAATTGAATCGATTCAAGGGTAATTCTTGACTACTACGTTAAAATTAATTCATACACAAAGGAAATGACAAAAGTGTGCTACCTGCAATGGTATTTATCAAGGCTTTAACAAGAAAGCCGCTCTCTCCGTTGGCCTTAGATAATGTGAGAGCATCTCGACCCAGATCCTCCTCTGTAGAAGAACTCTTCGACAACTTCATGTGTACTTTATTTTACCATTTCAATAGAAGCAAAAGAATCTTCATTGTGTTAGCATCTAAATATTAAAACGAAAAATGGACTTTAACATATTAACAATTAAACAGATATGAAGATATTAATAACACAAACATATACACATATCAGAAAGAATTGAATAGTTCATAAGGGTAATTTTGAATGTTCACTATATAATGTCTTCCATCAAACAGAAAGTAACCCTACCACTAAATGTACCACTTTACTATGATGTATAACTCACTGAGATGATCAACGACTGCAGCTTATTCAAATTGCTAGGGCTGAGAAAATAAATAATATTCAACCATTATTTGTCATGAAAATGGTGAAAATGCTAATAAGTTGCTCCAAAATATCTATGTGAGTTGAATAAAAACCACCATATACTGCTGGCAAAGCCACAGGGGGAGTTCATCATGCCAAAATGCAGTGCTCCAGGTAATGTCCTTAACACAGCAATAGTTGAGTCAGGTCAACAATAATTGACCTCCGTTCCTCTCCTCTAATCTGCCCCACTGATCGCATTGCAGTTCATTGAAATTATTCAACAATGAACTCAAAAGGTCATACCCTTTGCTTAATCTATACCTATGCTTTTCACTCAACGGATAAATCCCCATTCCCAAATTTTCGTGCTACTCGGAAAATATTCATTCATTAATTTCTATAAAATCAAAATCAAAACGACAAAGCCATAAAACTTGAAAATAATCTAAACTATCATTCATAACCCATCAATTCACTAAAAAAAAAAAAAACAGTGATTAAACATGATATTTGAATAAAAAATTGTGAAACTTAGAACAGAAAATTAAGAAATGGGATTTGGGGAATTGTTATATATTATAACATACCTTGAATGTTTGTTTGATGAAGTTTTTCATAAGTTGGATATTTTCTACTAAAATTTGAACAAGTAGTTCTTCTCAAACCAGTCCATCTACTTAGATTCAAACTCATCTGACAAAACAAAATAATAATACAAAATAAATAACATGTTATTATATATATAAGTTTTCTTGGAAAATAAAGAATCAAACCTTTTTCTTCTTCTTCTTCTTGTTTACAGAATTACAGAGATTTTTCTTAAGGAAGAAAAACAAGTTTCACAAGTCTTTTTATCTTTTTTTTTTTCTGTTTTTTTGTTCTTTTTAATGTTCCACGTCAGTTGGTATCTCACTTTTGGAGTTTGGACTTAAGACTTATGGACTGTTTGACTTTGAGAATCAGTTGAGTATTGAGTATTGAGTATTGAGTATAAGAGAAGTGAATGGATGGCAGCACTGCAGCAGATAGTTAAGGACGATGGTGAAAAAATCGAATTTGCCGGGCGGATATTCACGAAATATTCCATTTTTGGGAATTTGGATCGGTACGGCATACGAAATATAAACCACCACATGCCGTTCGAAATTTTACGAATATTCGGCAAGAACCGAAATTTACGAAATTTTCGATTATGAAATCAACACATTTATTTTTAATTCCCACCGAACTAGAATTTTCGATGAGGTTATCAAAAAAAGGGTCCAAAATTGCTGCGAGGCTTAATGTGAGGGTCGAAGACAATATTTTGCCCGAAGAACTACGACACACAATGTTTGACGTCCGTGATTCTCCTGATGACCCCATTTGGGACCATCCCAAAATTCGTGGTGATGGTAGTGACCTGTTCAGAAGTAAATTAATTCCACGTTCACGTTCACCTTCCGATGATGATGATGATGGAGGCGGTGACCAAAACGTAGATGTTGGTCGTCAAAGGAGAAGATCAGAAACCAGTGATTCACTAAGAGAGCGCACCCCAGAAGCGATTCGTTTCACGGGGGAGTCTCAATTTCTTTTTGCCACCCAAAATGAAGACCATGCTGGATGGCAACAACCAAGAGAAGGAAAACGATCTCGACAGAAAAGACTGCATCCTAAAACGGAAACAGAATCATCTAGGGTATCTTCCAAAGGTTAATGGAACATTCCTGACCAATTTTTTTCCCAAGGTTCGTGGAACCTCCCTTATTCTCAAGGCAACATCCAACCTACCTATGTTTACCCTCATTTTTCTTATGGTAACATGGGAACCTCCCAAAGTGATGATTCCAGTGTACCATCCTACCAAACCCAACTAGATTCCAGCGGTTCTTGGTTTCTTAATATAGAGAGTTGGTTGGCCCCAATGACAAGTGGGTCGGACGTGCAGTCAGCCGATACATTAATGTCGGTTCAACAATACTCGGGATTTCCTATCTTTGAATCATTTGCTCCGTATTGTATGGATCAAGATGCATATGATATACATATTGACCAATTCAGGTTGTACGAGCAAACAATGTCATGGGAATATTACTGTACTGAGTTCGTCCCCACACGTATGCGACTCGAAGCTCATCGGTTTGACATGGGGCGTCTATCATTCTGGGGTTAGCATGTCTTTTATTTTGATTATTAAAATAAAACTATGGGTTGAGTTGTTATGAGGTTGTTTGTGTTTAGTTCTTATATTAGAAACAAATAAAAGTTCTATGAATATCCGCCCGATATTTACGATTTTTTCACCTATGAGTAAAACTATCTTGTGTAATAGTTCTTTCTTAGCTTCCTTGTATGATTTATCGCGTGTTTAATTTACAATGTATATTTTTCTTTTAATTATAAGTTTATACATTGATTCCAGAAGAAAAACACGAAAATATCAGAAAACCTCCCAATTTTTCGAATTTTTCGCGAATATTCGCGAAATATTTCGTGAATTTCTTTTTTGCCAAACCTCCCATATCCGACATGGGGGTCCGGATATTCGAATATTCCGGTTTTTCCCATGTCGGATATTCGGAATTTATCGAAATTTTCACCTATGGTTAAGGGCTTAAAAAGAAAGGTTGTTGACACTAATTTTAGTGTGTTGGTGATACTCTGTCGTATATGCTGGTTGCTTGTTGTAGGCATATATAGGTGAAAAATCGCAAAAATTCGTGAATATTTGACGAATATATATGTTTTTCTAAAAAACGAATATCAAAATATTCAACAAATTGTGATGAATAGTTTACATCTACTCTCGAAATTTTGGATATATCCGTTTTTTTTGGAAATCGGATATCCGCATAGAATCAATATTTTCAACAATGGTTGTAGGTAGTATTTTTTTGTCCTATCATGAATTGTGTAACTAACTCTCTGCCTATATATGCATGGTTACTATGTACAAAAGATGCTTTTAAAATGAAGTCCATATAATTTTATTGATAAAAATAAAATAAATCAGTCCTAACGTCCCAAGTCCTAGCTTGTTTTAATTTCGGCCATTAATTAAACTTTTTTGCCCTTTTGCATTATATTCTTGGTCATCTTGTCCACACCCTGGGATCACATAGGAGCCACTCCCAAAGTCCCACTAAACCATGGTTTGGTACTTTGGTTCCCAATATCAGCAGCAATATGTAAAGGAGTCTTTCCGAGTTCCTTCCGTAGTTGTCTTTCCACTTCAGAAAGTTAGTAACTAATTCTTTCATTTGCTAAACATGCGTCAGCACGTTAACATTTTGATACTTTGCAGCAAAATGAAGGAAACTCGCGCCTTCAAACTCCATACAATCTGGGCACATATATCTGTAATGGCACCAAAATCTCCATTCTATATCGCATTGTGAAGCGATGACCATCTCTTATCTCCCATGCGTAAGTAATGTGTACTACACTACTACCTATTGTAGTTGGTTAGGCTCTTTGGATTGGGGCAAGGAGCTGAATCTAAATAAGCTAAATCGTTTTTAACAACATCGCCTTGGGTGTGGATGTTTAGCATATGAAAAGGTGAAAGGAATAAGCGGGACACCCAGGTTTCAAGATATCATGCTTAACTAGGACAGTTTGTTTGCTCCGTCACAGTAGCTCCGACGTCTGACAGGCAGTGAGGCAGCTCAGATCGACAGTTATGTATTATGTTTGGCTATATGATATATTACTATATGTTGGTACTTGTATTAATTGATCCAGTCTATTAAGTTCTCTTTATTTGCTATATACGTACAGTACATTGATCTGGTGAGCCGACCCTGAGCTAAGATGGGCGTGCTGAGCCAAAAGTAATAGACCGAGCCCTCGTATTTGGTGGGTACGTATATATATACTGATATGCATGTATGCAATAACAAGTGAATACGTACGTCTTTAAAAAACACATTAGCAATAACAAGGACGAAGTCTTGTATTTCTAAATACAGTACAATTCAAGATTGGAGTTATTTCTCGAAATGTAGAATCAGCACGAAACAAACCTGCATGTTGACAGATGCCTAAGCACCACAATTATGCCTTCTTTTAATCAATATCATCCATATAGAATGTAACACGAAAATGTAAAAACAAGAAGAAGTAACGCAAATAGTTATGGCAGTTCGTTTTGAGATGGTCAACACTGCGTAAGACCCCGTCATAAAAGCCACCATCATTGCAAACATTGCACCTAATGAGCATATTGATGCCACATTAAGCTTGTTAACGATATCTTGTCTTTCGTATAGAAAGGTGGTACTCAAATTACTGAATACTGCATAAAGCGAGAATACCAAGGCAAAGTAATTTGATATCATGAATGCTTCAAAAGATGTACTTCTCGAGAATGACGCAAAGCCTAGATTCGGTTCTTCACCAGTACTGTATCCCGCTGGTACTATAATTGCTGCTATGAATGACATTGTGGCAATGAGAGTACCCACCACTAAACCAATGTTGGCTTGATCCAAGAGTTTCTTTTCGCTCATTCTACCATTAATACCTTCACCACGAACACCAGCTATTGTCTTGTCATGATCAAAGGTAATCTTCAGAAAAGAGAAAAGGAACATCGTTAGAAAGTACATGGACACAAAAACACATAGTACGTGATCGATCATATGCTATACATCATGATCCTATTGGAATAAAAACAATAGGTCGTGATCCTAAGAGCTTACCGCATCTAGAACTTTTTGCCCATTTGCATTGGTTGTCATCCTGTCCACCCTATTATTATCAAGGAGGCATTGTGTCATAGACACATTTCCAGATAGAGCAGCAATATGCAAAGGAGTGTTACCATGGACGTTTAAGCCATTCAGAACTTCATCAGATATTACTTCTGATTTCGAAATGTAATCCACGACATGCTTTTGTTGATACATAGCAGCAACATGAAGAAAATTGTGGCCTTGAATGTCAACCACTTCCATACAATCGGGACAGAAATGAATAATATCTTTAACTGCATCCAAATATCCCGTACCTGCAGCAAAGTGAAGAATTGTCCACTTCTGGTCCCATGCCCTTACTTTACTTTGTCGTGGTTGTGTTTTTAGTAACCACTTTCTAATTTTCACTGAAAGGAATAACAACAAACTGTGCTAAGCCTTAACCCATTAAACATATTTAGACTACACTTCAGAAATTGAAAACCATATACATATGTCCACCATGGACCATATGTTCACACTAAAAAGAAATAACAGAATAAGAAAGATCGATAAACAATAAGAAGAAGACTAAAGAAAACCATTTCAAAATAAATAACCAAGATCATGCCCAACACGATCCTCTTCGGACACTCCACACCTCTAACCACACATGTTTTCAGTAAGGGATGAAATGGAACTTAGTTAAAACGCTAGCAAGTTACAAAACTTGGAATTCAATCTTGTTTTCCAACTTGGCAAACAAGGTTAGAGAGACCCCTACACTTTTTTATTAGGTGAAGAACTCCATTAACAATCAACTGTTGAGGGATTACTGTTGAGCCAAAGGCTCACAATATCTAAATCACAGCCCTGCAGTTAATCTCTTCCCCACCTTATTTACAAGAAAGAGTGAGCCAGCCAATCTCTTACCCACCTTATTGTCCCGTACATAACAGTAACACTACTATCGTACGTGGATTATAGTTGAGAGAATTACAGACCTAAGACTTGGTGGGGGGGGGGGGTTTGCAGAATTTTTTATAAAGCCAAAGAAACCATAATTACCTGAAGTGCCATCACCATACATCTGACGCCATTCGGCTTCTCGTACAGCGATCATAATTGGAGTCTCACGATTTCTATTAACACCATAATCAAAATCTGGCTCTTCGACAGTCAACAGTTTCACTAGCTCAAGGTCTTGATGTCCCACAGCCAAGTGCAAAGGGGTATTCCCCTCATTATTGGCTACCCTCAGTAGTTGTAGTCCATGATCAGAGTCTATTTTAATCCACAGTTTCGCTGTTTTGAGGTTGCGCACCTTGAAAGACCTATACAACGCAGTCTCTCCCTTGTGATTTTGCAGTTTACACCACTCATTGAAGTTTAATTTGTCTTCTCTCCAGCCATTTTTTATGTCCTCTTCGACTTTAGCACCAGTATCAAGGAAAAATGCGAGCATAGTGAACGACACTCTACCCCGATGTTTTGAAACATGATGGAGTATAGTGTTCCCTTTCATGTTTTGAGAGAATAATTGTTCAGGACATCTTTTGTAAATCTCTTTACAACAATCTAATTGACCTTCATGTGCAGCTTCAGCAAGAATTCCATTTCCAGTTTCAGATCGGAAGTTCCATAGAACATCTAGTTCAACTCTTTCGAAATAGTCCACATCTCCTTGCTTCACATGATCGAGCGGACTCATGATCTTACCTGATGCTAATTAAACTATTTCCCTAAGGGTCAAGGCTTTCGGAGTTTTAGCTATGAGTTATCATGCAAATATATACTAAAAATTAGAATTAATATAATGGTACAAGGTCATTGTCCAAAAGTCTATTATTTCATTTGATCCAGTCTTGTAAGTTAATTTAGATGACATGGGTGCAGAACCATTCAACTTTTGCTGTGCATTAATCAAATTGGGAGAATGACTGATTTATGAAACCTACTTTCACCGAAGTTTCGAGTTAACTACCATGCAAGTTTCAACTATGCCACTAACTTTTTAAAAATTTCAATTTAACTATTATTCCCAATATTTGGTGCCAGAATCCTGATCGAGTTGGTAAAATTTCATCGATGTGGATAATATAATATATATGCTTTTAAGTGAAATTTAATTCACATTCAATTCGATCAACAAGCTATTGTTTCTGTTGGGGTGCGAGCGGAAGGGTTTTATACTAAGAAGTGGAATATATGATGGAAGGGTTTTATACTAAGAAGTGGAATATATGATGTAGATATGGTGGTAGGAAGTAGAGATGGAGATACACACCGGCCCCAATGGGGTTGTGCAGAGCTCCCTAATAGTACAGTGAAACCTTTCTAAACGCACAGCTCTTGGGACCAACAAACAATGTGCATTTGTAAAGGGTGTGCAAACATATCCCCATTGTATATTGTATATGGGATTAATATTTTTTGTGCGTTTACATGTATAGGGTGTGCGTTTACATATCCCCATTCAATATATGCATGAAGTTGTGACGATGGGATTCTATCATAATGTTATCAACCGGAATACCGGATAAACTGGTAGGCACATGCCTAACCACACACAGAGGCCCAACTTTGCCACTCTCCCAACTGGGTCACGGGCGTACAAAACCAAACATGGGGTCGATCCACCAATACTCCCCCTCAGCAACATATTTATTTTAAAATATTGCTGCAAAGAATCAAACCCGTGATCTCCCAAAACCGTACTGCTTTGTTACCATCTTGTAAATCAGTTTCTCTAAAAGCACGAACTTATAGAGGGAGGCTACCACAATGTATATAAAATCGTGTTGTTTCAAATTTTCATTGAATTGGAAATGATTTTAATTTCAGTAAAAAACTTGTAACATTCATGCTTTGCAAGATTTTGTCAATCAACTCAACGTTCCGGCACTGAAAATTAGCCATATATGATAGTCAAATTAAAAAAATTTAAAAGTTAGTAGCATAGTTGAAATCGGATTTCGGGTTTCAACTTTCGCAGAAGTACATTGCATGAACGGGTCATGCTTCCAATAATATTAAACTTTTGATTAGGTGGGATGAACATGAAGTTCAACTTGCATGTATTAATTACTACTATGGTAATCAAGAAAACCGGATAAATATAGAAACTGAATTTCTGGGTCGATAGTGAATTAGTAGAAATTATTATGTGATGAACTGATCTATACACCCTTTCCTCCCCGTCGTTCTCCCCTGATTTCTTCCTCCAATTCTAAACTCTCTAGGTCTGAAATTATTAACAGAAACCCTTGACCGAGCACTCTTCTATAGGGTGCTTGAAGATGGGTGAAGTAAAAAGCTATACATTGTGCCATCAAGAGAGGAATAGGTAGTTCCAAACAGACTCCAGATGTTGAAGACATGCACGGTGAAAATGGCCGATGTTAAACAGTATGTACCTAGAACATTTAGTTTACTTCAAGAATTTCTAGTGTCTCTTCACACCACTTGGAATCACAAAGCGAGAACACTAACCCAAAGTGGCTAACCGACACTTTTTAAGCCAATTTCTAGCATAAAGCGAGAACACTAACCCAAAGTTATTGGTTCGTCACAGATGCTTCGAAAACATGTACTTTTTGATAACACTGCCAAGGGCCTCAATCTGGCGACTATTCTTCCAATCGGCCCTCCAGTGCGCATTAGAGTTCACTAATAATTTTCTCGATAAACTTGAAAGGTTTATTATTAACTTGTTTAATTAATTCTAATTTCATGCATTTGCTTAATCTAATCTATGCGCTTTTCATATCAACAAATAAATTAAAATACAAAGCATTAATTTCTCCATAAGTTAAAACATTCAAGGTATGCTTTTCTTGATTTCTCCTCTGTACATTCAAGGTATGCCATTTTAATAAAATTTAAAATTCAAATAAGAAAGCTCGAAAGAACTTATTAAACAATATATCTCAGTCAGACAACTTACATGTTGTTGCATTTGAATAAAAAAAGTTGTCAATCTCACACAGGAAAATAGATGATTCAGAACAAAAAACAACAAATGGAAAATTGGGAATTGCTATTATAAAATACCTTGAATGTTTGATTGGTGAGGTTTTCCGTAGCTTGGATTGTTTTTCCTACTTAGACTTGGACCAGTAGTTCTTCTTAAACATCATATCTGAAGTAATTCATAATGAGAATATATCAGCAGTTCTTTTCTATTCAATGCCATAGAAATTTGCTACCACTAACATTCCACAGAGCAGAATGTTTGTATTGCATTACCATCCTCAAGAGAGCCCGAAGAGCAAAAATGAAGAAACAACAACTATTGACACATACAGTTATGGCAATTCGATTTGAAATGGACAACACTGCATACGACCCGGTTATGAATGCAACCATCATTGCGAATATCGCACCTAATGTGCAAAATGTCGCAACATTAAGTTGGTATATGATGTCCTCCCTTCTTAGTAAACGTCTTGTACAAAAATGACTAAACACCGCATAAAGTGAGAACACTAATGCAAAGTTATTTGATATCACAAATGCTTCGAAAGATGCACTTTTTGATAACACTGCCAAGCCTGAATTGGGTCCATCACTGATGTATCCCCCTGGTACTGTAATCCCTGCTGTGAATGAGACTGTCGCAATCAGTGCACCCACAACTAAATCAAAGTCACTTTGGTCCTTAAGTTCTCTCTCATCCATTTTATCCCTTACACCATAAATTTTTGCTTTTTCCTTGTCATAATCAAATGTAATCTTCACCCGAAAAAAGAAAAGAAGAAGAAAAGTTAGAAACATGATACATACATAATAGAAAGAGATTTGCATCTGTATTAACCTATTTCTAGATTAATGCATCAACGGGGTCAGGTCGCTTGGGAGACTTGACCAAATGGGAATGTTTGAGATTGGGGTGGCTGCACCTCGTTGAGATCGAGATTGCCTACGTACTCTAGCTCGGGGGAATTGAACTTAGAGATCAAGCCATCGTAGTTCTGTTTATATAGAAGATAGAAGGGCGTGGATCATGGATCTTGCAGATTATCCGCCATCATAATGAGGATTAATTGTGTAACGAATGAGGAGCGTCTCTGTGTATTAATTGTGTAACTGTCGAAGATATTCTGTGCATTGAATGGTAGCAAGTATGAGTAGGTCGCTGCTGGTCTGGAGGTCGAGTCGTTGTGGTCGAGATGTTGGGAGGTCGGAGTCGTAGCGACCTGATGGATGGATGATTGTGCCACGTGGCTGCTTTTGATTGGCTGGAGTATGTAGTACCCCTACATAAGCCCCCTCTTTTTAGGTTGGCTGTGGAAGGCGGGCTGAAAAGACTTAATGCACCAATCGATGTTGATTTGAGGTTAACTTTTCGAATTTGTACACGTGGCAGTCATGCAGCGATGTCTGGGATAATCATGGCGCTCTTACGGGGAAGTGGAGGAGTTTCATCGAGCAGTTAGATGTGCAGTTATGGCAACTGACGCACGTATTGCTTGATTGGATATCTGTCGTGCACGTGGATTGATCCAACGGTGGATGCGAACCGTTTTCGTGAGTGGGGAATAACTGCAATGCATATGGATGCTTTGGTAGATCTTAGCCGTTCATCTGTTTCGAATCGATGGCTGAAATTGGTCATGCTACAGTATATAAGCTGTACTTACGTTGAGAAGGGTTTACCTATCTCGACTTTATTTGAATTGCTGCCGCTTTTTGCTTTGCGATCTGAAGAGATTTGAGAGCTCGTGAGGTTTGTTTTCTTCCCTTTCTTTTCTTTGATCTTCTGTTTTCTTCTGAATTGTTATATACTGCTTGAGAGAAAAATGTCTGAAGGTAGTGATTCCCAAAATGATAATCTGAGTGGTGGTGGTGAGGAGATTGAGTCTGAGAATACTCAATCTGACACTCCGTCTTCTGTTCGTGGTGAGGAGATGGATAGCCCCCAGAGTAGTGGTTCTCATGGGCCAGACTCTTCTGATGATGAATTGGTAGAGGGAGACGATGGTGCATTTTGTAGAGTTGTGAATATGGATTATGTACATAGGCATTTTGCTGTTAGGAGGGTTTATGATCTTAGATCGATTAGGCATTTGGAGATTAGATTTCTGGGAGATCGTTTACTTTCTCCTGACTATCGACCCAATAACCCATCTTCTACTGTATTTACTTTAAACCAATTTCGTGCTGGGCTGAGGTTGCCATTGTCTCGGTTGGTGGTTGACCTGTTGAATGCTATAGGTCGAGCCCCCTGCCAGATGAATGGTAATTTATGGCGGAATATGAGGGTAATTGATGACCTCAACAAGCTGCACAAGTGGAACATTTCTGTGAAAGATGTACTGAACCACTTCAGCTTTAAACGTTCCTCCAAGGTTGAACTCTCGGGCTATAACATGCAAGTTAGGCCAGACCGTTTGCCTTTGATTTATCCAGTAAGCAGCGAGCCATGGTGGAAAGAGCCCATGCTGCTTACTGGGTCAATTGTTGAAGGAGATATTCAGTTGCGTCATGTGACTAGAAATGACGCTCGTAAGTTTGTGGTCTTTGGTTCTAGGGTTGTTGATCCATCTTCCTGCTCTTTGACTTGACTACTGTTTATTTTTGTTGCAGCGATCAGGGACGATCATTTAGTGAGGAAGAACGATCTGCAGTCTGCTCTCAACAGTTTTGGTAACTTGAGTGACCGGCGGAAGATCGAGTTCCTACCCCATCTAAAGGAGCATTTTACTTCTAAAGGTGGTCCGAAAACTGTTTGGGACGAGCTCGAGAGGAGGAAAGCTTTGAAAAAGACTTTTATGGCTTCAGTGCATAAATCTGGTGGGCGATCTGGTGGCAGCTCGCGAGCTGGTGATAGCGAACGGGCTGGGGGTAGCTCGAGGCAGGGGGAGAGAGAACGTTCTGCCAGTGCAACTCGGAGGTCTGAGAAGGATCGACCTCTTGGGCAGGAACGAGCTGTGGAGAGGGAGCTACATGTGGAGAGGGAGCGGTCTGTTGGTAATGTAGTGACGAGTCCTCCAGTTGCAGGTCCTCCTGCCTCGCTTCCCAAGTTATCTGCCTTGGCTGGGAAGAAGAGGTCCTTCTCGGGGAGCCTCAAGCTGACGGAGCTCCCAACTATGCCAGCTCCTGTTGCTTCAATGCCTGTGACTTCTCCTGGAATGTCTGCTTTGTCCAGGAAGACTGCTGCTCGGCCTTTGCATAAAGGCAAAGGTATTTTGTCTGAATTCCGCCCCGGGCCATTTGATTATTTGGATGGTCAAGGAGAGAAGCACGTCGTGTATGATAATGACAGTGCTATCGATGACCCTTGCGTTGCCCGGGCTGTGAATGAGGGTACCGTCCTGGCTGTTGATGCCCAAGTAGTGAAGTCACAGCCCTTGCTGGTGACCTGCTCGAAAATCAACTCGGCCCTTTCTTTGGTGAGTTTGATCATGAGTCAAATTTACTTTATTTATGTTTGGACATTTAGGTTAAACTCTGTTGTTGCTTGCAGCTCAATGCCAGCTTCCAGGAGGTGCGTATGGTCGCTGAGATTGGTGCTCAGGCTGAAATTGAGTTGAAGCAGCTCAATGAAAAGCTTGAGCAGGTGAAGAACATTGCTGCCGTTGCTGAGTGCAAGGTGAAGGACAGGGACATGCAGGTTGCGGCGCTGAAGGAGACGGTGGAGCAGCTGAAGGAGCGCAACGCTGCTTCTCAAGCTTCTGTTGAATACTGGCAGAGGTTATGTCAGGAGAATGAAGCGGCGTGGAAGGCTTACTGCGAGCAGGTGTTGAAGGCTGTATCTGGGTCGCCCGAGGGAGAGGAGACGCGAGGTGGTGCTGAAGAAACTTTGACACCAGCTCAGGACACCTTGATGGGCCCTAGCGACCAGGTCGCTGGTGATGTTACAGATGGTGGTGTTTCCGGCGAGCTGCCTGCGCAGCAATGAACTTGCCTTGGTTCCCATTTTCTTGTATTGGGTAACCTTGTGCAAAGTTTGCTTCTTGCACTCCTTCTTTTCCCTTTCTTGTATTGGGTAACCTTGTGCAAGGCTTGCACTCCTTGTTCTTGGGCTTGCTTCCAGAGCGCAGTACTTAGAGCCCCCTTGTGAATCTTTAGTGTACCTTCATTTGTCTTTTGCATGTAACAGCAGTATTCGGTTTTTACTTTGATGAGTTTGTAAGAAACCTTTCTGAGCAGCTAGTTTCCGGGGAGTCCTGGTAGCTCGTTCAGAAGGCAGGTAGACGAGATGAATGGCTGCAAGCAGGACGCACTGAAACAGTTCCTCTTGTATGCCTTAGATTTTTTTTTGGTTGTACCTGTAATCGTTAGAATCTCATCAAGTAAAAAATGAATTCAACTTTTTACCTTATATTGTTGTTCCTGTTAGTTTGCCTGCTTGAAAGGGACCTGCAGACAACAAGTGCTAATCGTGGTGTTGGTTCCGTTGGGAGACCAGGTCGCATATATCTTAGTTGTGTTGTGCTTAGGTCGTGGGAGGGGAATGACCAATGCACCAAGTTAAGTTGTTAATGATGTAACTTAACAAAATTTAGATTATCAAAGGGACTAGATTTTTGATAATTGGAGGTCGAGGGAGTCGACATTTATTAGCCATTCATGTTTGAGCAGAGATGAAGGCAAAAGTGAGTTTATTCATTGAAATGCAACGAACAGATGCTTACACTTCACTGATGAAACTTTTTTAAATGATAAGCATTCCATGGGTTCTTGATGATCTCCCCTTCTGGTGTTTGAAGACGATAAGAACCGTTGCTCTGGACCTTTGTGATAATGTAAGGGCCTTCCCAATTGGCGTTCAGTTTGCCAATAGTGTCCTTTCTTTTGTTAGTGAACATTTTCCTTAGGACTAGTTCCCCTGGCTGGAAGGATCTAGGTCGCACGCCTTTGTTATAAGCTCGCTTTAGTCTCTGTTGGTATTGTTCTAGCTTTATGGCGGCGTGGTTCCGTCGTTCTTCGAGGAGGTCGACCCCAAACGACCATACTTGATTGTTGAGTTCAGTGTCGACCAGAAGTGATTTGGTCGTTCCAAATGTTAGCTCGGTGGGAATGACTGCCTCAACTCCGTAGCATAGGCTGAAAGGTGACATCCCAGTGGACGTACGAGGTGTTGTCCTATAGGCCCACAGGATGTTTTCCAATTGCTGTGGCCATTGATCGTGCTGGTCTTCGAGCTTCTTCTTTAAGTTATTTAGGATCTGTCGATTTGCAGCTTCGACCTGGCCGTTGGCTTGTGGGTATCTTGGAGTTGACCTTGAATGCTCGATTTTCCACAGTTCGTAGAATGCCTTGATATTCTTGCCAACGAACTGAGTGCCATTATCTGTGACTACACGTTTTGGTAATCCAAACCTTGTGATGATGTTTTCCCACATGGATCTTTGGACATCCTTTTGGGTAACATTGGTTAGTGCGACAGCTTCTACCCACTTAGTGAAATAGTCCACAGCCACTAGAACGAACCTCTTTTCAGACTTCTTCTCTTTGATTAGGGGGCCCATGATGTCAAGCCCCCACATGTGGAATGGCCATGGTGCAGTGATGTTGATTAGATCATTTGGATGCTGGTGTTGCTTATCGGCAAATCGCTGGCACTCTTTGCACTTCAAGACGAATTTCTTAGCATCTTCCTTCATTCTTGGCCAGAAGTATCCTTGGTTGATTGCTTTATGGGCTAAGGTACGCCCACCGGAATGGTTTCCACATTCCCCTTCATGGATTTCTTGAAATATCATCTGGCCTTGCTTGGGGATGAGACATCGTAGTAACAAACCAGTTGCAGATTTTCTGAAGAGTTTACCCTCTTGGATTCTGTACATGTTTACTTTATGTAGCAATTGACTGGCTTCCTTTTTGTTGGATGGTAGGACACCAGTCTGAAGGTAAGTCATGAAAGGTTCCATCCAGGTTCCTTGGATGTCCTCTGTAGTTGTCTCTAGTAGATCCAAGATTTGATGGACTTCTTCTTCCTTTAATAGGTATGCGGGCTGTGTATTGATGGCAATAGTGAGAGCCCGCGGCTTGTCTGACTCAATCTTGGATGCTAAAAATGCTAGTGAATCAGCATGTCTGTTGTCATCTCTAGGTATGTGATCAATTGTGAAAAAGCTGAGTTTGCTGATGAGCTCTTTTGCTTTGCTGGCATATCTGATTAGGTTAACCCCATTGATCTGATAATTGTTGGTAATCTGATTGACTACCAGTTGTGAATCACTGTATACCTTGAGGCGAACTGCCTGTAGCTCGACGGCCATCTGTAGGCCCTGGATGAGTGCTTCATACTCGGCCTCGTTATTGGAGGTCGAGAAGTCTAGACGAGTTGATCTCTCGAGCTGTGAACCTTCAGGGGAGATTAACACATCACCTATGCCACTTCCGTTGGAATTGTGGGAACCATCTACATACAGCTGCCAAGTGTCTGGAGGGTTGTCTTGGAACTGCCTTGTTTCAGGTTCTGGTTCCCAATTGACATCCTCTGCTGGATAGTCTACTAAGAAATCTGCGACGTCCTGACCTTTGACGGCCTGGCGTGAGACGAACTCAAAAGTGTAATCACCCAGCTCGGCTGCCCATCGAGCCATACGACCTGTTTTGTTTTTCTTTTCTAGTATGTGGCGTAATGGCTGATCGGTGATTACTTTTACAGTGTGGGCTTGGAAATAAGGTTTGAACTTGCATGCAGCGTAAAGTAAAGCTAATGCTAACTTCTCTAGAGGTGTGTACCTTATTTCGGCCTGTTGTAAGACCTTGCTTGTGAAGTAGATAGGTCGTTCGACTTGTTTGTCTTCCTTGAAGAGTACTGCGCTGATGGCAAAATCTGAAGTTGCGAGGTAAACGCCAAGTACATCACCATCGTTGGGTCTAGTGAGAACTGGTGGAGTAGACAGATACGCCTTGAGATCGTTGAAGGCCTTCTCGCATTCTTCTGTCCACTCATATGTAGCCCCCTTCTTTAGGATGTGAAGCATTGGCCGACATTTGTCTGATGCTCTTGAGATAAATCTGTTCAGAGCTGATACCATCCCGTTGAGTTTCTGAATTTGCTTTTTTGTTGTTGGGCTTGGCATGTTTATCAGGGCTCTGATCTGGTCTGGATTTGCTTCAATTCCTCTTCTGGTAACTAGGTATCCGAGGAATTTGCCTGATGCCACTCCGAATAGGCACTTCTCTGGATTAAGACGCATTCTGTATTGTCTCAACCTTTGGAATGTCTGGTCGAGATTGTACAAATGGTTCTGCTGCTCACTGCTCTTCACTAGCATATCGTCTATGTAGACCTCCATTGTTCGACCTAGGAGGTCGTCGAACATTCTGGTGACCAGTCTTTGATAGGTCGCACCTGCATTCCGCAACCCGAATGGCATAACTTTATAGCAGAAAATACCTTGTTCTGTTGTGAAGGAGGTCTTTTCTTGGTCAGGCTCGTACATTGGGATTTGGTTATACCTTGAGTATGCATCCATAAATGACAGTAGCTCGAAACCGCATGTCTGATCGACTAGCCTATCGATTCGTGGCAGTGGGAATGAATCTTTAGGACAAGCTTTGTTCAAACTTGTGAAGTCGATGCAGACTCTAGTTTTCCCATTTTTCTTTAAGACTGGTACGATGTTGGCTAGCCAGTCTGGGGTATCGACTTCTCTGATGAAGCCAACCTGCTTAAGTCTGCTTATTTCTTCGTTGACAGCATCGTGAAATTTGGGAGCAAGTCTCCTTGGTTTCTGCTTTACAGGTCGATAATTGGGATTGACCCATAACTTATGGCATGCAATTGATGGATCTATTCCGGGCATATCGATATACGACCAAGCGAAAACATCTTTATTAGTTGAAAGGAAATTTACAAAGTTTTGGAACTTATCTTCTTTCAACTCAGCACCTACATAGACATACCTTGGGTCCTCATCTGACCCAATATTCACTCGCACACCTGGATCAGTACTGCCAAGGTTAAGCTTGGGGGAGCTCGCTTGCTCCTTCTGTAATTGCTATTTAGCAGGTTCAGTCTTCTCTTTGGATGGGCTGTTTGACTTGTTGTTGCCCTCTTGAGCCTCTGTTGTGATCGGGCTCTTTCCTTTGTTGTCAGCCTCCTTGGTTCCAAAAGTGGATGGCTTTGAAGGTGGCACAGCTTCTATAATGTCGTGGCATTCTTGTGCGACATTCTGATTGCCGCGAATTTCCATTATCCCATGAGGGCCAGGATAGCGGAATACTTGGTGATAGGTCGATGGGACTCCCCTCATGGCATGTATCCACTTTCGACCCAGAATTGCGTTGTACTTGCTTGGGATGTTGACAACGCTGAATTTGGCCGTGACGACGACCTTGTCTTCTTTTTTGCCCGCGGTGACGGGCAACATTATTTCTCCCTTAGGATCTTCCCTGGAATGGTTGAATCCTAAGACTGGAGTGAAGTTTGGGAGGAGCACTGAATCGGGCAACCTCATGTCCTTGAAGGTCCTGTACATGAGAATGTTGCAGGACGCTCCAGAGTCAATGAATACTCTCTTCACAGTGTAATCTGCTATTCGCAGCTCAATGACTAAGGCGTCATTGTGAGGACTAACCACCTTGTTGAGATCGTCCTCGGTGAACGTGATGTCTGAATCTTGGCGAGCAGGGATGTTGATACGAGCTGCTCGCCCAGTGATAGAGTAGACATGGTGGAGATGCTCTACTCGTCGCTTCTTGTCTCTTGAAACCGGGGTGGAGTAGGTTTCATCAATCATGTAAACCACATGATCATTAGATTCACTGTCACTATCCACTTTATTTGCGACCTTCTTGTTGATTTGGTCGCGTAGGTCACCTGTTGGACCTAGACGCTGTGAGAGGCTACGCCCTCTGCTGCGGACTGGGCTTGCGGAGGCCGTTCTGGCCTTGCTGTTGGTTCTTTTGGGCGAGCGGGAAGGCGTTCTGGATTGCTTCCTTGCTCGCTTGGCTGTTGCATCCTCATTCCTTCCGAGGATCCAATTGTTGAGCCTCTTTTCATCGGCCCATGTTTGGAGTGCGCGTTTCAGAACGCGACAGTCATCTGTCTGATGACACCATACCTTGTGGACTTTGCAGTACGGGCGACCAGACGTATCCTCCAGCTGTGTGGAGATGGGGACCTTGCACCAATGGTTGTGCTTGATCCGCTCATAAATATAACCGGCTGGACGCGTGAACCGGTGATATTCTCGTTGCTCAGTGGGCAACGACTTAGCTCTAAACCTCTTTCCGTCAGAACGAGGTCGCTTGGTTGAATCAGTCTCCACATTGTTGACTACGTGATTCTTTTCCCTCCCAGTGAGGGCTTCTTCGAGCTTGATATATCGGTCGACTTTCAGATATAGCTCGTCCAGTGATGATGGTCTCTTCATGGCTAGAGACTTGTAGAGGTCCGATCCTTGGATCAGACCGTGAGAGAAAGCAATAGTTGCAAAGGTCTCGTGCTCCTTCGCGAAATCCTGGATGGAATGTAATTCAGATTTAAATCGAACAAAGAATGTGCTCAGAGACTCACCATTCTGCTGCTTGACTTTGAATATTGAATCGATGGTGACGGGGCGTTTCTTGTTGTGGATGTAAAATATGACAAATTGTTTCTCGAGCTCTGCAAACGAGCTGATGGATCCTGGCTTCAATCGGTGAAACCAGTCGAGAGCCGGTCCGGTGAGGCTGGACTGGAACAGCAAACACAAAAGGTGATCTTCTTTGATCAATGGAAGGGACTTCCGGAATCCCTTGACGTGGTCGGTTGGATTTCCGACTCCTGCATACTGGTCAAACTTGGGAGCATTCAGCTTGTTAGGCAAATCGTGCTCCAGGATCTCCTTGGAGAAAGGAGATTCCTGGAACTGTTGGAGGGACTGGACAGCAAGTTGCTCCGCAGTGTGGTTCTTGGAGCGGTATTGAGCCTGGGAGGCTTTGAATTCCGCCAGTTGTTGGCTTAGCTGCTCGTACTTTTGGTTGGAGTCATCAATAGGAATGACTCCATGTCCGCCATTTTCACCTTGTGCGGGATTGGTAGTTTGCGCAACTCTTAGCTGTGCGTTTTCCTCCTGAAGACTTCTGATTTGGTCTTGCAGGTCCTGGATGGTAGTCATTGAGATGGATGAATTTGGAAAGGGTTTTGATTTTCTAGTTGGGTGGGAGGGTTGGATTTTCGATATGATCGAATTCCTTTAAGTCGGCGCCAAATGTATTAACCTATTTCTAGATTAATGCATCAACGGGGTCAGGTCGCTTGGGAGATGTAAACCCCCTCTTTTATGTTTTATGCTAATTTTAATTTAGAATTAAAAGTAATTGGGTATAAGTCCCTGGACCAAGGGTTTAAGCATAATTACTATAAAGTAGTGGACTATGGTTTAAATCACCCAAACTTGAAGAAAACATATCACGAACAGATCTGGTTGGTTGCTTGTAGTTCGAAAACACGTCAACACGATTGAATTCGGATTAATCATGAACCGTTAGCTCAGCCCACTAATTGCTCTATGTAGAGATTGAAACAAGGGTTTGTTCGCATAGTTTTTAACAAAGAGAAGGGTTTGCGACAGCGAGAGAGAGAGAGAGATCGAGAGTGGCGGCGCTGCGATCAATTGAAGAAGAATAGAAGAAGAAGAAAGAGAGAAGAAACAGTAGTTGTGGTGTCGATAATTCGGACGAGGAGTTGCAGATTTGCAGGAAAACCATTAGAGGCAAAAGGAAGAAGACGACCAGTAGTAGAACAGTGAGTGGATGTTGTTTTGGTTAAGTTAATTTAATTTAATTAAACTAAGTAAGTTTAACTTTGGTGGTGGGGTATAACTGTGAGGGGACTTTATGTTTCTTTTAAAAAAAAATTGGTTATATCTGTTGATTGAAGCAGAGAACTTAAGGACTTATATAGAGTTGGATATATATAACTTACTGTACACAGTATTCACTTATATAACTTCTTCTTATATATTTAGCTTAGTTGTTATGCACTTGTGTGATAAAAAAATTTAAGTTAGAGATGATCAGATCATGCTAAATTACTGTACACAGTATTCACTATTCACTCATTGTGACGATTTATGATTTTTCCTTAGTGTCAATTCTCTTGATTTGATTTTATCTTTGATATATGAAAGTATAATGAGATTTGGGTGGTAGTGATTATATAGTCTTATTAGTGATTGGGTATAGGTTGTGAAGTGTTGTTTGGGTGTAATGATTGATTTGTAGTGATTGAGATACAGTGTCGAGACTTGAGATGCCATGAATTATATATTATTGCACTAACACAGTTTTGCAGGAGGATAGGTCAATTAACATTTCTTGCAGGGCTCGACCTATCCTAATAGGAGGCGCAGCTCAGGTAATGTATTATTATAATATATAATATTTATTTAGTAAACGAGATAAGTGTATAAAGACCGCGGAGTCTGTTATATTATTGTTTTTGGGAATGGAGTTCCCTACCCTTGTCTACTCATACCAGCATAATTTGCTGACCCATGTTGCTTGTTTTGCACGTGGGTACGTATCCTTATGGAGCGTAGGCGGAGGAGAGGAGCCAGTTGAGTACGCTCAGGAGCAACACCAGGAGGCTCGTGTAGATCCAGTGGTTCGGGAAGGAGTTTGAGATCGTAGAAGTTATATTTCACAGTAGGTTTAGTTCTTTGATTCGTTGTTAGTTGATTACTCAAGTTTATTTCATTTATTGGATTATTATTGATTGGGGAAGACAATACCTCCGTAGAAGTTGTTGAATTTTATTATTGGAGTTGTGTAATTCGATATTTGGAGTTTTTGGATTATATATGAAAATTATTGGGAGTTCAATTTATTTGTGTTGAAGTATCTGTCTTTAATGGTTATGGATTTTACCTTGTGCAAATGTTTATTTAGATTACTGTCCCGATCCTTTGTCCTTTTATTGGCTTATCGAGGGTAATTTTGTAAATTCTCTCTTTTTTGCAAATTTTTGGATTTTAGGGTCGTGACAGTTTTCTTGGTATCAGAGCGCTTGGTTAACTTAGGCCGAGAAGGTCTAGGTGATCCTCGGAATGTGGAATGGGTGATAAGTTTGAAGGAGTTGGGTGATTATCTAATAATAATTTAATCTTTTGAATGAAGGTCATGGCGGGAAGAGGACGTGGTCAAGTCTATCAGTTGACTCAAGATCAGATGAATCAGCTGTTGCTAGCAGTTGCAGGCAACAATGGGGGTAATGGTGACCCATTTGCCAAGAGGAACAAAGACTTCCTCAATCTGGGTGGTATCAAATTCGATGGTAAGGGAGACGGGAAAGCTGCAGTGTTATGGCTCCATCAGACAGAAGCCGTGTTTGCAAAGATGGTGTTGACTGAAGTTCAGAAGCAAGAGCTCGCTTCCCATCAGTTAGAGGGTGGAGCATTACTTTGGTGGGACGCTTTGAAGGTCGGGCTTGACCTCACCACTCTGACTTGGGAGGAGTTCAGGAATACTTTTGAAGGGAGATACCTTTCGAGTGCTTACAGAGACCGATTAGTGGACGAATTTCTGAATCTGAGGCAGGGTATTATGACTGTAGCGGAATATACGAATCGATTCAATGAGTTGTCCATGTTTGCTCCACACATGGTGGATACAGTCGAGAAGAGAAATCACCGCTTCATTAAGGGCCTAGGGCACTATGTGTCGAAGCAACTGATTCCATTTGAGCACGAGCCATTTGATAGAGTCCTGAACCTCGCAATGAAGTATGAGGAGAAGGAACAGGAGTTTAGAACTGAGAAGAGCAAAAAGGCAGGTGATAACTTCAGAGACAGGAACCGACACAAGCCTTATGATCCTAACTTCAGGGGTCGGCGTTATGATAACAACCCCGAGAGGAACCAGGGTTACAACAGGCCACCGGGAGATAACCAGGGTTTCAGACACCGTGGTGGGTATGGGCGTGGTGACAACCGAGCTAGAGCAGGAGCGCCACCACCACCACCAGCACCAGGGCAACCTGCCCCAGGTTTGCCTTATAGGCCAGCACCTTTACAGTTACCAGCGCCAGGAGCATTAGCAGGGCCGATCAGGGGTAACTGTTGGAACTGTGGAGGACCAGGACATCGTTCTGCTGAGTGTCGTCGACCAGTGAACAACAACCCGGGGAGGCCAGCACCTCAGCCGAACCGAGGGAGAGCCTTTGCTGTTTTGCCCGCATTTCAGGGATTGGAAGGTACTTTTGATTTTTCTCAATTTAGATTCCGAGTGTTATTTGATTCTGGTGCATCGCATTCATTTATTGCTAAGCAAGTAGTAGACAAGTATCAGATTGCGACTACACCTTTACCTCAACCTTTATACCTTCGGACACCTATGGGAGGGTCGACTTGTTTGTTTTACCAGTGTAAGAACTTTGTTCTAACATTCATGGGTAGACAGTTTGTTATCGATCTAGTTGTTTTAGATTTTGAGGGCTATCAGTTTATTTTGGGTTTTGATTGGTTGAGTCGTTATCATGTGATTTTGGATTGTGCTGGGAGGAGAGTTATAGTGGATACACCGGGTTTACCCACATTGGTACACAGTTGTGTTAGTAGGGATGATTCGATTATGTCCAGCTTTTTGATGTCTATGGCTACCCAGTCGATCGATATTAGTGATGTGGCGATAGTTAAGGATTATCTAGATGTGTTTGAGGAGATTCCGGGTTTACGACCCAAGAGAGAGGTGGAGTTCCGTATTGATTTGTTGCCAGGAACGGCACCTATTTCTAAGACTGCTTACAGGATGGCGCCTAAGCAGTTGGAAGAGATGAAGACCCAGCTGGAGGAGTTGCTTAAGAAAGGGTATGTGAGATTTGATGTTTTATTTGATTTGGTTTATTCTTTTGGTATATATGTGTGAGCCTTTTGAGGTGTGTATGAACCACAGGTTCATACGTCCCAGCAATTCTCCATGGGGAGCTCCAGCTATCTTTGTCTCTAAGAAGGATGGGACTTTGAGGATGTGCATTGATTACCGTGAGTTAAATAAGGTGACGATCAAGAACAAATATCCACTACCGAGAATAGATGATTTGCTTGATCAGTTGAAAGGAGCAGCTGTGTTTTCTCAGTTTGATTTGAGGACGGGTTACCATCAGATGGGTGTAGAGGAGAAGACTATACCACTGACTGCTTTCAGAACTCGATATGGATTGTATGAGTTTCCAGTAATGCCTTTTGGGTTAACTAATGCTCCAGCATTTTTCATGGATTTGATGAACCGGATTTTTAGGCCTTATCTTGATAAGTTTGTGATCGTATTCATTGATGATATTTTGGTGTATTCTAAGGATGCTCAGGAGCATGCGAAACATTTGAAGACAGTGTTGCAGATATTGAGAGATCACAAGCTATATGCTAAGTTTAGCAAATGTCATTTCTGGAAGAATGAGGTGCATTTCTTAGGTCACGTGATATCCAGAGAAGGGATTGCCGTTGACCCTGAGAAGGTTACTGCAGTTAGGGATTGGAAACAACCAACCAACCCTACAGAGATTCGAAGCTTTTTGGGATTAGCTGGATATTACCGTCGTTTCATTGAGAAGTTCTCGCTCATAGCTGAGCCATTGACCAGACTTACGAGGAAGAATGTGAAGTTCTTGTGGACTGATGACTGCGAGAGAGCTTTTCAGGAGCTTAAGCAGAGGTTGACTTCAGCGCCAGTGTTAGTTATACCGGTTAGAGGTGGCAAGCTTGTGGTATTCACAGATGCTAGTGGTACAGGACTTGGTTGTGTTTTGATGCAGGATGGGAGAGTGGTCTCTTATGCTTCTAGACAGTTGAAGCAACATGAGCGAAAATATCCAGTGCACGATTTAGAATTAGCAGCTGTGGTGTTTGCTTTGAAGATTTGGCGTCACTATTTATATGGAGAGAAGTTTGATCTTTATACCGACCACAAGAGTCTAAAGTACTTGTTCTCTCAGAAGGATTTGAACATGAGGCAGCAGAGATGGATGGAGTTCATTAGCAGTTATGATTTTCAGATTCAGTATCAGCCTGGGAAGGGTAATGTAGTTGCAGATGCTTTGAGTAGGAAACATGCCACCGTTGCTATGATGATGATGGAGGAGTGGAAATCTCTGGAGACTATAGCGTCTCATGATGTGTACTTACAGCAGGGAGGTGAACAGGTCACCATTTGTTCTATGGAGGTGAAACCTATGATGATTAGCTTGATTGTGTCCAAGCAGCATGAGGACCCTTTCTTGCTCCGAAAGCTTGGGCAGTTAGTTGTGGATTTGTTAGATGATTGTCCCACAGAATGGTCAGTTGGTGTTGATGGAGGTTTGAGGTATAGAGATCGGTTGTGTGTTCCTGATAAGGATGGTTTGAGGAAGAATGTTATGGATGAGGCCCATCGTTCTCGTTTCACTATTCACCCTGGTGGAACGAAGATGTACAAAGACCTGAAGAGGACTTATTGGTGGGAAGGAATGAAGAGAGACGTTGGAGAGTATGTTTCTAGGTGTTTGACATGTCAGCGAGTGAAGGTCGATCATCAGAAGCCGTCAGGGTTACTTCAGCCTTTGTCTATCCCTCAGTGGAAGTGGGAGCACATTTCCATGGATTTTATTGATGGTTTGCCTAGATCACAGAGAGGCAATGAATCCATTTGGGTTGTCGTCGATCGATTGACTAAGTCAGCTCATTTTCTCCCTATTTCTATGAATAGGAATGCAGATAAGCTAGCAAAGAAGTATGTGAAGGAGATTGTCAGACTACATGGTGTTCCGGTTAGCATTGTTTCAGACAGAGATCCTATATTCACTTCCGAGTTCTGGGGTAGTTTTCAGCGTGCCATGGGTACGAAGCTTAACTTGAGTACTGCTTATCATCCCCAGACAGATGGACAGACTGAGCGGGTAAACCAGATCCTAGAGGATATGTTACGTGCGTGTGCACTCAGCTTTGGGGGAGAATGGGAAGAACATCTACCCTACGCAGAGTTTGCTTACAATAACAGTTTTCAGGCGAGTATTGGTATGGCACCATATGAGGCACTGTATGGTAGGCCATGTAGGTCACCAGCGTGTTGGGCAGAGGTTGGTGATACTGCGATTCTTGGACCAGTGATGGTTCGCGAGACTACAGAGAAAGTAGATATCATTCGACAGAGATTGAAAACGGCTCAAAGCCGAATGAAGAGTTATGCAGATAATAGGAGGAAGCCACTCGAGTTTGCTGTAGGGCAGAAAGTGTTGCTGAAGATCTCCCCGATGCGTGGAGTAATGAGGTTTGGTAAGAAGGGCAAGCTGAGCCCTAGGTATGTGGGACCGTATGAGATCACTGACAGAGTAGGACCGTTGGCTTACAGGCTGGCATTGCCACCTGTTTTGGAGAAGATACATAATGTATTCCATGTTTCTATGTTGAGAATGTGGAAAGGAGATGATAAGGATGAAGAGGATGAAGGAGTAGACTACGCGCAGTTAGATATTTATGATCCAGAGCAGTTAGAAATTAATGAAGATGTTACCTATAGAGTGAGGCCAATTACTATCATTGATAGAGATGAGAAACGACTAAGGCGAAAGACATTGAAGCTGGTAAAAGTGCAGTGGAGTGACGATCCGAGCGATGTCACATGGGAGCTGGAGGACAAGGTGCAAGCTAAGCACCCGGAACTGTTCGATTGATCTTTCTTCCAAATCTCGAGGCAGAGATTTCTTTTGAGGTGTGTATGAATGTAAACCCCCTCTTTTATGTTTTATGCTAATTTTAATTTAGAATTAAAAGTAATTGGGTATAAGTCCCTGGACCAAGGGTTTAAGCATAATTACTATAAAGTAGTGGACTATGGTTTAAATCACCCAAACTTGGAGAAAACATATCACGAACAGATCTGGTTGGTTGCTTGTAGTTCGAAAACACGTCAACACGATTGAATTCGGATTAATCATGAACCGTTAGCTCAGCCCACTAATTGCTCTATGTAGAGATTGAAACAAGGGTTTGTTCGCATAGTTTTTAACAAAGAGAAGGGTTTGCGACAGCGAGAGAGAGAGAGAGATCGAGAGTGGCGGCGCTGCGATCAATTGAAGAAGAATAGAAGAAGAAGAAAGAGAGAAGAAACAGTAGTTGTGGTGTCGATAATTCGGACGAGGAGTTGCAGATTTGCAGGAAAACCATTAGAGGCAAAAGGAAGAAGACGACCAGCAGTAGAACAGTGAGTGGATGTTGTTTTGGTTAAGTTAATTTAATTTAATTAAACTAAGTAAGTTTAACTTTGGTGGTGGGGTATAACTGTGAGGGGACTTTATGTTTCTTTTAAAAAAAAAATTGGTTATATCTGTTGATTGAAGCATCGAACTTAAGGACTTATATAGAGTTGGATATATATAACTTACTGTACACAGTATTCACTTATATAACTTCTTCTTATATATTTAGCTTAGTTGTTATGCACTTGTGTGATAAAAAAATTTAAGTTAGAGATGATCAGATCATGCTAAATTACTGTACACAGTATTCACTATTCACTCATTGTGACGATTTATGATTTTTCCTTAGTGTCAATTCTCTTGATTTGATTTTATCTTTGATATATGAAAGTATAATGAGATTTGGGTGGTAGTGATTATATAGTCTTATTAGTGATTGGGTATAGGTTGTGAAGTGTTGTTTGGGTGTAATGATTGATTTGTAGTGATTGAGATACAGTGTCGAGACTTGAGATGCCATGAATTATATATTATTGCACTAACACAGTTTTGCAGGAGGATAGGTCAATTAACATTTCTTGCAGGGCTCGACCTATCCTAATAGGAGGCGCAGCTCAGGTAATGTATTATTATAATATATAATATTTATTTAGTAAACGAGATAAGTGTATAAAGACCGCGGAGTCTGTTATATTATTGTTTTTGGGAATGGAGTTCCCTACCCTTGTCTACTCATACCAGCATAATTTGCTGACCCATGTTGCTTGTTTTGCACGTGGGTACGTATCCTTATGGAGCGTAGGCGGAGGAGAGGAGCCAGTTGAGTACGCTCAGGAGCAACACCAGGAGGCTCGTGTAGATCCAGTGGTTCGGGAAGGAGTTTGAGATCGTAGAAGTTATATTTCACAGTAGGTTTAGTTCTTTGATTCGTTGTTAGTTGATTACTCAAGTTTATTTCATTTATTGGATTATTATTGATTGGGGAAGACAATACCTCCGTAGAAGTTGTTGAATTTTATTATTGGAGTTGTGTAATTCGATATTTGGAGTTTTTGGATTATATATGAAAATTATTGGGAGTTCAATTTATTTGTGTTGAAGTATCTGTCTTTAATGGTTATGGATTTTACCTTGTGCAAATGTTTATTTAGATTACTGTCCCGATCCTTTGTCCTTTTATTGGCTTATCGAGGGTAATTTTGTAAATTCTCTCTTTTTTGCAAATTTTTGGATTTTAGGGTCGTGACAGGAGACTTGACCAAATGGGAATGTTTGAGATTGGGGTGGCTGCACCTCGTTGAGATCGAGATTGCCTACGTACTCTAGCTCGGGGGAATTGAACTTAGAGATCAAGCCATCGTAGTTCTGTTTATAGAAAAGATAGAAGGGCGTGGATCATGGATCTTGCAGATTATCCGCCATCATAATGAGGATTAATTGTGTAACGAATGAGGAGCGTCTCTGTGTATTAATTGTGTAACTGTCGAAGATATTTTGTGCATTGAATGGTAGCAAGTATGAGTAGGTCGCTGCTGGTCTGGAGGTCGAGTCGTTGTGGTCGAGATGTTGGGAGGTCGGAGTCGTAGCGACCTGATGGATGGATGATTGTGCCACGTGGCTGCTTTTGATTGGCTGGAGTATGTAGTACCCCTACAGCATCCGATTTTAGTTAGTGGCTAGTACATGAACATTTCCATATACACAGCAAATTGTATCAGAGCTACTATTATGGCAGATGTTGACAACTTGTATTCGAAGGCTTAGGGTTGAGCAATGTAACAACTATATGGCTAAAGCTTGGGCAAATGAATCTGTAGATAGACAGAAGATTAAAGAACACATTCTGCATTTTTTCCTCAGGTGCAAGAAGTCCATGGACATATGAGCATATGACAGAAGCTAGTCACTGATAACTCAACATGCTGGGAACATGATCACAGAGCAAAAACAGAGGTACCTAGGATGCTTAAGGGATGGTTGGATTGGGACTGTGGCTACGATTTCCTATGAAGGATATTACCATATGCATCTTTATGGACTCCGTGGAGTGAGGAAAGAAGCTTTCTTTTAGGACTAGACTTACAATGGATGCAGCAGTCAACAGGTTTAAAGCTGTGAGTCGGACATAAATTGTGATGATGGCAGAGGTCTTAAAGACAGGAAAAACACAAGCTCTCGGACTTATTAGTGCAATGGAGAGAGACTCAATGTGCAATAATAACAAAAGGGAAACGGCTTAAAAACATCATCATAGGAGGTGCTCATAAATACTACAGCAGTAGCAGAATTACAGACATGGTGTTAACACTGGTTATTGACACTGGTTTTAGCGTATAGAGGACACACTGTCCTACACACTGGTTGCTTGCTGTAGGTGGTTTCTTTCCTAGCTTGTAATTTGGCCATCTATGGCTTGTAATTTGTGTTTTCCACAATTAAATAGAGTTGAGAGATGTATAGGCTTACCGCGTCTAAAACTTTTTGTCCCTTTGCATTCTTGGTCATCTTGTCCACCCTTGGATCATAAAGGAGCCACTCGACCATTGTTTGGTTTCCAGTTTCAGCAGCAATATGCAAAGGAGTATTTCCGTAGTTGTCTTTCAAGTTCAGAAAACTAGCATCTAAGTTTTTCATTGCCAAAACATGCGTCAGCACGTTAACATTTTGATATTTTGCAGCAAGATGAAGGAAACTCAGGCCTTCATTGTCCACCAGCTCCATACAATCTGGGCAGAACTCTAGCATATCTACAATGGCACCAAAATTCCCATTATATGTCGCATGGTGAAGCAATGTCCACCTCTTGTCCCCAATGCGTACTTTACTTTGATTCGGTTGTGTTTCCAATAGCAGCTTTCTAATGTTTACTGAAAAAAATAACGAACTTGTAAATGCAGAAAAGTGTTTAGCAAGGAAGATGATCGGAAGTGGAGAGGAGAAGTAGTTTGAGGAGGAGGAGGAGTGGTTGAGTTATCTTTAGAAGATAGTTGCCTACGTATCTGAGAGTGACCAGGTCCCAGAATCAAGCCTACGTAGTTCATATTTATAGGTGATTTGGGAAAACATCTAGCTCATTCATTGTCCAATGGTAGGATTAATTACTGAATAAGTGTTACGAATTGATTGAAAAGATTTGGTAACTGAAGAGAATAAACGTGTGAAATAAGGGTGAGCTTGACGTGAGGTAGAGCAAAATAAACCCCAGCTCCAATGAGCTCGAGCAAAAAAGGGTTCACGTCGAGTGACGACGAATTGAATGCGGATTCATGTCGGATCTTGATTGAGCTCGAGGTGACGTTGAGGAAAAAGGTGTCCACCTCGTTTGATGTCGAAGGTTTAATATATAGATTGTATTCGAAGTGGTGGTTAAAGTGAGCTCAAAGGGAGCTCGAATATATGGGAATATACAGAACACGTTAACATTAAAAAGAAAAAAACAGTAGCAGTGAGAAATGTATATTTTTACCTGAATTATCATCAGCCTTACTGTTTCCAGTTGGTTGAGCTTTCCGCATAGAAATCACAAGTGGAGTCTCGCCATTATTATTAGCACCATAGTCAAAGCTAGGCTCTCTGGTACTCAGCAATTTCACTAGTTCAAGATCTTGATATTCCACAGCCAAGTGTAAAGCTGTATTCTTATTATTATCAGCTATGCTCAATAGTTGTAGCTCATGATCATGGTCCAATTTACTCCACAATCTCGCGATCTCAAGGTTACGTATCTCAACAGACCAGAAGAAAGCTGTTGCCCCAAAGCGATTTTGCACTCTACACCACTCCTTAAAACACGTACTACCTCCTTTTGTGCCATTTTCAATGTCATCGTCTTCTGCTTTCAGACCAATATCAATGAAATACTCAAACATTCTCAACAGTCCACCACGATAATGCGAAAGATGATGGAGTATAGTGTTACGGTTTTCATTAGGTAGGAATAAGACTTCTGGACATCTTCTGTACATTTCTTTACAACATTCAAGTTGATCTTCACATGCAGCTTCAGAAAGAAGTGTATCGTTACTTCCGCTTCTGTATTTCAAGAGAACTTCAACTGGAACTGTCTTGATATAATTTAGATCTCCCCCCTTTGCGCGATCAAGCGGGCTCATCATGATATGGATGTCTATGTGCTAGGAGCTACGCAGAGGATTCAAACTTATACTTAAAAACCTTTATTAATTTGCACTGAAATGCTATCCTATATCTATTCATGTTTATTGATTTTGCCAGAGCTAGAGCTATAAAAGACTTGAATTATTGGTCAATAAGAGTCCACAGTTGGAATATATTGAAGTTTATGATAATAATATAGGTTATTACTAGTGGCCAAGTGCTACTGCAATTTGCACATATTAATAGAGATCTGGTGAGTGCTTTATTAGAGCATCTCTAATGGGTCTCCTATAATCTAAATTATAGGAATTCCCAAAAAAACACAGCCCTAACGCGTCGTCTATAATTTTAGCAGGCGGCTATCCACGTAGGATTAGGTGGGCCCGTCTGCTAAAACTTCGTCCAAAATCGATAGAAAGATAGGATTATAGGAATTCCTAAAATAAAATGTTCCACGCTGGTTCAACCAGCGTGGAACTTTTTTTTTATTATTATTTTAATTCCACGCTGGTTCAACCAGCGTGCAACATTTTTTTTTTTTTTTTTGTTATTCCACGCAGGTCAAACCGGCGTGGAACCCTAAATTTCTAACGGCCATATTTTCCGAACGGCTATATTTTCCGAACGACTAAATTTCCAAACGGCTATAAATCAACCTATATATACATGTTCTTCCTTCTTCATTTCTACTTCTTCATTCTTCATTTCTACTTCTTCATTCTTCATTTTTTTTCATTTGAGTTTGATACTTTTTTTTATATAATTATGGGAGATGGTTCTATCAAACACTTTTCGGCGCGCATTGAAGATCCGAAAGATGAAAAACGTGAAGAAATGGAAAAAGAAATCATCGAAGAAGAAAAACCATTAACACCCGAAGAACAAAAGCGTATCGATGATGAATTTAATCGACTTATTGACGAGTATGAAGATGAAATTCATGTGCTTCCCGAAAATTGTAATCATGATTCGTTTGATTTTGATTATGTATTGGGTAAAATGTTTTGTTCAACTTGTGGTGAAGAGTATGAAAATTAAAATATATCGAAGGTTAAAATGTTTTATTTAATTATGTATTGAATTTTAAATTTAATTTGATTAATGTATTACTATTTTGATTAATATATTTTTATTACTATTTTAAACGAATAATAAATAAATTATTACGAAATAACGATAAATTTATCTTCTATGGTGGTTCAACAGAGACAACCCTAATATCAAGCAATAGTATACAGTTAACAAACACTCAAACCCACTCTAATATCAAGCACTCAAAACACTCAAGGTGCACTCCCCTGACTACTCTCCCCACTTCGGCCTCGTCCACTTCGGCCCCGTCCACCTCGTCCCCGTCCACCGCGTCTAGTGTGCCCTTGCAACTCCTATAATCAAATATAAATACAATTAAAATTTAATAACTAAAATTACTAAATTTTAGGGTTTAACTGTAATAGTAATTAATAATTACTTACCAAGGCCTCTAATGTGCTTGTCAGCTCAGCAACCCTAGAAGCACTTGCTGCGATTTCTTCTTCAGCCCTTGTTATGGCAGTCCTTTGCTCTTGCATCCAACCATAATATCTCGCAGAAGAATCAAATGCTGCATGCCGCATCCCTTGACCAAGCATTACAGCATCTGCTAAGCGTGACCGGAGAGCAGCCTGTATTCACAAGAGTTCCCTTAGTTATAAATATACAAGATTTAACTAACAAATATAAAATTATAAATACAATTGTGGTCAAAAAAAATAAACATACCTCGTCTAAGGTATCAAAATCAGGTACATGCTGTGTAACTAAGTCACGGTCGAGAAAGGGGACCGGTACAGTCCATGTCATACCTTGTGATCCCATCAACCTAAGGCTATGTTCACCAGCCTGTTCTGCATACTGTATTTGTCTCAAAGGGTAATCTTGCTGAGTAGTAGTAGGGTCTGCTGGGAAAGGAATCTGATACTCTGGTCGTATGCCTCGCCATGACACATAATCTACGTTACCCTCACGAGAGACGGGGGAAATAGCTAATGTGCCCCGAGAAACAGTGTTCCAATATAACTGGTACTCCATAGCCGTAACAAACTTACAAAAAGCTGAACTAAGTGGCCAGTTAAAGGATGATCTACGAGCACGGATCTGCTCCAAAGGAAGACTCACTGGAGCCATATCAGGTGGTGGAGGATGAGGAATAGCTATCATACCAATCGTCTGTCGTAAACATCTATCCCCTAAAAACCAAACACTAATCTCTGGAGAAACTAAAACCACTCTCGCCTGAGATATGATTCTAGAGCTGTCAATGTGTAGGACACTGTTTGATGGTAACCCAGCCCAAGGCATCCACCTAATACTATCCCAAGTTTTCTGTTCGATCGAGGCCCTTGCTTGTTTAAAGTTATTCGTTACAAGTCCCATCATTTCAGCTCGGTTTTCAAGGGCCCAAATAAGAATACGAGGGAACACTTGTGGTCTACAGTCTAACAAAATCGGATTACACGTGCCCAGATACTCATACCACCAAAACTACATAATAAAAATTTCGTAATTAAAAAAATTATATACAAAAATAAAAAAATCATTCATGCTTTTATGCTTTAGATTAATTAAAAATTGAAAATAATATAAAAACCATAACTAACCTGTAAAATCCAAATGAACCCACCGATGTTGCGTAATTTCTTGCCACTCATAGAAAAATAATCCATCTGATAATACATGTGTGCCATCACTGCACCGCCCCAATCGTAGTCTCAAATCTTGCTTGTATCAAGCAACGCTCCACACCAACCCAACTTCACACAACTGTGTCCAGTAGAAAACAAAACCCCGGACACAAAGTATAACAGAAAAGCTAACACATACTCATCCTCTTCAACTGAATTGGGCTCTAACACCCAATCATCATCAGCAACAGTACGCAGCATGTATGTATTCTCAAAAAACCCATACTGTAAACCTGTTTGTTTGTCATCATCCTTCCAAGCCTCCTCATATTCACTTAGAGTTGGGAATAATATAGTAGCCTCACACTCATTATTATCATAAGATGAAATATATGGCACAATCTCTCCCACCCCGACACGCAAACCCGTAAGCATAGTAAAATCATGAGGAGTAAAAGCAAGCTCACCGAGAGGCAAATGAAATGTATGTGTCGTCGGCCACCATCGCTCGAGCAACGCGAATATAAGTTGACGATCAGTTCGAAATGGTGTCAAAGAAACGAGAGGCCCAAATGGCGTCGCTTGTATTCGGTCTCGTACATGAGCAAAATCATTTCCTCTCTCCACCATATATGACCACCAAGTCATTACGTTATTCATTTTGCCTCTATATGTCAAATTTTTCATCCTCTACATTAAACGAACAATTTACCAATTAAAAACTAAAAAAAATTTAATTAAAAAACTAATAAAAAATTAATTAAAAAACTAATAAAATTAATTAAAAAATAATGAAATATTAATTAAAAAATAAATATATTAAAAATTAAATCAAATACTTACATCGACGGAATACTGGTTATCACTAAGATGCGATCCAGTACATGGAGCGAGCTCTCTCGGTGTATAATCTCGAACTTCGCGAAAATGTGGAAAATCAATGTCGACAACTTCGACTTCCATATTATCTAAAGATTGATCTTCCATAGTACAACTAGTTCCTTGATACACATTTTGAACGATTTTACCGCACAATCTTCTTTTTGGAGCCATAATTTGTGATTTACCAAAAATTTAAATTTTTGACTTAAAACTAATAAAAAGAGGCTAAATATAGAAAATAACAAAAGATGTTGGGTAATTTGGCAGTAGGAAGAAGTACAAGTAGCAAAATCGAGATGAAAGAAGGTGAAAATGGCGGAAGAGGAAGAAGAATGGCGGCGGCAAGAGGTTGAAGATGGTGGTTGCTGGTTGCTGTTTGCTATTTCGTTAAAAAAAAAAATTCATTAAAGTTCCACGCTGGTTCAACCAGCGTGGAACATATAACAGATCATGTTCACCAGCCCAGCCTGCCCCAAGCCCAGCTCAATCCCAGCCCAGCCTGCCCCAAGCCCAGCCACCGCGAAGCCCAAGTATTCCACGCTGGTTGGACCAGCGTGGAACAGAAAAAAATTTCCACGCAGGTACAACCAGCGTGGAAGATAAAAATTTGGAAAAAAAAATAGGAAACGCGTTAGGGATACCCCTGAATATAGGTATGGCCGGTCTGCTAAAAAAGTGATAGGAAAGGAGCTGGCACCTACGTGGAGGCTAAATCGTCCCATGTGTAGGCTAAATATGGGAGACCCATTAGAGATGCTCTTATAAAGCTTTTTCTTCCACACGAACCTCCTTCAGTACAAACTAAAATATCAGCCACATATTTGGTTGGTTGAACTTACTTGTATTCTAGGTTTGTAGAAAAAACAAGTTTTTTTGGTCAAAGAATTTTTTATTCCACCTAATCACTATCTTTACACATCACTCAACCTTTACACATCACAATTTGGGCTTTGAACTTAATAAGTTGTTGAATCCATATCAGTGGGCTCTAGATGTGGATTCCAACTCTTTTATTGAGTTGCTAAATTCATGTTATCCAACAAATCATTACTCATGGGTTTGGGATGTGGATCTTATATGTGACTTAAATGGGTGGGCCGCTTTGTAGTTATATTTGATTCTAATCTATGTGAAAAAGATTCACGAAGAAGTATTGCGCTATTTACCAGTGAGTGGTATTATTGGACTGTATCATGGAATTGATCAACAACATTGCCAAAGCTCATGGGGGTGTATCCGTATTTGGCGGAGTGGGCGAACGCACTCGTGAAGGAAATGATCTTTACATGGAAATGAAAGAATCTGGAGTGATTAATGAACAAAATATTGCGGAATCAAGAGATAAAGATAACAGAAATTCCATGGAAAATAAGGGTTTTGCCGTACTTTGCCAGTGGTTGAAAATGATTTTGGCAAAATGGCAAAATATTTAGGATTTGTCGTTGACCTATCACGTGACCGAAATTTACCCCAATTTACCTGGCAAATGCAAAAACATTTTGCCCACCTCAGGAGGTGGAACTTTTGGCAAATCAAATTTGCCATTTCTTTTCTCAAGTATAAAACATAATAAAAACAATAAAAACTCTCTCTCTCTCTCTCTCTCTCTCTCTCTCTCTCTCTCTCTCTCTCTCTCTCTTCTCTCTCTCTCTCTCTCTCTCTCTCTCTCTCTCTCTCTCTCTCTCTCTCTCTCTCTCTCTCTCTCTCTCTCTTCAGCACCGCTCTCTCTCATCGCCGCAGTCTTATCTCGTTCTCACCTCATGTTCAACCTGGTAACTGCAATCTTCTTTCTTCTTTAGTTTTTTTTTTATTCTTGTTCTATCTCTCTCACTGTTCAAAGTTTGCAAATCGGTTTGAACGATTGATCGAGAAGATAGGGTTCTAAGAATGATAAAGAATTTTTGTTTTTCGTAAAATTTGGATTTGGGACTTCTATGTTAGGGTTTTATTTGAATTTGGGGTTTTTTGTTTCTCTTCTTTCTAATTGTGAACTATTGGTGTTTGTTTTCCTTAAACTGTGTGTGCTTAATTAAACAATTTAAATTTCTAGGGTTACGGTTTTGATGAAAATTTGAGGGTTTTTGTAAATTACAGGGGTTAGGGATTTCTGATGTTATAGTATTTAGTAGTAATTGATGTTCGTTGTTAATGAAACATGATTATTTGTGTCATTGATTTTTTGGGCAATATGTTGTTCATTGGTGTTAATATATCATTGTAATATATCATTGTTGTTAATGAAACATGATTATTTGTGGCATTGATTTTTTGGGCAATATGTTGTTCATTGGTGTTAATATATCATTGTTGTTAATATTTCATTGTTGTTCATTGATTGTTAATATATCATTGTAATGCTGCTAATAAAATATTTTGAGTTAAGATTAGTTTGTCTTTTGGATGTGATAAAGTCTTGTTCTGGCTTCTAATACCAAAGAAATTGGTTCATCTGCAATGGCTGGTAGTTGAAATTAAATCTCAGCTCTATATTGAAAATTTCAGTTCATTCAGAGACCATTTCTAAAACAATTCTGTTTTTTTTTTAATATATATTTTGTTTGCTTGTGGTTTATTTTGTTGTTGTTTGATCTAATAGATTGAACACAAAATTGCCTAAAGCAAGAATGTTCAACATGTTTGTCAGTTTTTAATGGTGCATGATCCATAATTTTATTTGGTACTCTGATCACTTGTGGTATGACTTGTATGTTCGTTTATAGTTAGAGCTTTTACTTGTCAATTTCCATATCGCAAGCACAGTTTGCATTGTAGGTGTTCAGTACTGAACTTTGTCTTTTCTTAAGTAAATGTTGGTACCAGTGGTTTGTTCTTTATTGTTCATGTGAATTTATTTCATAATGTCATTTTAACCTTTTTTTTTATAAAACCTTTTAATTCTTTTTTAAGAATTTAGATTCCTTATATTATTTACTTGTATTAAACTGGACTTTTAGCTCAAATGGTAGAGCAACTGAGAATTAGAGGGCATACTTCTCAGAAGATAGTGGTTCAAATCCACTGAGGTCCATTAAAGTTGTCAAAGACTATTTATGTCTAAAGTTTGTGTGTGCCCTTGATCTGGTAAGCGTGGAAAAGAAAGTATGTGGGACTGCAGGTGGAAGTTCTTATGTGGCTGTGTCCCCAAGGGATTTTTTCGACGGCAGGCGTTGTGCGCCTTGCTATAATTCTGCAATATGTTTGAGGCATGAGTATTATCAGTTCTTTATATTTTGGATTACATACGTCATTTTTTTGTTTAGCTCCGAGGAAATTTGTCGCACCCTCACTGCAGCGTTAGCAACCATGGAGTTACAATGTTCCTTTGATAAAAAAAAATGTGTTCCTTGAATATCTGTAATTGATATAACAAGTCTATTATATGGTGCAATAATCAGAATGAAAGTTCTGTACATTTATAATACCTGGAAGTGTAACTGTGTAACCTATTTTACCTTTACCTTTTGTTTAGGGTAAAATTGATATGATTTCATGTTAAAGTGCGCGGAAGACTTTTTGTTGTTTAGGGTAAAATTAGATAACTCACTGAGTACTCATGCCTCAAACAAGGAAATTTATGCATGGCCTTTTAGTGTTTTACATATGTACTGGACTTAAAAACATGAATTTCTTTTTGATCCATGTACTTTTATGGGCTTTGTACATCTGTATTTTTCATTATTACATTTGTTATAATTTATCAAACCGTAGTAAAGTGGCAAAATGCGGTTTGCCATCTTTTGCCAAAGTGATTATCAAACAGAAAATTTCCGGCAAATGGGTTTTGCCACCTTTGGACAAACCGGTTATCAAACTATGGCAAAATGTCGAATGCAGGCAAATGTTTTTGGCAAAGTGGCAAATGAACTGATATGACATTTTTGCCAAAAAGGGGGGAAAATGGCAAATTTTTATCAAACACACAATAAAAATTAATATACAATCTAACTATACATAAAAAATCTACCATTATTTTTTTGCAAAACGTAGGTTAAATCATTTGATTTTTTTATAATTATATTATTGAAGTTATCTTTAAGAAATTTTGAATAGTAGTCAATTAGGCTCAAACTTGATCAAGACAAGTCTACTTTGATTAACTTGAATGAAATGCATTTGCATTAAGTTTAGTCATTTCTATTAGTACAAGTTGCGGAATCCTATCTAGTCAACTTGGTCAATTTAAGTCAAAATTATATATTTGATTGATCAACTTGGCTTTTAATTACAACAAAAGTAAAATTAAAAAATTATGTATTTGGTATAATATATGTTTATATGTCTCTATGTATAATATCGAATTATTTGCTCAATATACGTATTATCTATATTATTAGTAGTGTTCTAAAAATCGGTCTAGACAGTCGCCTAGGAACTAGGCAGTTTAATTAATTGGGTTGGGCGTTTAAACGTAAATTAATCGTCTAATATTTATTCAAAAATATTATTTCATTAAAAACATAAGCTAGTCCAAAATTCTAAAGAGTTCTTCGATTTGAACTGGTTGTTTGGTCTTGAAGTAGCATTTTAAATCGTATACTACATACATATACTATCATTTTAAGTCGTGATAGACAATTCTAAGTGATATTAAGTGGTCGTACTAATATTTTATTTTTACCAATTATTTTTTATTATTAAATAGCTTGTAATACAATAATTTTGTTGTATATTTATTAAAAAAATTATTTTATTAAATAAAAATCGCCTAATATTTATTCAAAAATATTACTTTATTAAAAATATAAGCTAGTCCAAAAATCTAAAGAGTTCTACAATTTGAACTGGTCATTTAGTCTTGAACTAGTATTTTAAATTGTATATTAAATACATGTACTATCAGTTTAAGTTGTGACAGACAATTCTAAGCGCGCGATATCGAGTGGTCGTATTAATATGTTATTTTTATCAATTATTTTTTATTAAATAATTAATAACCGCCTAATCGAATATAATTTCTATAAATTAATAGCCTTGGGACCACCAAAATCTATTAATTTAGTGTGATATTAATTAATAGATAAATTAATAATCTATTACTTTAGCGAAGTATTATATATACATTACCAGTTTATTCTAAGTATATTGTTTGTTATTCTTATAAAAATAAGATATTTTGACTTATTTCAATAAGTAAGGATTTATAGCCCATAATAAATGATGTAGACAATAAACTTAATTTTACAGGATTATATACTCTTAGTATTCTACCTATACCTATTGTATGTATAATGTATTATTAAATTTAATAAAAAAACTCAATTGGATTTGACTTTCAACAAAAAAAAAAAAAAAGTTTCTTGTTTAAAAAAGATAATAAAACATAATAAAAACTAGGTACTTTTTAATAGATTATTAGTTTACATAATAGATAAGACCTATATATAGAAACATATAAAGGTCACTTCAAAATCCATTAACTTATAAATTTCGCGAATTTATCAATTAATACATTGGGCCAAATCAAGACTGGCAAATTCTATTAATTAAGCAAAATTATTAATTAATCGCTTATCAAATCATCGATGTTATATTGTATTTATTCAAAAATATTACTTCATTAAAAATATAAGTTAGTCCAAATATCTAGAGAGTTATACAATTTGAACTTGTTGTTTGGTCTTGATCTAGTATTTTAAATCGTATACTACATATATGTACGATCAGTTTAAATCGTGAGAGACAATTCTAAGTGATATTGAGTAGTTGTATTAATATGTTAATTTTACAAATTGCTTTTTATTATTAAATAGCTTGTAATACAATAATTTTGTTGTATATTTATTTAAGAATATTATTTTATTAAATAAAAAACTGTCTAAAATTTATTTAAAATTTTTATTTTATTAAAAATATAGGTTGGTCCAAAAATCTAAATAGTTCTGTGATTTGAACTGATCATTTGGTCTTGAAGTAGCATTTTAAATCGTATACTAGATATAAGTACTACCAATTTAAGTCGTGACATGCAATTCGAAACGATATTAAGTGGTCGTGTCAATATGCTATTCAAGCATGTCCAGAAAGTTAGACAATGTAAAGTAGTCGGCTTCTAGTCCACAACTATTTCAAATCAAACAATAAACATTGTGCCGACTAGTTTAGTTTGTAGTGTACAGTTTCTGAATGATTTGAAGCTATAATATTACTTTGTAAAAAGAAATACATATCATTAGAAAATTTTGATCTCAAAAATTGCTCACACTAACTTTGGAAAAAGAAATATTTTGGCCAAAACTTTGGAAAAAGAAATACTTTGGCAATATCATGATAATGATCCTTACTAAATACTTTAAGCAAATAAGGCCTGCCTCTTGTTGAGTGATCGTAAATGTCACACGTTTTTTTATAATATTTTAATAATAATAATTAATTAGCAATATGAACCTAATAATTATCTTGGTCCCCAAACCCATTAAAAATACTGGTGATTATAATTTGTTATTACGAAAATTAGACTCACAATCAATATCTCGATGGATAAATATTATAAATTGGATTTTATAATAAATAACTTAAAATGATAAGATGGAAGTCCTAGAAGTCTGTTTTTTTTTTATTGGCATGCGGGAGTGAGGAGACCCTTAGCCCTTTAAATTACGTGAGAAAACATATCAAACAATCCGTTGTTGACGTGTTTCGAACCCACAACCGTACCTCACCACTTTATGGGAACATATCAAACAATCCGTTGTTGATGTGTTTCAAACCCACGACCGTATCTCACCACTTTATGAAAGGGATGCAACCGTTGAGCCACAGTCTCAAGTGCCAAGTCTTAGAAGTCTACAACCCATGGTTATAACATTAGCATGCTTAAACTTGATTTTTTTTAAAACGAGCTCTAAAATTTGTATAGTTGAACAAATTAAAGTTATGGCCAAGTTAACTCGAGATAAAATTATGAGCAAGTTATAAACTTATAAACAACCGAACTCAATTTCTTTTGTGATATCTTAACCAAATAGAACCAATTGATCTTAAAGCTTGTCTCATTACTTAATAATATAGATAAATAACGAGTTTTTTTATTATTACAATTTTTTCATATATATATATATATCACTTCAAATTATAATTTTATTTCTCTTACTTCTAGAAATTTACATTTTTTTTCTTTCCAATATTTAGATTATTATAATTTTTTAAAATTTAATCAAAATGATTTTTTCAAATATCTCAATTCAAGACTAATAGTTTTTTCTCTCATAGAATGAATAATTGAAAAACTCATTATATATTAGAAGGAAAATAATGTAAATTTCTAAAAATAAGAGAAATAATAAAGTGAAATTTTCATAGAACAAAAATACATCAGAAATGAAAAGTCAAGAAACATGAATTGAAAATTTCAGTCAAAATTCAAAAGAACCGCCTTGTTTTTCATTTCCCTCTTAAGTTTTTTGATGTTTTATAAAAAGAGAGGGAAAGCAGAGCTAGAAGAGCGAGAGAGAGTAGGAGAGCGAGAGTTCTCTCTCTCTCGCGCTCTATGCATATCTATCTATCGCTCTCTATATCGCTCTATCTCTCTCGCTCTCTCTCTCTCTTCATCTTCAACAATGGGAAGCACAACAACAAATACATCAAACAAAACCCCAAACCCTAAATCCCATAAAAAACTTCAACAAGAACAACACAATTTAATGCTAAATCCGAATCTTAATTTTAAGCATTCAATTGGTTCATCATCAGTGTGGATTAGAACCTCGATGACGATTTCAGGTTTGATTTGTTAATTTAAATTAAGAATTAGGAATTCTAGGGTTTTGTAAAATTTGGGCTTTTTAAGGAAATTAGATCTGATATATATCTCTCTCTCTCTACATATCCAATGACTGCAATGACCCCAATTTACATTTTGATGAAGGTCAAGATGAACAGTTGAAATTGTTTTTTGGGATTTTGTCGGCAAGGAGGTATTTTTCTGAAAGGTAATATTTTGGAGGGGTTGTTTCTACTGAAAAGCTTGTAGCATTGATTCAAATCTTTTTTTTTTCTATGTCTTTGTGAAAAGTTTCAAATGGTGATATTGGGAATCTCTTGGTACAAACAGTTTCAGATCATACTGGATTTTCTATGCCCACGAAAGCTAGTTCATGACTTCAGGTAGTAAAGACCAAAGCTTGAAGAATGAGAACAATTTTTTTTTCCTTATAAATTTATGTTTTTAGATTAATTTGATTTTTTTCCTTTAATTGTTTGTGCATCAGCTTCTGTAAATACATCATATGAACAGAGAGATGGAGGTTGTTGAGGTTGTAGATGGACTGATGAGACAATCTGTGTCCTTGAAGATAAGAAATTGCTAGAAGTTCTTCTGAAGTATAATGTAGCTAACTAAAGCTATTGGAGATACAAAGTCAAAAGTATTTGGTTGTTTTGCAAGCGGTAACTAAAGCTATTGGAGATATGGCTTGAGTACATGCATATAGTGTATTAGCTTGTAGTAGTTTTCTTCTTGAATTTGTAATTATGTTTCTACAGAACAAGTATTCGAGTGTAAATATCTGAAGTTTGCCTTTTGTAATGAAATGGTATCAAATATCAATGAGATTTTATATTTTCTTTTATCTTATTGTTGTATATGTTTGAATTAACCAGAAAAAAGTGTCATTATATCTAATAAAATTCGATTTCAAACCAATCAAAATTAGATTTCACAATTGTAATTTGTTAAAACAAAAAAAATGGATAACATTTGTGAAAGTTATAGTTACTGAACAATAGCATTTACAATAAGCTATTGCTTAATAGCGTTGGAATAAAATGATATCCGTAAAGCGTTGGAATAAAATACTATCCGTAAATGCTATTAATTACTACAGCATTTTACACGAAATGCTATTGTGAACAGTATAACATTTAAATAAATGCAATTACGGGCATAACATTTGAAAAAAAACGCTATTAAAAAAAGATAGCATGGCCATAGATAGCGTTTTTTAAGTGTTATAAAAGGTTTTTAATAACATTTATTTTGTGCTATCTATTTGGGTTTTTTTAGTAGTATACTTGGAACTATTATGACCAGTTCCAATCGTTTCTGCGTATCTGCTACAATTTAAACTGGTTGTACGTGTTGGACTATTAGTTCTGGCAGTTCATATTGCTCTTCAACAACCTAAATTAACCGTTCCTACCGTATTATTAATCATTTTGAATCTTTCCGACGACCAGTTCAAATAGTTTCTGAGACAGATTTCTAACTTGACGTGATCATATATAGGCTGGTCCAAAAATCCAGAGAGTTCAACGATTTGAAATGGTCGTTTCATTTTGAACTACTAGTTTAAGTCATACATTAACTACATATACTATCATTTTAAGGCGTAACATATAATTCTAAATCAAGCGATAAACTTTTGGCCGACTAAACTCACGAACAATCCACATGTTCATTGTTTCACAATAAAGACAATCGTATCTAGTTAGACGACGTGGATTTCTTCGTCGATTGCTCATATTGATCCATTCTTCACGTCGCTTATCTGCGCACGAGCATATGAATCTTCTCCTGATACAAATACCATTTTTCACTTTTAACATGTCCTTGCGCACACTAAACCCTTTTAATTTGGCGTACTCATTGTAGAATAAGTAAGCTTCATCTTCAATTTTGAATTATTCTTCCAAAATATTGGCCTCAGAGAAATCATATAAATCTTCATCAATTTCTTCTTCAAATCTTAAACCAATGTCAAGTAGTATATTAACGTCAAAACTCTTTCTCTCATTCCCATCCTCGGAATCGTTGTTGTTTTTTACTTCAGCATAATCGTCTATAGAATCCATAATGCAACGCCCCTAAAAGAATTTTGAAATAAAATGATAAACCATAATGTAATGAGGAAAAAAAATAAAAATAAATTTACAAGAATAAATAATAAGAAAACAAGAATGAATCGATGGTACTATATTATTGGTCATACATACATATTGTTCTTTCTCTAATTTATTATTGGTTATAGACATGCTTAGATCATATATCCATATAACCACTTGAACTCATTCCTAGATGTACAGTACGACTAGAACTGGTCGTTTAAAAGTCCACTTCTCAATTTAAACTAGTATAAGAATAATGGACAACTAGTTTAGGTCGTCTAACTCTCTGAATATTGTTGGACAACATATCCATATAACTATTCCAGATCGTCCCAAAATGTACTCTACAACCTTCAAATTGTATCTAAAAGTTACTTCAGGGTGTAATGACCTTGGATATTACACTTTTATTAAAAAAAAAAAAAAACATGGACAAACAATAAGCAATTAATATGTTGTCTAAACAAGACATTTTCTCTAAACCATGATCAATAGATTTTAGGGGATCTAAAACAATCAAGATTTAATTGTTCACAGTAGAAATGACATTGATCGAACCTAGATAGTGCTTTAAAATCTCTCGATGTTTAGAGATATGTCATTGTCATAAAAATTGAAAACTATTTGTATGAACTAGCTTAAGCAATAGAAAATAAAACTCACTAACATACAAAATAGATTTCTTTCAATCAAGTTGTGCATTAAGCAATAGTAAAGAAAACTCACTAACCTAGATATATTTTCCCTTAGTTTGAGCCGCAAAGAAGATAAATTAGAGTTTGGGCGTAGGAAATAATTGATGTGAGTGACCAACCTTAACAACAATATAATTGGGAGAGAAAAGCATGATGGAAGGTGGGAATCAAAGGAAGAACTGAGAAAGTGGAAAGATATAAATGAAGATGAATGTGAGAAGAAAAAAAAACAAGAAAAGAAAGAGTTTTTGTTGGTGATGTGTGTATATATGAGTCCTACAAAAATAGAAAACAAATTAACTTAAATTTTCGTTTGACTTTACTCCAACAGGTAGCAAGTTTCCAATGATTAGTTTGTTGGCCATGTATGCAAAATGGGTGGAGGAGATTTGTTTGCACTAAGAATGCACTGAAGGAGTTTGTTTGGAAGAACAACTCTTATTAAAAGGGAAATTTATTAAAAAACCACCACCTTTAGGTGCTTCTTCCCAAATAGCCACTCATGAGTTCTAATCTTCCCAAATAGCCACTCTACCCTACTTTCCGAAATTTTCTTTACTATTATACCCTTCTGCACATCTGTTGCTCTTGTCCCCATCAAATCAACTTTTTGATGAACCTTATACCAACTCTGAATTGCATTTAAGGTTTAGACAAGTCAATGAAAACAAACCTAACCGTTGGATTGAAAAGATTAGATCCCTACCGTTGGATTTTTTTATGAATGTACTACACATACAACCAACATCACAGTGTAATCTTCATCTCTTCTTCTACTTTTCCGATTTCTCTGAACCTTAACATAGTTTGTTCTTCACCTTCTTCTACATTATTTTTCTCCCAAACCTTAAACACACAAACATTGTACTTCTTCACAACTAAAATGCCACCAAAGAAAAAGGGAAAATCGAAAGCTTTAATTGCAAAGGAAGTGCAGATGAACAATAAATTAGATAAGCTTTAAATGTTCTTAAATCTGCAGATTTTAATGCTTGGACAATAAAGTAGGTGTTGTTGTTTGGCTTTGAATGCAGTAGGTGTTGTTGATTTGTGTAAGCATTTTAACATACGTTTTGTTCTGTTTTATGACAAGAATGTGGTGAAGGTGTTGGTGATTTAAAGATGGTATCTAATGAAAAGATAGAATCTTTATAAAGATACCATCTTTATGAACCCTAACCTTCATAAAGATGGAATCTTTGATAAAGATTGTGTATTTATGAAACCCCAACCTCATAAAAGTTGTATCTTTACCAAACTCACATCCTCATAATTTAGAGGCAAACTAACATAAATGGTGTTGTGATTTCGATTGTGGTTCATTATCAGTTTACTGGTATACATCCGAGGTCAATGTCACTTTGTTTTAAAAGTAAACTATAACTTATATTCTATTAGAGGCTAAATGAAAGTATGTTAACCGACATGTTAGTTACGTTTAGCCGATATGTTCTTATATTTGCATGACATTGTGGTTTCAGGTAGCACGATCAATGTTGTGTTTCGCTATGGTGGTCAGGTGGAGACTAATGCAGATGGATTGTTATCATACAAGAATGGTGACACAAAAATAACAGTTTGGGAGTTGAATGCACCATATGAAGAGTTTATGGAGATGGTTCAAGATATGACTCATACACAAAGACACAAATTTTTAATTCAAGCTGTCGTCAATGACAGTCCACGCAGCATCCATGCTCAATCTGACTATGATCAATTGATGTTGGGGATTGTTGCTGCCAAGAACTTATATGTCATGTCTGTTTGGATAGTGGGAGATTTACAATCAATGAATGGGGAATCAAGCTCCAAAACACAGAAAAAGTTGAAAGGAAAGGAGAAAGTAATTGAGGAAGAAAAAGGTAAAGGAAAAACTGGATTGAAAAAAAACCTTTTCCCAGATCCTACCCCTCCAACAGATTGGGGTAATCAACCTGATTATTCAGATTTTTCCACACCTGTAAAGCGAGGTTGTATTTCTTCCCAATATCTTCTAGACCCAGCATCAGCACAGAAGAGCCATGTTATCTTCTCAAAGGGGTATGGGAATGAACAACAACCTCTTGTATTGGATACCCCACCTGGGACTTATCCCCAAGTTGTTATAACAACTCCCCCTCCTGCTCCTTCTAGAGTTTCATCTAGGAGTGAATCTCCATTGGTGACTAATGTTGTGCAATTAGAGCTGATAATGAAGTTGGGTACAGATCTCAAACAATATCGTCTAATTGTAAGGATATATCCTCTAATTTGCCCAAAGCATCCGCTAATATGGGTGATGCAGCGGCAATTCTTTCTGAGATGTGTAATAATGATTGATTTTGGAAAGGATTCCCAGATGAAATTGAAGAGTATAATGCACTGCAACAAACACAACTACAAGATCAAGGTCAAGGAGCAGGTGAAGAGCAACCACAAGATAAAGGTAAAGGTTGTTCGATAGCCGCCGACGATAGCGATGCAACTTTTACAGAATCTCTACTGGATGTGCATGATTCACCAATCATTTGGACCACAGAGGATGAATTGGAAGATCAGATGTATGATGATTCTGCGTCAATGTTTGGTTCACAACATTCAGATAGCCAGGATGAAGGCCCTACACCCATGTCAAGGTTTTATGGTGTAGAAGATAGCCTCTTACATTTAGCAGGTAATTCTACACGTTTAGCCGGTGTTAGATGCAACTTAGAGGATAGATATAGACATGCATCTAGCGATAATAATGTTTCACAACATGAGAGCAATATACCAAGTCATGGCCAAGTTCTAGAACATTTTCCAAGTCATGACAATGCTCAACATGAGGAGGGTAATTTCACAAGTCAAACAAATGCTCCACAACAACAAGACAATGTTCAAAATCAGGCAAATACGCCACATTACCAGGGCAATGTTCCAAATCAAGCAAATGTTCCACAACAACAGAACAATCGGGATGAAGATAGTGTACGACGTCAAAGGCATTACCCATCTCAGAACAATCGAGATGAAGATGATGAAGTCAAACAAGAACTAAATTATATATACACAAATCTTTGTCGGATCAATAGAGGTTGTGCTCCACACACTGAACCTTTACACAATAAGTACTTGTTCTCTAAGATTGGGCAGATATATTTGTGTCGGGATGATTTTATGAGAGACATGAAATCTTATGCAATTGAGGAGGAGTTTGACCTGAATAAGTATAAAACTGAAATGAAAAGGGTGTATTGGAAATGTAAAGTTCCAACTTGTCCATGGTATATTCGTGCTACACCAAATTTGAATGGTACTTGGCAAATAAGATGCATTGTGAGCGTCACACATGTGGGAAGTTTAGACTTAGATCAAAAAATCGTCAAGCTGATAGTGATTGTGTTGCATTTAAAATTGCGAGAAAATTACGGGATAATGAAGATCTTACATCCAAACAACTGAAAAGCCAAATTGAGGAGGAATATCGTACCCAGATTTCATATAAAGTTGTTTGGAGAGCTAAAGAAAAGGCATTCGCCAAGGTATTGTTCTATTTAAAATTGCACCTTCCTATCTTATCCTCTAGTTTAGTCACATATTTCGGCTAATTACTTATGTTATCTCCTCTAAATGTATGTGCCTAGTGTACGTTAATGGTATCCTCTAAATATGCAATTTATAACGGCTAATCAGTCATGTTTATCCTCATATTGTAGTTAAGGGGAAGCTTCAGTGAGTCATATCAACAACTTGAAACATACTGTAATGAACTTAAGTTGGTCGATCCCGATTCTCAGACTGATATTATCACATGCCCTGGTGATGACTTCCAATGTATGTTCTGGTCATATGGTATAACTGTGAGAGCTTACAAAAGCACATTAAGATCAGTAATCATTATAGATGGAACATTTCTGAAAGGGAGATATCCTGGAGTTGTACTATAAGCAATTGGAATTGAAGGAAATAATCATGTGTTCCCTATTGCTTTTGCCCTTGTGCAAAAAGAAAACAATGAGTATTGGGAATGGTTTCTTGAAAAACATAGGGACTATGTGGTTGGGACTGACCACGAGTTTATGTTTTTTTTAGATAGGCACAAAAGTATTATTCAAGCTGTACCAAAGATTTTGCCCAAGGCTTGTCATATGTATTGTGCCCAACACATGTCCCTTAAATATGGGAATGCAAAAGTAAGGTGGTTGCTTAAAGAGGCTGCCAAGACACTCAATCAAAATGAGTTCTGGGGTTTGATGCTGCAAATATGGGTCATATCTCCAAAGGCATGCCACAGCCTAATGGCAATTGGACCACTAAATAAGTGGGCAAGTGTGTTTCAGGAGAAACCCAGGTCGGTACCCTATTCATTTCTCTATCCTCTACTCGTACATATTATATCGACTAATTGTTACATATTATCGGCTAAATATTTATGTGTGTCCTCTATGAAGCAGATATGGAATTATTTACACCAATCATGTGGAATCGTGGAATAGAATCATTATACCAGAAAGAATGCTTCCTGCTACAAATCTTTTTGAGGGAATTCATGCCAACATCATGAGGCATCACAGAGATTATCGTGTTGATGGTGAGAAATTCAAGACACCTGTAACTAAGTGGTGCCACGAACAAATTTTGCGTAATGCTTGGAAAGGTAGAACCTTCACTCGTGAGAAGACATCTCCAACTATTTGGACAGTTTATGGTGAGAGCAGGACATGTGTGGTGGACTTAAACGCAAGAGAATGTACATGCAAATGGTGGCAAACTATGGGAATACCCTGTGAGCACGCAGTGTCTGTCATTAGAGAATGTCAAATGGATCCATACACATTTTGTGGTGTGTACTATAAAAGGAAGACATATATGGAGACCTACAAAGAAAATTGGAGACCCACAAGAGGAAATGATGAATGGCCAAAGGATAGAGTAAGTAGAAAGATCCTTCCACCACTACCATGTGTTATGCCTGGACGTCCAAAGAAAAAGAGAATGAGAGGCAAACTTGAAGGTGTCCCAGTACAGGAGAGAAGATGCTCAAGGTGTAGGGGAAGAGGACACAACAAATCAACATGTATGAAGTTGTACCAGAGTTTGACTATTCTTTCCAACCTTTACCTGATGGACCACCTGATTCCTATTAAGTGTTGGGTGTTTTTTTTTCTAAGTTATGCTTTTGGAAGTTGTACCAGACTTTGACCATTTTGTTCTATGTTTGCCTTTTATATGGCACATTTTGTAAGTTGTCTTTTTCTCTGCCAGATCTTACATATGTATCCTCTAGTTTGAATGATCAATATCCTCTAACTAGTAAATCTTTATCCTCTAATTTATACTAAATATTTGTACTGAAGAAAATGTTATATAATAATACTTTTATATATTTGCATCAAGTGAAACGGAAAGGGAAAAGGGTTTGTTCTATGTTTGCCTTTTATATGGCACATTTTGTATGTTTATCTTTTATCGTCCAGATCTTACATATGTATCCTCTAATGTTCCATAATTAATATCTCTAAATAGTAATTCTTTATCCTCTAATTTATACTAAATATTGGTACTATAGAAAATGTAATATAATAATACCTTTTATATATTTGCATAAGGGAAGGGAAAGGCAAAAGGGTTTGTACATTCAAGACAAAAAAAAAAAACACTTCAGCAAAACAGAAAAAAAAACTTTCTTCACTCATCATCATCATAATCTTCTTCTTCTTCTTCTTCTTCATGTTCACCAGAAAAGCTGCTCTCCACCTCATCTTCCTCTGCGATGTCCTTATCCTTTGCAGCAACACATTCTTGGGAAGAAGGCACATCGTTGTCATCAGGGTACTCAACAAGAGGATTGGGCTGGACATAGTCTTCTGTTTCAAGGAATCTGATCCCTCATCATCTTTCTTCTCTTCACTTGTTCCTTCAGAATCCTTTTCATCATCATCATCTTCTTCTTCTTCACTGAAACTTCCAAGAAAAGGGTCTGATGTTTCGAGAAGCTTCAGACGCACTTCATCTTCAGCAATGAGTAAAGAGATATCTAACTTAACAGAGATTTCACTCAAGGAAGCCATTTTCACTCAAATAAGCTCTCAAGAATGGTTTGGGTTTGTAACCTCGCCATGGTTTTATACTAGTAGAATTTAATAAAGTGGGAAGATCAAGACGCGAATTCCAAGCATTTGACTATTTTTTCACCTGCCAACTAATATTCTTTATGACCATTTAAGAACAACCCTCAAAAGTACCAAAATACATTGAACTAAAAGTACATTGACGGGACATTAAACTTATCTAATTTTATAAAAGTTCAGTCATCTACACTGTAAGCACCCCCTTACTTGGTGGCTTCAATTCACACTGAACAAGGTCCATAGCAATACACTTCCTCATAAGAGCAGACCTTCTCTTGAAATTGAGTTCCCTACCCTTGACTATACAATCAATGTAACCAAGCAAAAAAACTCCACAGCTGTGACCATCATCTTGTTCTGGGCAATTCACAAATTCCCTTTCCCATCCAAATTCCAAGTCAAAATCTGGAATGTTAGGGTCAGCAACAAAGACCACATAAGGCAACATCTTCTCCAACCCTAGTTGTTGTCTTGATGGTCTCTTCAAGCCCAAAGAGTCATATATTCTCACCTTCTTTTCCTTAAAGCTAAAACTCAAGAGTACCCAGTGGTTATCATTGACCTGCATTATTAACAAATCTCATAAGTTTTAGCAGATATTATTTATATTGTTAGAGGATGTTGTAAATGTAAATTAGAGGGTATAAAGTTAATACACTTACTTGTAAAGGAATAAGGATAGCCTTTGCATGGTAAGGGGAAACTTGGTTCTCCATATGACCAGTAGGGCTCATAATGTTTATGGCACCTGTCTTAATTTTAAATGGACCACTCCTTACTTTGTTTGCTGGTGATAGTGCAGCAAAAGTTGGATCCCTCATACGCCTATTGTATGTATATTGGACATCACCATAAACCATGCCCTAAAACAACCAAACAAATATATTAGTATCCCCAAATAACTCATATTGTAAACTTTAAATAACATAATTGTATCCTCTACTCAAAGGTTCAAGCATAAGAGATTTAAAAAAAAAAAATACTTACAGCAAAGTATATTGTTGGAACAATAGCATACTGACTATTTGCATTGATATGCCTCCCCATCATTCCATACCAACGAATGATCAAGCTAACATAGGCTTCAATGATATCTCCATGCACCCAATTAGTGTTCCATAGGCTGTAAAACTGTTTCACATGGACTTCCAGTCCATATCCATAAACCCTCATCACTTTATGCTCAAAATTTGGCTCCTTTTCCAACCACCAGTAATAGTTCAAAACATCTGTCTCATTATGAGTTGTAGTTCTGTCTAGAAATGACATGCCCATGGTAATCATCAGCTGAGCATCAACTTCTTTCCCCTCTTCCTTTCCCTGATTCTTTTTTCTCAATCTTTTTTTGTTGTTGTTAAAGTCATCAATAACTTGTTTATCCACTTCTTCATCTTCTTCTTCTTCACCAGTGAAAACTATATCATCTTCATGGTGTTCAACATTACCCATCTCACCAGCTGATATACCATCTATTTCTACTAAATATTCTTCAGCAATATTCTTAGGAGCTGGAACGTCATCATCAAAGCTATAATCTTCTTCTTCTTGCCCATCCTCTTTAGCATCTACCTCTTGAATTTTAGCAGGCAAGGTATCTATTTTAGCTGCCAACTCTTTCACTTCTTGCACATCAGTATTCTCAGTCTTGAGGATGGCCAACTCCTGCACATGTTCCATGGTAGTATCAAGAATATCTGATTGGGCCAATATTGCCATTGCATCAGCAACAATAACTTTTTGTGTTGTATTTTTTCACTTTCAGCTGATCCACCCTTCTTATCTTCTCCTTCAACTTTTTCTTCTCCTTCAACCTTTCCTTCGTTATTACCTTCCACTGCAACCTTTCCTTGACTTTCATTTTTTCCTTCTCCTTCAACTTTTTCTTCTCCTTCAACTTTTCCTTCATTATTACCTTCTACTGCAACCTTTCCTTCACTATCATTTTTTCCTTCTCCTTCAACTTTTCCTTCATCATTCTTTCCTTCTCCTTCAACTGCTCCTTCATCATTTTTTTCTATCTCCCCCCCCCCCCTGTGTATGTTTTCCTTTCTTTTGAACCTGTATATCCTCATCTTCATCACTATCTGGCCTTGGAATAAATCTTCTTTTTTTAGCTTCTTCTTTGGCATTTTTTTTCTCAGCAATACTTGCATCTTTGGCTTTTATATTTTTCCATCCATGACTTATCAAGACCTGCTACTTTGTTTTCCCTGAGGATATAAGATAAATATTAGAGGATATAAAGTTAACAATTAGCTGTTAATAATTACATTTTAGAGGATATAACTGAAATTCATACCTAGGAGGTTGTTTTCTGGTAGGAGGTGGGATGGTCTTCTGTTTCTTTGGTGGAGGTGGAGGTGGAGTAACTTGTTGCTTCTCCTGTTCTCTAATTTGACTTGTGCTCCTTGTGGCCCTCATCCCACCTAAAGAGAGTTGTAAAGTTTGAGACCTCTCTGGAGTTGTTGCAATTGGTGAACTTAACTTCTCACTGGCAATTTTTTCTTGCCTTTTCTATCTGCACTAGGACTTGAAATGGTCTTTGCATTGGTTTTAGACGGAGTAGGCTTTCTCTTGGATGGAGTGGAAATGCTTTGACTCCTTGTATTAACACCACTCTTGGAGACTGCTTTGGTGGTGGTGGTAGTTGTGTTGTCCTTCTTCAGAACTGATTGGGTGTTGTAGTTGTTTTAGTCTTGGGTGTAGCAGTTGTTTTAGGGTTAGTCTTGGGTGCAGGTCCAGTTGTTTTAGACTTGGCTACAACTGCTTGACTCTTCTTAGTTTCATTTTTCTTACTGGGGGCCCGGTACTTGGTTCCTTCCTCTTTTTGGTAGGGGTAGTGTCCTTCTTCTTTTTGGTGGGGGTAGTGTCCTTCTTCTGTGTCCTTCCTTTAGGAGTGTTTCTCATCTGGGTTGAAGAAGAAGATCCCCCTTTCAGTGCCTCGGGTTTCAATATCTTGCTTACACCAGAAACAACTCCTTCCTCAATGTCTCTTACCACTCCCTTCAGAATTCCTTCCAGTGAACCCACATCTATATCCTTTTCTTTCTTGTCAAGTTCTTGTTGCCACTACAACACCATTATATACATGCTAATATTAACACATAATATTTCACAATTTAGAGGATAATATTTTCATTTTAGCCGATAAGATAGACATAATTTGAGGATAGATATATATTGTTATATGTAATGTAGGAAGTTACTAGCTACAAGATAGACTATGCATAATGTATGGGATATAAAACCTAATTAGAGAGTAGTATACATACCTTTTTTGCTTCAACAACATGTGTTTCACCAGATTCTTGAGGAGTAAGGAAAGGGGGAGCAACTTCGATTGCTTTTCCGAGAGGAGAGTTAAGCTTTTTATCAATGGTTTCTCTACATGTAGTTTTTCCTGGAAGATTCTTCCAACTAAGCATCCTAGGGAATGGTGGTACATCAGCTTCCCTTCTAGGACCTAGACATGGGATGTGGCTGTATGCCCAGATAATAAATGCAAGCATACACCCAGGTAGATTGTAACTCAGTTTTTGGGCTCCTTCATTTGTTGCTGCTGTTTCTAGAGCATTTTCTAACAGATTGAACACAACAGTTCCCCAAGGAAATTCATCAAATTTCTGAAGATGTGATGCAAGGTCGACATACCTAAGATCAATGGTCATATATGTTACAAGACTATTACAGTATACATAAACCATGTTAACATTATATAACACAACATATTAACCCTAAACCATGTACATATACTAAATTTAGAGGATACATGCTTAAAGTTTTGAGGATAACATGCTGATATTTAGCCGATAATTTGACACATATATGAAGCTGAAGTACAAATATTTAGCATATAAAAAGTAAAGGTCACAATGTTGCCAGATAATATGACAACAATGAACAACTACAGTTAGAGTATTTAGCAGATAACATAACCACATTTGAAGATAAATGTGTGAGTTTTAGACGTACCTGACATCAATGGTATTAGATGCATCTGGTAATAGGCATGTTAACAGAAGCAACAAGCGATTCAAACGATGCACATCATCACCAGAATTAGGATCATTTCGTGCTACTTCAATTGTATCTTTCATGTTCTTTTCCTTAATGTTTTTCCTCTTACAAAAATATTTCTCCCTAAATGGACTTGGAACTTCTGATTCCATGAAAATGAACTCATGTGGTACACGACCAATTTTCAATCCTAAATTTAAAGTGACATCAAATGGTTTGAACTGCATTTCCTTTCCCCCAATCTTGTACTTCAATTTACCAACCCTGGCTTTCACAATTTGTGTAACAACAGAGGTAATCATGTGTAATTTATCTGTTTGAACATCTAAGAAATACCTAAAGCATAAATAACTAAAATTTTACTTCTCCAACAGAGGTAATTTACTCTTAAAATGATCACCTACCTTCTTCATTGAGCATCTTACCGTTACACTGAATTTACGGCCATATTTCTTTTTCATCTTTTCTGCTCCACTTGATTCTGGAATTTCATCATCTTGCTCTTCAATTTCGTCTACTTTTTCTTCAATTTGTTGTTGTTCCTCTTCAATTTGTTGTTCTCCCCTTTCAATTTGTTGCTCTCCCCCTTCAGTTTGTTGTTCTCCCCCTTCCATTACTTCATTCTCAACTGCAATTTCTTTTTCTTCTTCTACATGTTTCTCTGTGATTTCTTCTTCTTCATCTTTCTTTCCAAATTCTGCTTCTTTCTCTTCAGTTTCTTCTACTTGCTCTTCAATATTTTCTTCAATTGCTCCTTCTAACTTCTCATTAATAGACATCTCTTCAATTTCACAAATTGTTTCTAGGGTTTCTGAGGTAGTGCATTTAAGAACCATTTTTTATGAAATTAGGGTTTTAGAACTACAAGAAAATTAAAAGGGAAATTAAAAATTGAAGAAGAAATGGTAACTTCGTGATTTTGCTGTGTTAATGGAGGCAGTTGGAAAAGAAGAAAAAAGGTTAGGTAAGTTAGGGTTCTTCTTTGTAAGTGATTATCTTCTCAAAAATTTCCCGCCTAAATTACCCTCCAAACGGCTATAAACACGTGTCATCTTTTCGTTGTGGGAACAGATCCATGTTTAATCTCAGCCTTACACGTCATTTAGTTGGAAACAACTGTTTAGGGTATGCTGAATAAACGATTTTGATTTAATCTCTCCTTTCTAGCAAAATCAATGGTTGTAATTCTATATAGGTTATTGTCAAGGGGTCACATCAGTTTGTACTTGGTCAAATCAAAGCAAAAAAGTTTGTCATAAGTACAAAGGGTAATTTTGGTATCAAAAATTTTGAAAAGCAAAAAGTAGTGGGCTAAGGTGGTTGTTTGGGAAGATTAGCACTCATGAGTGGCTATTTGGGAAGAAGCACCTAAAGGTGGTGGTTTTTTAAGAAATTTCCCTTATTAAAAACAATCAAATTCAAAACACATGTATAGATGTACCTATGTCTCACAGTGCATTATTAAGAGTTGAGGTAATTAGCGATACCCCCCCCCCCCCCGCGGAATCGAAGGCAACATAGTGATACCCCCAACTCCAAAAAGATTTGTGTCACCCCCCCCCCCCCCCCAAATTATTTTCTGGTGAATAATAGACTTGAACTGCCATAAATACCCTTATGCCACATCAGCAGTGGTTTAGGTCAAATTCAAAGTCTGATGTGGCATAAGGGTATTTATGGCAGTTCAAGTCTATTTTTCGCCGAAAAGTAATTTTGGGGGTGACACAAATCTTTTTGGAGTTGGGGGGTATCGCTATGTTGCCTTGAATTCCGGGGGGGGTATCACTAATTAGCTCTAAAGAGTACTTTTACAAAGTATATCAATGTTAAACATAATTAGAAGAGCATGTATTAAACCATACTAAATATATAGTGGAATCAACATTTCTACTTATTGTAGAAATTTGCTGCAATAACAAGGTTGTCAGGTTGTGCAGTGAGAAATCACTCAACTTCGAGGAATGCTTGTTTTGCCTAGCCATCCTCAACAGAACCCGGAACGAAAATATAAAGAAACAATAGCTATTGACACATACAATTATGGCAATTCAGTTTGAAATGGACAACACTACATACGAACCGGTTAATTATACCACCAACAATCATAACGAATATGGCACAATGCCCAAATTGTTGCAACATTAAGTTGGTAAATGATATCCTTCCTTTTGAGTAATAGTCTTGTACAAAAATGACTAAACACCGCATAAGGAGAGAACAGGAAGGCAAAGTTGTTTGATATCACAAATGCTTCAGAAGTTGTGCCTTTTGATACATTGCCATCCCTGAATTTGGTTCGTAACTAATGTATCCTACTGGTACCATAATCCTTGCCATATTAGTACAAAACATGACAAAGATAGCTCTAAATCAATGCTATTGAAGAAAAAATTAAGTGTATTCAATAAATACTATCGTTATTTGAATGAGGCTGTGGCAATGAGTACACCAACTGTTAATCATATGGGCCTTATGGTAATTTACATAATTAGGTTTAGGGTTTGTGTTAGTTTGGTCTCTATATATATGTAATCAGGTTTATAGAATTAATGAACTCAGTATTATACAATGTAGCCTCTTATGTTATCATGTCTCTATGCTTTCCTTGTTAACATTATCATGGTATCAAAGTGAGGAGAAGATCTTAGGGAACACATTATCCAATGAAAAATAGTTTTGTTTCTTTTAGTTTGTTTTGGTATTTGACGTGTTTGATGAATTGTCGGAATGGTTTTATTTAGAATCCGCGTAGGAAAGGGAAAATTGGTTGCTCTATTCCGATTTGCGTTGCTTGGAATCAAGTGGGTGATTTGATGCTGTTGCTGATTGGTTGTTCGATGGTTTATGTTCAAAATTTCTTTGTTAGGGGTCAATTGAGTAGGTGGACTCTGTGTTGATTTAGAATGTTGATGTATTTTGATCAGTTTATTCGTTGTCTGGTTCAGTTGGATGTCTCAACCTTGTATTGATTTAGTGTTTGAAATTGTCGTTTCTGTAATTTGGCAAACTCTTGATGTGAGATTGCATGAGTTTGAAGAGGGATGTTAGGTATATGGGCCTTATGGTAATTTATAAAATTAGGTTTAGGGTTTATGTTGGTTTAGTCTCTATATATATGTATTCAGGTTTATGGAATTAATGAACTCAGTATTATACAATGTAGTCTCTTATGTTATCATGTCTCTATGCTTCCCTTGTTAACATTATCATGGTATCAAAACGAGAAGAAAATCTTAGGGAACACATTATCCAATGGAAAATAGTTTTGTTTCTTTTAGTTTGTTTTGATATTTGACGTGTTTGATGAATTGTCGGAATGGTTTTGATTAGAATCTGCGTAGCAAAGGGAAAACTTGTTGCTCTATTCTGATTTACGTTGCTTGGAATCAAGTGCGTGATTTGATCCTGTTGTTCGATGGTTTCTGTTCAAAATTTCTTTGCTAGTGGGTCAATTGAGTAGGTTGACTCTGTGTTGATTTAACATGTTGATGTATTTTGATCAGTTTTTTCGTTGTCTGGTTCAGTTGGATGTCTCAACCTTGTATTGATTTAACATTTGAAATTGTCGTTTCTGTAATTTGGCAAACTCTTGGTGTGAAACAGCATGAGTTTGAGGAGGGATGTTAGGTATATGGGCCTTATGGTAATTTACATAATTAGGTTTAGGGTTTATGTTGGTTTGGTCTCTTGATAAGAGCACAAAAGTTTTATCCGTTAATATCTTCCGAATAGCACTTTGTTTACTCCTATGTGTTTTAATGTCACTTTTAGTCTTATTTTCAGGTTTATTATATTTTGCGGGCCTTAACTCTCACTAACTTGAAAGAAGGCCCAAAGTATCAAGTATTGGGCTTAAGTTGATGGATTATGAATCAAAGTTGATAAATGCTCCAAGTCCATCTCTTAAAGGACTCCATACACCAAAGAATAAGTCCAAATCCAAAAGAAGGAAGACTTTGAAGCAAAAAAGGGAGCCACAACTGTATCAAGCTCAGAGGAGTATTTTCACCGAACTAAAGTCCAATAAGATAGACTCAACATGATCCAGACAGAAGACGTAGTGGACGACCGAAGACAAAACTGTCAAAGTCAATGGTCAACTCGGCACCCCGCGAGTTGACCAGCTCCAAAGCAGGTCGATCTTGTGCCGCCTTATCTGTAATGGGACCTACACCACCCTGAGTTTGTCTGATTGCCGACTTAATGTATTTAGACGTGCCTCCAAGGCTGAACAGTATATATACTCTAGAAAACTAGGGTTTTACGTATAGAAGAGAGGGGAGAAAATATACAACTAAGGTTTCTTCTTTTGTATCTTGATTCAATAGTCTTCTTATTAAGGTTTAAGAGCAATAAATGTATGTTTTTCCAATTGATGATGACTTGTTCTTCATCAATGGAAGGCTAAACCCTTAGGGGATAAGTAGCCTCCAATGAGGAAACCATGATATTACTTATAGTTTTTATGCTTGTTCTTCATTGAATCGTCTACATGCAAAATAGTTTTAACAATACTTTCATATTGTCGTATCCAGAGAGAAGTAGTATGTTAGTTTATTCTCTTTAGTGTTTTTGTATGTTTTTCATGTCTACATGCTTAATACCTACAATACCCGAGAGGTGAGTACATAATAGGGTTTCAATATAAACTTGGATTAGTTAGAAGATGATATATGTACGCTTGTATGGGTGGAACCATATGATTGATTACTTAACGTCTTCTCGCTTTGGGCTTCACCCATTCCATTCATGCATCTCAAGTAAAATAGTTAAATGAATAGCTGAGAGGTGAGTGTTTATCTATCCCGACAATTGTTGGGAGGTGAACCGGGGAGCTACAATAGCTGAGAGGTGAGTAGCTAAGAACATGCATATTAACTTAATTAGTATTATGGTGAATTCATGAGGTGAACATGTCCCCTATTTCCTTTATTGGTCTTACTACATTTTAGTAATCGTATCTACATTAGAATTAGTTTAATTAGTTTATTATAATATCTCTACAAAATATTGTGACATCTCCTTGGAAGCTTCTTTGTTTCTTCTTGATTAGAGTGGATTGATACCCTTCCTTATCACTATACTCGTATCCTTGGAAGGATTATTGTTATATAGTATTGAGTCAATGACAACATCTCATCATTCATCGATCACATTAACATCACATCTGTATCCATCTCCACTATACTCAATATCATATCAACATCTCTATATATATGTAATCAGGTTTATGGAATTACTGAACTCAGTATTATACAATGTAGTCTCTTATGTTATCATGTCTCTATGCTTCCCTTGTTAACATTATCAGCAACCACTAAATCAAAATCGCTCTGATCCATGAGTTATTTTTCATTCATTCTATCCCTAATATCAACTATTGTAACGCCCAAGAGTTGGGTTAGTCCCACATCACCAAGGAAGTGTTGTAATGGTAGTATATAGATCATATTCTAACTAATGTCAAAACCTTTTGGGGAAAGCCAGATGGGTGGACCCTGATAAAAAAACCCTTTACTAATGGATATCTGCAGTGACTAAAGCGGGACAATATTGATATTAGCGAGTGTTATGGTGTTCAACACTCCGGGATGAGCGAAGACTAAATCCCGAGACGTTGTGGTAACTATCCCGGTTGTTAGAATTGGGTATTAGTAACTAATTCCTTAATTGTGAATAGTACTAGCACTCGTGTAGGCTTTTTGCTCCAAACCAACCTGCACTTCATACTGTACTAACTAGCCATTTAGCCCTTGCAATGCATAGACCTTGAGGTTGCTGCCCATTTAAGTCTCTTTAAGTTGTGGTCCACTTAAAAATATTATAAAAATACAAATTTGACATTCGTAAAATTAAAACTAAACTCAATTATCTTCAATTACATTGAAGTTGCATTCTCTCTAAGTGTTGGAAATGGAGAGCCCTTCGAACTTATCTTTTAACCTTTCTCATTTCCTGCGAGCCCTCCAATGTACCTTGTCATGTTGAACGGCTTGAACTGCAGCTGTTGAGTCACTTTATATCCATAGTCTCAACCATCCCTTTCTAAAGCCTTCTCCATTACATCAATGATGGCACAGGTTTCTGCTTCAAAGTTAGTGATTGTATCCATTCCACCAACATAGACTCCACATACTTGTGCATTATTACAATCTCTATATATTGCCCCCCATCCTGATTTCCCAGGGTTCCCCAATGATGACCCATCAACATTTACCTTCATGATACCTGGGCAAGGAGCCTGCCAGTAGCATTCCATGGGAACTCTAGACTTCTTATGCTTAATCTGAAGATGGAGATTAGCTAGCCAAGCTCTGCTTATCCATAGAGGTATTGGTAATTCCCTCATTTGTAATGTTGTATGCATGATGAATTTCCCTCTTGAAAGTTTGCATTTTATGACCATAGTTAGGTTGTTTGTCATCAAAGAGAACATTATTTTTGTCCTTCCAGATTCCAACTAGACCAGAAAAAGAGTAGACTTTCCATAATACTTTAATAAGAGGACTTCTTTGCTTACATGCAGCTACCACATCATTGATGGAGGCTAGAGTTTGTCTAAGCAAGAAAGTAGATGTTGTTTGTGCCCAAAACTGAGTTGCAAAGGAGCAACTAAAAAGAAGATGATCCAGAGTTTCAGGTTGTTCCCTGCAGTGACAACATCTAAATGGAATATTAAAACCTTTGGCATGCAAGATGTCATCGGTAGCTATTTTACGATGGAAGATTTTCCAAGCCAAAGCCTTAATGCTTGAATGAACCTTTGCAAATGATAGAAAAACACTCCAAAATAGTTTTAGATCGATAGCTTCAAATATCGTTACAACTGTGAATTTCCCATTGCGAGTATGTTTCCAGATTTTTTTATCATTTTCAACAACATTAGGAGATTGTAGCCTATCACTATCCACACCAAGACTGTTTAACACTTGTTCCATTTCAGAAGAGAAAATCCACTCAGTTCATGAGAGATACTTTGACAGCTTAGTACAGGATTTACCCCAGAATAGGTGCTCGTTTTGAACTCTCTCTAAAAGATGCACCTCCTAGCCAGTTGTCCTTCCATAAATGAATTTTGTTTCCATCACCAATCAGCCATTCTGAATTTTGATCCACATGAGCTAATGCCCATTTGATGCCTTGTAATATTGTTGATCTCTTAGTGGTAAAGAAATTTCCATGGGAGTTAATGTATTTCCTTCACATGAAATGTGCCCAGACAGAGTCATCGCCCAGAATTCCCCAGGCTCATGGCTAAACCGATGGACCTATGGTATTAGATCTGACTCATCCCACCAGTCCAAATAAGACTGATGAATAAGCTGATGCTCTCTGTACAATCTCTTATACGACTACGAGGACACCTGGTAGTATTTTAACTTTAGGTACACACAATTTAACTTCACAGATAAAATTTGCATCTTTGAGTTTTTGTATCTCAGCATTGACTGTTTTAGCGAGATGAGCTGAAAGTTTGCTTGTTTGCGAGTTTTTTGTTTGATAGATTTTTTGCTGGTGATATCAACATTTAACCTATGGCATGCAATATTGGGATCTATCCCTGGCATATTGGAGTAAGCAAAAGCAAAGACATTTTTATTCATCTTTAGAGTAGCAATGAGTTGCTCTTTTACAATGGGGCCCAAGTTAGCCCCTATATAAACATATTTTGGATCATCGTCACATCTTAAATTGACTTTTTCATTGTTTTCAATGATTCGTGGGTCAGATGGTTGAATGATATCCTTTCCTTTGTCGGCTACTGAGATCTCGTCGACAGTGGGCTTACATGAGCTCGCGACTGTCTTGCTAGCTGCAGAGATCTCATTGACAGAGGGCTGAAGTGAGCTTGCAGCTAGCTATCTTGGTGGTCCCCGACTTGCCTGGAAATGGGATGACCTCAGGAATTGCATGGCATCCATGTGCTTTCATTTTGTCACCTCATAGTTCCATGATGCCTCTGGGGCCAGAAAACTTGATGATAAGTAGATGGAACAGCTTTCATCTTGTGAATCCATTTCCTTCCCAAGATTGCATTGAACTGGGTAGGAATGTCCAACACGGAGAATGTGCACTTGACAGTGACTATATCTTCTCCAGTTGAGACTGGAAGGCAGATCTCACCCTTTGCTTCAGTTTCAGTGGAGTTAAATGCGAATAGGGTGAACTGTGGCTCATGAAAGACTGAATGTCATGTTAAAAAAGATGTCGCACGAGCTACCTGGGTCGATGAGCACTTTTGTAACACCCATGAGTTGGTGTTAGTCCCACATTGCCAAGGAAGTGGTTGTATTGGTAGTATATAGAGCTTATCCATACTCTAACTAAATCAAGGCATTTTGGGGTAAATCACATGGGTGGGCCCTGATCCAAAACCCTCTACTGTTGGATATCCGCAGTGACTAAAGGGGGACAATATTGACATTAGCAAGCGGTATGGTGCTCGACGCACCGGGATGAGCGAGGACGAAATCTCGGGGCGTTACTTTTGGTATCAAAGCCGATGACGGGTCGCCTGTTGTAGGTGGGAAGTACGTTGGAAAGGCCTAGGGAGTGCCACGTACTTGTATCACTTGGCAGGGAACGTCGGAGATTTTGAGACTGCATTGAATGTACTGTAGAGCCGAGGACAGCTCTATTCTAAGGTGGTGGGATTGTAACACCCCATAAGTTGGTGTTAGTCCCACATTGCCAAGGAAGTGGTTGCATTAGTAGTATATAGAGCTTATCCATACTCTAACTAATGTCAAAGCCTTTTGGGGTAAACCAGATGGGTGTGCCCTGATCCAAAACCCCCTATTGTTGGATATCCGCAGTAACTAAAGGGGGACAATATTGACATTAGCGAGCGGTATGGTGCTCGATGCATCGGGATGAGCGAGGACGAAATCTCGGGGCGTTACAACTTTTTTTATGACCCATCCACCGATCCTGATGTGAGCTACAAGTGCATCATTGTGTGTAAGACATACTTTTTTGAGGTCGAAATCAGAGAAGATTAGAAGATTGTTACCCTCGACCACAACCTTGCTTTGTGAGTTAGCTAGAAGGTGTGGTGAATGTGATGAATCTTTTATTTCTTGGAGTGAGTTGACCATTCTGGAAATCGGACATCCATAATCATTTTGATTGCCCTATTGGGCTTGTTACTTTTTTATCTGAACTCTTTTGTCTCTTTTCATTAAGCTTATTGCAGTGTGCCTTGAGAATACGATATTCCTTAGTGGAGTGATGTCGACATTTGTGGAGTTTGCAGTAAGGATTTCCTTCAATAGGTTCGAGGTCGTGAACCCTTGGTTGGAAGTTGGCTCGTGTTTGATTAAGCCAAAAAGCTGATTGTAAGAGCATTTGAAGGGGGTTTGGAAATTTGGATTTTAAGGTTGATGTCGACCTTCCTTTGTAGTCTAACTTACTTGTCTTTGGTTTGGAATAACTTGGCTTTGAAGTCTGAACAACTACAACTCTCTCCTTTCACTTGGTAAGTGCTTCTTCGAGTTTGATGTACTTGCCAGTTCGGATATAGAGATCTTCTAGGGTTAGTTGCGGGAGCATCTAAGATTATATTCTTACCTAGAGTTGTACTGGGGTTGACAACAGAGATGAAGGCTATAAGGCATGAGTTCTCATCTTGGTTTCCAGCTCACAAGCATTCTTTTTTAAATCTTGTCATGAATTTTTTTGTAGTTTCTATCTCGTCCTGCTTGAGTCAGAAGAGTGCAGTGACCTCGATTCTTCTTCATTTGTTGTGGATTTACTGAGTGGCGAATAGATACTTGAGCTGGTCATACGAGGTGGTAGATCTTTCAGGAAATCGATGATACCAATCGATTGTGCTTATTCGAAGTGAAGCTTGGAATAATCTCCAAAAGATATCCTTATACTTTGGCCACAAGGCCATGCTGGTCTTGAATAGGAGGACGTGGTCCATGGGGTCTTCATGAAGAGGTTATGTATTATATTTTTCAAAGGTTGTGGAGGCTACCTTTTGAGCAGTATTGGCTTTGAGCGAGTCTTGGTGATTTTTGTCAAACTTTTTTGAGAGTTGGAGGATGCGCTCATGAGCAGCTTGAATGTCGACCATGGTGGGGGCGGTGGTGTTGTTGGATGTGGGTAGAGCAGGATTGGTGGTGATGTTGTTGTTGCATGGTTCACGTCGAGTGATATCGAATAGAATAAGCATCCAAGTCGGATCATAAATGAAATTGGTGAGCTCGAGGTGAAGTTGCAAGGAAAATGGCATCCACCTTGTTTCATGTTGATAGTCTTAAATGAATACAGGGTTTTACGAAGTGGTCATTGAGCTCGAGGGAGCTCCATCATATGGGTATATACACCTTTATTGGTAATACTGTAGATTGATGCGGTATTAGAAAAGAGAATACTCAAACAAGAACCAAGTCTATTCAGTCTCCCTGGCAGGATGATTGATTCATAATTGACTTTGGTAGTCCTCATGTTTTTCTTTACATCTAAATCTTCCAACCCATTTTTTCTTAGTCGTCTTGTCTTTCATAAAGAAGATTCAAAGCTCCTAACTTGTTCTCCATTGTAGCATTTACAATCAAACAAATATAGCATTATTGTTACGCACATGTTAATGTGTTACATATGGGATTATAATCTAATCTCAGTGTGTGAAAACAAATAATAATGATTTCTTGTGATTTGATTTGAATAGGTTTTTTCTTGGCAGTATAGATGAATGCCAATCATGTACTCTAAAGCAATTGACGTATGCACTGTACTGGAAATTAATGTCTAAATATTATTGACGTACTACAAGTCTTACATTGTAATACCCCACACTAAATTATCATATGATTAATGTTTCTCGATATATAACCTGTGAATATGGTTTGTGTGATAATTGTATTACTTCTAGTGATCTTGTAGTAGTTACTACTACAAGATACGCGAAATTTCGGCGGAATATGCCAGTTTTTTGGCATTCGGATCGGATCGACATGTTGAATCTGGTTCAATCCAGAACCCTATACATGCCGACCCGGATTTTCGAATAAATCACGGATATTCGTTGAATCGTCGGATTTTGTACGGATTCAACGAATTATTTCGGATTCAATAGTTAGGAGAAGAATTTTTCTAAAGATTTATCTTCAATTTGTGATTCAATATTAATGCCCGTTTCGAATCCAATGAATGGGGCTTTTGCGAAGGTGGTGGTGGTGGTGGAGATTAAGGGGAGGAAAGAGAAAGTAATTTGTTTCAAATGGTGGTGGTGATGAGTTATTAGTTGACGGGAAAGTATATTTTGTAGAGTTTAAGATCTCATTCAAATCCTTTGCAACATCATCAAAAAGCTTATCAGCAAAATACAAATCTTCAAGATTATTTACAAAGAACCGGGTGGTAAAGACGGGTATTATCAGACCCGTATTATTGCTGAAAATGGATAAGGTTAAATCCATGTATTCTTTTAATTTAAGTTTATTAGGGTCAGATTGAATCTGACTTGTATCCTATTTGTCTGGCAAGAGAATTAAGATGATTTCATTTATAGATTCATAATGAACATGAATTAAGATGATTTCATTTATAGATTCATAATGGACACAGCCACATAGGTGTTAACAGTTGATTTTGACAAATTCGCCCATTAAATATTCTCGGATATTCTCGAAATTCCGACAAATACCACGAAATATCGGATTTTAAAACCTCACCATTCCGACACAGGCCATCGAAATTTCGAGGCATATGCCGGTTTTCTAGACCACGAAATTTCGCCTGGATTTGGCATCTTGAAGTATGGTTACTAGTAGTAGTCATACCTGCTATGTATATTTTGTATATGGTAGTGATGTTGGATTTAAATTTCCTAATATTACTAATAGAAATGTGGAAAGGGTCTCAACCAGAGTTTTTAGAGTGGGTTAGACCAGAATAGGAAAAGTTAAAGGACTGAAAGTAAATAAATGTGAAATAAAAAAATAAATAATTTGAACCGACTCTATTTGTCTAAACCCTAACCTGTTATAAGCTGGTGTGAAAGAAAAGAAAGAGAGAATAAGGAAGGGGCAAAGAATGAGCAGTGTTGGCTGAAGCTTAGGAGGAATTGATTGGACTTTTGGCTTACTTAATAGGAGTTCATCACTTTGAGGATCAAGGCAAGTGATTCCCTACTTACTTTACTTAATTCATGAGTTAGATTTCTATTAGAATTCTTACAAATCAAATTATATACTTTCAAATATTTGAACTGTCTATATATGATATATTTAGCTCTTAATCAAATGATCTTGAATAGAAGTATAGTTACTGATTGATTCCCCTCAAAAGTACAGATGGTTCATTACTATTAATAGTTGGTTTGCTTCCTTGTTCTATACATAACCTTGGGTTAATTCTTATGAGGCAGGTTCGTATATTATTGTTCTAATTTGAATTGTTATGTTGGTTTGTGTTTATCGATGAGATTGCTTATTTGTTGATCTTGCGACAACTTGTTAATTTATTTTTTTGATTAAGAATGAATTTGCCGAGTTGCTATATCATTCAATATTGATTGTCTTGGTTATGTTGTTAGGAAATCCTGACCTCTTTATTGGTGAGGCGGAGATTTCATGACCGATAACTTGTGTAATGAAAAATGGGTCGAGAGAGTTCACACCCATCCATAAAATGCCTTATGGGGGCTAGGAGTGTGTGATGCCACAGGTTGGTGCCTAATGAGCCAAGATACCTTGGGTTGGTGCTCATTAAGCCCCTTCTTCCGCTAAACAGTTAAATGAGGAAGTTTTCACACTCGTCCAATAAGTCTTATTGAGGCTTGGAGCGTGTGATGCCTGATAAGTCCTCAAAAGTGTATATTTATACCCCGAATAACACCTTGTTTGTTTAGCACTTAGCTTATATTATTGTGTTATATCTATTTACTAGTGTTTTCTTGTCTATTGTATAGGTTTCATGAGCCGAAATGCGAATATTGTGTTAAAGCCCGCCAAAAGTCAAGAAAAGCAACCAAAAAGGTGTTATTTGCACAAGGAAAAGAGAATTGATATTTGCACCCACAGATCTACTGAGGGCACCCCACGGTTGGTCCTGTTGACTAAACATTATGTTAAAGTGGGGCGGTCCGAATCTCAGCCCAAACCGGGTCCTATTGAAGCCCAAAATAATTAGGTTTTGCTGAAGACCTAATGCCTCTAGAAGACCAACAGCAGCAGCCACGAATTTGACCTAATTTGGAAGCCTTTGCATGCAAGTATTATGCTTTGTATTTATTATATAAGAGAAGTAGTAGCTAGGGTTTAGGTAGTTTTTCATATAGAGGGGAAAGTGAATATTTGTGAGAGAAAGTTCATCTTTTTCTTCTTTGTATCAAACTCAATCATTATCAATCAAATCAAATCACTTTACTTTATTATGTTTTGCTATTTAATTATTTATTCCATGGTGTCATCATCAAGGATGAGTAGTTAAATCTCATTAGGGGGATGGTTGAAGCACTCTAGATGATGCAAAAGCACCATGTTTGTTCTTAATGTTCATTGTGATTCAAAGTTCTTAATGCTTATTTACTTCTAATTCGCGATATGAGGTAAGTATGATTATTTGCATGTTATTGTTAATCATGTTATTAAAATACTATTGTTAGGGTTTAGGGAGACCTAGCTTTAATAGTTGTATTTATATTGATTGAAGATGTGTAGTGAAATAGCTGAGAGGTGATTATTACATATCTGCAGTTAGTATCTTTTATTGGAACCCTTTTGTAATTAAATCAAATAGCTGAGAGGTGATGGTTTAGTTATGAATCAATATATTGAGTTAATTAAATTGAATAGCTGAGAGGTGACGGTTTGATTAATAAGACATATTCAATAGCATGCATAAGAGAATCCCGTTTTAATTGAGTGGAATAGCTGAGAGGTGACTACTTGATTATTATAGGTATTGATGATTAATTGGAATAGCTGAGAGGTGACTAATTAATTATCATAGATTGAACATGAAGAAATAACATGTTATGTTTGCATGATTTAGTTTGTGGATACCAATTCTTCCCCCTATGTCATCATAAGTTCTTCTTTACATCTCTGTCCATCTTCTTAAGTTAGTTTATTTAATTATTGATTGTAGGAAGTATAATCAATCTCAATCTTAATTGTTGATTCCCTTGGTGTTCTTTAATTATTGTTTTCTATTGTGTTTGAGCTAAGATCTTCACCTTTGAGGTGGGTACGACCATTGCTTGTTACTTTGTCTATTTTGATAACCAATCTATACAGGCACAAGAAGGAACTTCAATAAAAATATAATCTTTTGATTAGGTGGTGTTAATTTACCGTCTATCAATGCCACAGGTTGGCGCGTTGTAGGCCAAGATACCTTGGGTTGGTGCTTGCTGGGCCACTTCTCAAAAAAGATAATTAAACCGCTAAAAAAAGAATGTGGATGTTTATTTTTCATACTAGTTCTGTGATCTTAAGTTCATACCAGGTTTGAATTGATTGAGTAGGACATTGGTAATTGTCGTGGATATTCAGTTTATGTTAATGGTGTGTATTAGCTATATGATGACTTTGTATGGATTTCTGGCTTTCTTAGTTTTATCTAACTATGTAGTTAAGTCGAGTAAGTATGGTTTCACTTGCTCGAGTTGTGGTTGACGCTCGTTTTACTTCCCCTTTTCAGGAACTTGATGACTAGTTACGCGAGAGTGGGGATTTCCTAGATTGCAGTCCTATACACCTCTGGTGTCTTTTGAAGTCTAGGAGTCTGTAATCTCTGGTTGTACTTTTTGATATTGTTGTAAGGAGTATGAGTTGCTTAAAGTTGTATAGTTTTGATCATAACTTCAGTTTAGAAGCTTGTACAATATATGTGTAAGTGAGTTTTGATAATAAAATTTGAACTCTTTTGTAAGAGTAATGTGTTCAGTTATAATACTCTTGTTATAGGTTTTGCGATGTTACACGTACAATTTTTCAAGGAAAAATCCCAAGCAATATCACATATTGTTTCGATTTAATCAATATCAATCTTGTTGATAATATGCTCTCTGGGAATATTTTTGCTGGATTTTCTTCCCTATCAAAGCTTTTGGCATTGAGCCTTAGCAAGAACGACTTCATTGGAAAACTCCCACCATCCCTTGGGAACCTAACATCGCTCATTGATCTTTCTCTATCAGAAAATCATTTGGAGGGAAATATTCCCGACGATTTATGCACTATTCGTGCTTAGATTTTTTTCAAATTGGCGGTAATAATCTTACATGTAAAATACCTTCTTGTTTTTTCAACCATTCATGCATACAATATTTCTCAGTTGCAGAAAATCAACTAGAAGGAAGCCTTCCACCATATATCGGCCTTACTCTTCCATATCTAATCTGTCCACCACAATCAAGTACCTATCTTTTGGAAATAATAGTATCTACGGAGATATTCCAGTGGGAATCGAAAACTTAGTTAACATCCAAACTCTTGAGTTTGCTTTCAATAATCTCACTGGCACCATCCCTACATCAATAGGAAAACTTAACCAACTACGAAGATTACATCTAGGATATAGAACCTATTATCAGGACACATTCCATCTTCCATAGGTAATTTCTCTCAATTGGTCTCTCTCAGTTTACCGGCTAACAATTTAAATGGGAGCATACCACCTACTCTTGGAAACTGTAAAAACTTAGCAGAACTCAGTCTTTCTAGAAACAACCTCGTTGGTACAATACCTATCCAAGTTATTAGCATTTCCTCTCTGACGAGTACGTGGCCTTTGAAAAACACAGATAGTGCTAATCTCACAGTTTAATAGTTCAACAAATCAAACAATAAGCAGAAAGTAAATAGCACACAGGAATTTTTAACGTGGTAAAACCCAAATTGGGAAACGTCCACGGTTGCCTTGGTGACAACAAATAATCCACTAGATGAAAGAGATTTACAAACCTATCAACTACCTGCAATCACTGCGAGTTGATACTACAGGTTATCTCTAACACCTTGACTTCATCGGAGCACCTTGATGTATGCACAAGACACTCGACTCCTTGATGAACACACAAGAAGACTCGAAGCCGAATTCACAACTGTATGAGGAAGATAAAGAATTGATGAATTGGGAAGAAAGGAGGTTGAGTTCAATAACTGATGAAACACACAAACTCTCAAGAACACCTTACTTGCACAGCCAAAGAACTAGTTTCTTGTTTGGAAGAGAAATCTTATTTATACCTAGGGTTTGGACACTCATAAAATGGGCCGGAATTAGACAGAAATCACATTGGACGTACGTACGTCGAAACAGCGTACGTACGTCCTCACACGGAAAAGTTCGCTGCCTGCTTGGACGTACGAACGTCCTAACTGCGTACGTACGTCCTGACCAAAATAAGTTTGCTGCCTCAATGGACGTACGTACGTCAATAAGTTTGCGAATGAGCCTGTGGCTCAATGGTAGCACCCCTCTCACAAAGTGGAGAGGTCGTGGGTTCGAAACACGTCAACAGCGGATTGTTGATATAAGTTTCCACACGTAATTTAAAAGGGGTAGGGGTCCCCACAACCTCGCTTGCCAACCAAAAAAAAAAAAAAAAAAAAAGACGTACGTACGTCTTAACTAGGTACGTACGTCCAGTACCCAAAACTGACTTTGACAAAAGACATAAGGACACGGACACGAGACGAACGTGTGTACATCTTGGTTTTCCTAACAATGATTTCAAGGCGAGATAACCGAGACTCCTCATGTCACAAAATTAATGTCAAATAACCGAGTGCCGGTTTCAATCTCCCCCTTTGACATTGATTTTGTGACAAAAACCTATGACTCTAGTAGCACTTATAAAACGTGCTTACAAACCTAAACCACGGCATTTATAAATCATGCCTACAAAAACACTCAAGTTAGAACACATACCAAGTCACCAATTCTTGACGTCCATCTTGATCAAGATGCTTTAATCATCAAAGACCGAACGGAAGAGACTAAGAATTTAGAATAACTCCCCCATACTTTATGAGCTCCAATCATAGATACTCGAGCTCCCCCATAACTGTACAGCTTCTCAATACCTGAAACATGACCCAAGAATACCCTAACAACGAAGAGACAATTGTTAGTATTTAGAGTCATAATTCTCCCCTTTTTTGTCACAAAAGGTGAACAAGAGAAACAACAAAAAGAAAACGAAAATAAACAAGAAAAAAAAAAGATACCAACAACATACTAAGCAAGACAATGAATAGAATAAGAATAAAAAATAAAAAATAAAAAATAAAAAATAAAAAATAAAAAATAAAAAATAAAAAATAAAAAATAAAAAATAAAAAATAAAAAATAAAAAATAAAAAATAAAAAATAAAAAATAAAAAATAAATAAACTTGCCCTAATACTTAAGCTTGCATGAAACAAATAACAACCAAAAACAGGAGTCCATAACCAGAATTAACAACAAAAACAGAAAACAATACTTAAGTTAACGAATTCGAAAAATTCGTTCCCAATGACCTAGAGGAAGCTTTGAGAAATAAGCTTCAGCACGAGCCGAAGAGTTCTTCCATCGAGCTATCACATGATCGTCATAGTCCTCCAGCCATTCACCCGTACAAAATAGCTCTTCGATTCTGCTGTCCAAACCACAGTCTGTGAGAGGAGCAGCAAGTCCTGGAACCTTCGGGAATCCAACCAACTCCAAGATGTGATTTTGGAGATGTCCCGGCAATCTCTCCCAATGATTGACATGAACCATGCACGGATTAAGATAGGGTGGATGAATATAGTCATACCCATGAGGAACACGGCACAAGCGACAAACTTTCGAATGGTTCTTGTATTCCATCACCGTAAACGACACATAGCCAACTAGCGGAACAAAGACACCATGAAGTTCATACTCTGCCATTGAAACAATTCTGAAGAACAAAGACAGAACTACAAGGAGGTAAGAAGGCAAAAATATAGGTATAAGAAGAGAAGACACACATATATATAGAAAAACAAACCTTAAACCAACATGGGTCTAAGGAGGTAGGCCCATGACCTAAAAAACAGAAAATTAATACTAAGTTGAAAAGAATTAGTACTAATATCAAAATAGCAATATCCAAAAACAGTACCAATTTCTAACAGAAGAAACAAAAACAAATATCCAGCATGACTACAAAGAAAAATGTCAGAAGAAGGAAAATGCAACAAGAAACTACTCGGACTCCGAGTCACCATCATCATGCTCGTCACCTGAGGGACCTCCAAGACCATCATCCTCACTTCCGTCCGCAGAAGCAATAGGAGGCACCTCCTCCGGAAATGGAGGCAACTCAACGGGAGTGAAGTCGATCTGCAGATGACGCATCTGGGCGACATTCATCCTGTGTAGGTCACGGAGCATAGCGTCATGCTGAGCAAGTATGACACCAAACCTATCCAGCCAAGCATTTGTATGGTCTTGATGACGACGGAGTGAAGATACCCGAGCCTCAACTGCGGCAACTGCTCGGTTGCTCCTAATCAAGGCAGGCATGGGCGTCTAGGAGTCAAAGCCCTATCAAAATCATCCAGGCTATCAAGAGCCCGGCCTCCCCAAATCAAGTGATGCGTCAGTCGCGCACCCACAGACTCAAAAGCAGACATCCTAGACTGGCAACCCTTTTTGATGGCATTGACCCAGTCATAACCAACAAACCTTGGAGGAATCACCTCCGTATATCGTCCCTGAAAGCCCAAATGCTTAACGATTGTCATAATAAAGCTAGGGAAAGGAAGAGTACCCTTAGATGCATCGATTTGGAGCATCCGTGAGTAGATGACCTCGGAAAGATCAATGTGGTGCACAGACATACAGACGACTAGCTTGACCATGTCATCGGTCATGATGATCTTGTTTCCCTTGGTCGGAAAGATGTTTGAGTGAGCGATCATATGCAGGAGGATGGCGCTGTAGGACTTGGCATGGTATCTCTCCGTGATACCATCAATAAACATCCGCTGAACTTGATCAATCAAGTCAACCCGAATCTCGTCCGAAAGCGGCCACATGACATGGACGGTGTTCTCTGGCTCACGGTGCTCATCTATTCCTAGTGCCTCACGGATCACCCATGGAGAGATAGTGTACTTCCTTCCCTCGATCAAGACCGGGAAGCTAGTGCGATTCTGTGAAGGAGTCTTGGTCTCATAGAACGCAATAGTGTGCTCGACCGAGTACTTAGTTACCAGTTGAGCCACCCTTAACCAATTTCAATCCTCAAAGAAGGACGAAATATTCCTGAGTTGAGAGAAGCCCAATGGAGTGGCAGAAATGTCTTGCAAGTCAAAGAAACGCTTGGGGATGATAGCTTTTGCTCGAGGATGAGCACCCCGTGATGTAGGAGGTGGCGAGGAATCCGAAGGAGCACCTCTACCCCTTTGAGCACGAGAAACACGTGTGCCCGAGGACGAAGCACCCTTGGAACCGGGTGTTTCTTTGGTGGGAGTAGTCCGAGCGCGCTTAGGAGGCATGTCGAAAATATGTGAAGTGGTCGAGAAGAGCACACGTCCAAGACAAATACACACACACAGTAACAAGAAGGAACCTAAGACGAAGTTGCAGAGAGAAGAAGAGAATAGAAATCAAGTTATGAAAGAAGAATAAAGAAGGAGTAGAAGAGAACTTGCTAAAAACCGAAGAGAAGTTATGGTAACTCCTTAGTGTATGCTTAAAAGATATTTAAGCACGATTTGAATGTTGACAGTTTGCCAAAGATAGTAAACACTTGGGTTTAAAATCAAACAATGGGCCAAAACTGTACCATGGACGTACGTACGTCCAATTGACGTTCGTACGTCGGGACCAAAAACAAACTTTACTGCCTGGACATACGTTCGTACGTTCTATAAACGTTCGTACGTTGAAAAAGATCTGCCAGCCTAAACGTACGAACGTCTTAACAACGTACGTACTCCCCCTTTTTTTTTTTTCTTTTTTTTTTTGTTTGTTTGTTTGTTAAAACGATAATACTGACAAGAGACTTAACCTTAACAACCAAAACGAACCGAATGACAAAAAAAAATATTGAGAGACATCACATGAAGTATTTCTAAGTATTGTAAGGATTCCGATTCAAGCACAAATACAATTTGAATATGCATCAACCGTGAGAGAATGCAAGAACGAAAGATGAAATCATACACCAAACCACGGTACTCAAAAGAATGATGCACGCATGCAGGAGGAGTAGGGTAGACCTATACCAAAATCCGGGTAAACTTAGAAGAGGGAAACTCCTAAAAAAATCCAGGAACAAACCGATACGAAGATCATTGAGTATAATGGAGGTCACTTTCAATAGGACAAACATGAAATGTGAACTAGGCCATAACAAAAACCAAAGAAACATTGGTTCAAATATATATGAATATTTTTATTGGTTTTATCCATTTAAGACAAGTGCCATTCTCGTGTGGGAGTATAGTACACCTTTTCGGCAAAACACGAGGGTAGGGTGTAGCCTACATCTTTTCGGCAAAACACACTCAAGAAGTGCAATACCATGGTAACGTGCAACACAAGAACTAACATCTCTTGAGTGCATCCGTCAGAGCATGACCCTCACAGCCCCAACGGGTTCCTAGCCAACTAATAATGCGCCCAAGACATTCAAATGGCTGGGGATTTTGTGAGTCATTGACCACTTACAGGAGGTATATATAAAAAATGATTACCATGAAGAAAAAACAGAAGATAGAGATAATGCCAGATGATCCTTTTCTAATCATATAAGAATTAAGGTATAAAAATACTCTAAGAATCCCACAACATGCAGATGCATCATGCAGGAAACCACCAAAGGCGAAGAGAGTATGATGCAGCCCTACACCAATCCTTGACAAAAAAAACACAGTTGAAGGTACCAAATTATAAATAGCTGAAAAATGGAATCCAAACAATAATTAGACTAGTATGTCCTCAACACTTAAAAATAAGCCTATAGAAGAAAGGGAATAAAAAAACCTAAACATCCCAAACATAAACTGTTCCAGTGAGCAAATTAGGTATATAGATGCGGAAGGGGTGTAGTGATAATGAAACAGTTATCATGAGAGCGACTACCAGTTAATAGCAGAACATGATTTGAATCAAAAACATCGCACTTATCATCTTCAAAAACAACCTTAAACTTGGCATCACATAACTGACTAATACTTAACAGATTTGACCTAAGACCCTTAACAAAAAGAAGCTCATGACCATTAAGTGAGCCATCCTCAGAAAAGTTACCTTTACCTTCAACCGGAAGCATTTTACCATTTTCAAAAGTAACCTTACCTCCATAACCAAGAACCAGGTTATCAACTAGAGTCTTATCACCTGTCATATGTCGCGAACATCCGCTGTCAAGATACCATGATGATGTAGTATTTTCAACCAATCTAGCCATGTGAAACACCATTTTCCTGGACGCATCCATACTCCTATCGCAGAAGTGTGGTGGAAGAGTGGGCATAGGTGTTGCTTGAGGGCAATTCCCATAAGGAGGAGTCCTAGGTAAGCCCCACGGTGCATAGCCATTCCACATGTACGGAGCCTGCATGGAAAAGGTGGAAGACTTGTTCCAATATGAATTACCTGCAAAAGGAGAGTGGTGAGCAGGATATAAATTATTCCAACAAAAAGCAGAAGTGTGACCCATGCGACCATAAGTTAGACACTTGAAGCTTTTGTGCCTAGGATTCCTTTTCTGTACTTATTTCACACGAGTAACCTTAGGTGGAGGAACCACACCAGACCCCTGCACCTGAGCAGGAAGGGATGAGGGGGGGACACCTGTTGATCTGACAAAAGTAGTGTGTGAAGAGCTAGCAGCAGAAAGAGGAACATAGGAGTCATAACCCAACCCTGTTTTGTCCGAATGGGATTTACCAATTCGCAGTAGAGAGTTAAGGCTATCACTAGCTTTCCCAAAACCAACCAATTGTTTGTTTGCGGCAAACAACTCAGCTTTCACTTTCTCATGTTCCAGTACTAAAGAGTGATACCGTGTTTCCAAGTCATTATTTTGTTTTTCTAGAGTAACAATACGAGCTTGAGACTCCTTTTTTTTTTTTTCAAATTCCTCCTTCAGCATGTTGGAGTCACCTGCAAGATTACAGATATCCTGCCCAAGACTGTCTACTTGGTCCTGTAATACATTGTTAGTCTTTTCCAGCAACTTTACTTGTTGCATAGAAAACTTGTACATATCACACAATTCACTAGTAGTAGTATGGACTCCAGATTCAGAAACATTAATATCATTAGGAGAAGATACAATACCTCCTGGATGTTCATTCAGGGATGCACTGAAGACCACATAGTTAGAAACAACATTTGAGGTGTTGCCATCATCGTCTTCATCTGAGTCATCCCATGTGACGGTGAGATTTGCTTTAGAATTGTCACCAGGTTTGCGATCCACCTTCTTGTCACATTCATTCGCAAAGTGTCCATATTCACGACACTTGTAGCACTGGACATCTTTGCGATCAACTCGAGCTCTCCTTCCATCCACTAAGAATCTCTCAAAGCCACGACTCTTTGGAGCATTTGTATCCCCAGAAAACCTCTTCCTAGGGTCTCGATTCTGTTGATATTTCAGAATCTTTTGAAAGCTTCGAGACAGGAAGGCATAATTGTCATCCACAGTTTGATCTTCATCATCAGAGATACTTGTGGAGGTTTCTGTAGAAGATGTAGCCTTGAAGGCCACAGACTTGCTCTTCGAGGGTTCTTCCAAAGCTTGTTCCATCTCACATGTCCGTAATTTTCCAGCAAGTGTCTCAATGGACATGTTCTTAATCACATTACTCTCAGTAATAGCATCCTTACGAGAGCGAAACCTAGGAGGCAAAGCACGCAGTATCTTTCGTACCACTTGTGTATCAGTATATGCATGACCAATAGCAGCACTGCAGTTGATAATGTCTTGCAGACGAATGAAGAAGTCATCAAAAGTCTCAGAATTATCCATCCGTAAGTTCTCAAATTGAGATGTCAACAGTTCAAGCTTGCTTTCTTTAACTGTTTCGTCACCTTCATGTGTACTAATAAGCCTGCTCCATGCATCCTTCGCCTCTTCACAGCCTTGAACACGGCGAAACTCACTTGCATTTAATGCCATAAAGATAGCATTGAGAACCTTGTTGTTGTAGTTTGCCAATACTTTTTCTTCGGCCGTCCACTTTTCATGGGGTTTCAGTGATGTGACTGCAGTACCACCAGTACCTGTTGTAATTAGAGGTTCTTTCCATCCTATGACAACGGAGAGCCAGAATTCCTCTCCTAATGCTTGGAGAAAAGCTCGCATCCGAACTTTCCAATGACCAAAGTCTTTTCCATCAAATTGTGGAGGAAGACTTGAAGAAGTAAACTTGTGAGGTTCCATTGAAGCACTATTGATCGTTAGCGTGAGCCTTTACGCTCCTTAACCAGCCCCCAGCGACTGATACCAAATGAAAAACACAGATAGTGCTAATCTCACAGTTTAATAGTTCAACAAATCAAACAATAAACAGAAAGTAAATAGAACACAGGAATTTTTAACGTGGTAAAACCCAAATTGGGAAACGTCCACGGTTGCCTTGGTGACAACAAATAATCCACTAGATGAAAGAGATTTACAAACCTATCAACTACCTGCAATCACTGCGAGTTGATACTACAGGTTATCTCTAACACCTTGACTTCATCGGAGCACCTTGATGTACGCACAAGACACTCGACTCCTTGATGAAGACACAAGAAGACTCGAAGCCGAATTCACAACTGTATGAGGAAGATAAAGAATTGATGAATTGGGAAGAAAGGAGGTTGAGTTCAATAACCGATGAAACACACAAACTCTCAAGAACACCTTACTTGCACAGCCAAAGAACTAGTTTCTTGTTTAAAGGAGAAATCTTATTTATACCTAGGGTTTGGACACTCATAAAATGGGCCGGAATTAGACAGAACTCACATTGGACGTACGTACGTCGAAACAGCGTACGTACATCCTCACACAGAAAAGTTCGCTGCCTGCTTGGACGTACGAACGTCCTAACTGCGTACGTACGTCCTGACCAAAATAAGTTTGCTGCCTCAATGGACGTACATACGTCCTAACTAGGTACGTACGTCCAGTACCCAAAACTGACTTTGACAAAAGACATAAGGACACGGACACGAGACGAACGTGCGTACATCTTGGTTTTCCTAACAATGATTTCAAGGCGAGATAATCGAGACTCCTCATGTCACAAAATTAATGTCAAATAACCGAGTGCCGGTTTCAGCCTTTTCTTGTCCCATAATTCCCTCACTGGTTCACTAACATGGGAGGTAGGAAACGTAACTAATATTGTGACATTGTATATTTCTTATAATAAATTAACCGGATACATTCTAGAATCACCCGACAAGTGTTTGTACTTGAATGACCTTTACATGCAAGGCAACTTCTTTGAGGGAGAAATTCCTAAGTCATTGATCACTTTAAAAGGTCTCGTAAATTTAGACCTTTCTCGTAATAACTTGTCAGGGGGGATCCCAGAATACTTAGAGCAGTTTAAAGATCTGAGCAATCTGAATTTGTCATTTAATTAACCAGCTTGAGGGTCGGGTTCCACGCAATGGGGTATTTGCAAATGCAAGTTTGGTTTCAGTTGTTGGAAATCATAATTTGTGTGGTGTTGATGGGTTAAAACTTCACCCATGCATCCAGAAGAAAGCAAAGAAGAAGACATCTTTTTCATTCAAAGTGATTGTCCCTATAATTGTTGGAAGCATCTATTTGTTTTTTTCATTGTGCATGTTTCTTCCTAATATTTTATGGAAGAAAAGTGATAAACAATAATCCATCTTCTACAACATTGGCTAATATTCCATCATACAAGAGGGTCTCTTACTTGGACCTCCTTCGAGCAACTAAGGGATTTTCTGTGGACTATTTGATTGGTGTTGGGAGTTATATATGGCTTTGTGTTCAAAGGCATACTCCAAGATATCAACCAAACTGTTGCAGTGAAGGTCTTGAATCTTCAACGAGATGGAGCTTCCAAGAGTTTCTTAACTGAATGCAATGCCTTAAGTCATCTTCGTCATTGAAACCTTCTCAAAATTATAACAGCTTGCTCAAGCGTGGACTTTCAAGGAAATGATTTCAGAGCTTTAGTTTTCGAGTTCATGCCTTATGGGAGTTTAGAGTGTTGTGCGCAGCGGAAACTTATGCACCAATACCCAAGATTGAAATAGTGTATGAATCAAACAAAACAAAAACAAAACAAACACAAGATTTACGTGGTTCGGCGATTGCCTACGTCCACCAACCAAAGAGGAGAGCTTCTTATTAACAAATCAACAAAGATACAAAGTATCTAACCAATGGAGAAAATCTCCCAACAAATCTCTCACTCACCAATAATCCTCACAACTCTCACAAGGAGACAAACAACAAATATGGATTGAGGATACTAAACCAATCCCTAAGACCTTATATTTATAGCCTTTAGGGTGTACAAAACAAATTCCTAATAGGAATACCAAACTTAATCAAATTGGAAGTCATATTCCAATACCAAATTCTAAATCCTTAATATGGACTTAGAAATCCAAATATGAAACGGATTCCCTTATAGAACCGATTTCCCAACAATTCTCCACCTCGGTGAAGATTTCCCAAATCTGAGCCGATCTTCAAAAAAAACCGACGAACAACCAAACCAAAGCGGCCGGACCATCAAGTGGCTGCCTACGTACCCTCCATGGGATCAAGCCATCATAGTTCTTCCAAACGGACATCTTTCGATGCCCACAATGCCCCGAAAGGCCAAATCCCCCTAAGGGGCCAAATCAAAACCAAATGCCCACCAATGCCCTATAGGGCTCACAAACAACTTCAACACAATGGGGTCCAAGCTACCAAATACCATCTCCACCTCAACAAAGTTTTCCATCGAAGATGATCCAATGCCCCGAAAAACTAACCTCTCAAGAGTTTTTCCTATAAAGTTCAACCAAGTGGGGTACAAATTCAAATCACTATGCATAGATTTACCAAATACGTCTTCCTTACTAAGCGCCAAACAAACATCACATGAGAGATTACCAACAATAGGAAATACGTACACAAAACCCCCAAACAAAGGTTTCACGGCTTCATAAGGTTCTTGGGCGATAACCTTGCTACTAACAATGGTGGCTTCAACTTTCTTTTTTTTGCCGTGTCACCTAACAAACCAATCAAATGTGGAGCGACATCAATCTCCACCCGAACAAATGACGCTTCAACAAAATGCCTACCAACTATGCATGCCTTGCCACCCACAAATAAATCTGTCTTCACTTGCATAGTACCATCAACGGCATGCCCGATATTACTATGCAATTCCTTGGTAGAATCGACAGACAAATCAACAACTGAACTATGCAAACCACATGTAATTGCACTTCCTTTCAAGTAGTACAACTTACCCTTTCTAATGCCTTTCATAACAACTCGTGCACCTACAACAACTTTTAAAGCTCCACCAATACATGTAATTTTCATACCATCGGACTCTAAAACACCCAATGAGATTTGATTCGCAGTCAACTCTGGTACATACCAAACATCTTCTAACTTTCGAGTGCATCCATCTTCCAACTTCAATCGAACTGTACCTATCCCAAAAGTTTTGCAAGTATGATCATTACCAAGCAAAACACAAGCATCTAGCTCCTGAAAGCTATCAAACAACTCCCTATTGGGACACATATGATAGGAACAACCCGAATCCAAAATCCACTCATTAGTAGAATGACTAACTGAAGATGAAGCCAACAACGAAACACCAACACATGAATCCTCATCTCTTCGATGTACACGAACAATCTTCTTCTGCAACTTTGGACAATTAATTTTCCAATGTCCCCAACAATGACAATAGGCACATTCATTCTTTGCAAGAGTTCTCCGACTTCTCAATTTACATTGAGAACCAACCAATCTACCAATACTATCATCAACCACATAGAGCCGGTCCTCTGTATTTTTCAAAGCGTACTTGTCTTCCAACTTGGACAACATAACTATTACAATGGTTTCCAATTTGACAATGTACCACAAATCTTCTACCAAACAATACCGGACAAATTCACAAGCCTTTAAATTTAGAGTTAACCATTCATCATCATTCATATTTCTCGATTTATCATCAAGAACATCCACATAGCCATTAATGGCTAACCAATCTTGTACCTCCGTCTTCCACATAGCAAAGTCGAGGTTACCATCAAATTTATGAATGTCAACATCTAACAACAAGGTTTGATCAAACAAACTATCAACCTCCTTTCCAAATTCACTCGAATCCGAAATATGATCCGACATGATACCAATCAATTTCATACACCAAACAATCACCAAACGAAGGTAAACAAATCTGAAAATTCACACAAAAATTTCAACAAACACCTTCTTGACAACCCACAGATAAAAGGTAGAACTTTTGGCTTGAAACACAAATAAGAAACTCACTACGGAATTTCTTCAAACACCTTCAAGACGCTCAAGATCTAGCCTGCAGCTCTGATACCACTTGTTGTGCGCAGCGGAAACTTATGCACCAATACCCAAGATTGAAATAGTGTATGAATCAAACAAAACAAAAACAAAACAAACACAAGATTTACGTGGTTCGGCGATTGCCTACGTCCACCAACCAAAGAGGAGAGCTTCTTATTAACAAATCAACAAAGATACAAAGTATCTAACCAATGGAGAAAATCTCCCAACAAATCTCTCACTCACCAATAATCCTCACAACTCTCACAAGGAGACAAACAACAAATATGGATTGAGGATACTAAACCAATCCCTAAGACCTTATATTTATAGCCTTTAGGGTGTACAAAACAAATTCCTAATAGGAATACCAAACTTAATCAAATTGGAAGTCTTATTCCAATACCAAATTCTAAATCCTTAATATGGACTTAGAAATCCAAATATGAAACGGATTCCCTTATAGAACCGGTTTCCCAACATAGAGGAGTGGCTACATCCAAGACAAACTGAGCAGCAACATAACTCAAGAAATTTGAGTTTCATCCAAAGATTGAATATAGCCATTGATGTTTCTTCTGCGCTAGACTACCTTCATCATCATTGCCAACCAGGTGTAGTTCATTGTGATTTAAAACCAAGCAGTGTTCTTCTTGATGACGATATGACTGCTCGTGTAGCTGATTTTGGAATAGCAAAGTTGTTCTCTCCAGCGTCCTATGATTCTGCACAAAGTCAGCCCAGTTCAGATGTGATCAGAGGATTTATTGGATATGTTGCTCCAGGTAATTCACAATCTTCTACTGATACTTAATATGCTTCATTGTATGTGTTTAATTAATTATATGATTTTAACAAATAAAATGCAGAGTACGGCATGGGTGTTCAAGTGTCTATGCAAGGAGATGTTTACAGTTATGGGATATTATTGCTAGAGATGTTTACAAGGAAGAGACCAACTGATGACAGTTTTCTGAATGGTTTGAGTCTGCATAACTATGCAGAAATGGATTTGCCTAATCAAGTTATGGACATTGTAGACCCCATGGTGTTATTAGACCATAACACTGAAGTAGTCGATCAACACAGTCGAGCTGAGCAACAACCGGGCTATTATGCAAGAATGTTTGGTTACTGTAATCACACTTAGTGTCCATTGTTCTGCTGATGCACCGGCAGAACGGAAGACCATGAGTGAAGTTGTTATTAGTGAACTGCATCATATCAAAAAAACACTATCAAAATTTCAAGAGAAACAGTTCTGAGTGATAACATGTTGGCATTTTTAAAGCCTAGTTGGGTCTGCTTATAGTATTGTTAGTCGGGTTTATTTTACATTTCCATGGAAATCTTGTGCTTGTGTCTTTATGCTAGTTTTCTTATTGAAATAATAATGATGGTTTTATATCATTCCTAATCTTTGTTCCTACAGTTTATGATAATCGTGCATAATTAGTTTTAGGTTCATTTTGATTAAAATTTGATTTGGTGATTTAACTTGCGTTGTTTGATGGTTGTAAATGCTCTGATAAACCTTATTTTGTCGTTGAAATACATGTTAGCTTCCAAATACATAAAACGTTTATAACTATAGGTATGCTAAATAAAAGAAATTAGATAGTTTAATGTTTAATGAATTTATTCTAGCTGAAACTTTTACTTCTTATGTGCTTGCTGGGAGTTAACAGTTAATGTAGAGATCTATATACGATTGTTGTATGCAGTTACATATCAACGACTAAGGCAAAAAATTTCTGTAGAATGCATCGGAGAATAATATGAAACTTTTGTAGAATGCATCCGAGAATAAGCTCTTGTTTTTTTTTTTTTTGTTCAATGTAGAATGCATGTTGAAATTTATTACAAACTCGTGTGGTGAGAAATCAGTTCCAAGGGAATAGAATGCTTGTGTTACAATTCTCATCAGAGCATGGAAGACACAGGGTTATGACGATTTGGTTGGAAATATCTAACGCTGCATATAACTTCATAAGACACAGGGTTATGACGATTTGGTTGGAAATTTGCGACCAATGTTGTGTAGTAAGAAATCCCAATGCTGCCATTGATATGGCTGGTATTGCCTTGCCATCCTCATTAAACGCCAGAATGCAAAATAAAGAACCAGGTAGCAGCTATTTATGCATACAGTTATGGAAATTCCAACACTGCGTATGAACCAGCTACAAATGCAATATATATATATATAGTTCAATGTAGAATGTTGGAATTTATTACAAACTTGTGTGGTGAGAAATCACTTCTATGTAATAGAATGCTTGTGTTGCATTACAAATTACAAACCTCATCAGAGCATTAAGGCTCACAGTTATGATCACGATTTGATTGGAAATATCGAACACTGCATATGACCTTATATATGGAATCTAGAAATTTGCAACCATGGTTGTGTAACGAGAAATCACAACGCTGCCATGGATATGGCTGGTATTGCATTGCCATCCTCATTAAAGCAAGGAACGCAAAAACGAAGAAACAACAGCTATTTACGCATACAGTTATGGCAATTCCGTTTGAAATGCACAACACTGCATATGAACCAGATATGAATGCAACCATCATTGCAAATATAGCAGCTAATGTGCAAAATGTTGCAACATTAAGCTGGTGGAGGATGTCGTCCCTTTTGAGTAGACGCCTTGTGCAAAAATGACCAAGCACCGCATAAAGAGAGAACATTAGCGCAAAGTTATTTGCTATCACGAATGCTTGGAAAGATGGTTTTTTTGCCAATGCAGCCAAGCCTGAATCTGGTCCATTACTAATGTACCCCCCTGGCACTGTAATCCCTGCTGTGAATGAGACTGTGGCAATTAGCGCACATACCACCAAATCAAAATCACTTTGTTCCTTAAGTTCTTTCTCATTTATTCTGTCTCTAACACCATGAACACCAGGTTTTTCCTTGTCATATTCACAGGTAATCTACGAAAGAGAGAAAGTGGGAAACATTAGAAATAAAAAGAATTAGATACAACAATATATGACTAGCAATGATAGGTCAGGTACTTGCTACAGGCTTACCGCATCTAACACCTTTTGCCCTTTGGCATTTACTGTCATCTTGTCAACCCGATCGTTATAAAGGAAACATAGCACAATATCTTGGTTTCCAGTTTCTGCTGCAATATGCAAAGGAGTGTTTCCATAGCGGTCTTTTGCATTCAGAATACCATAATCCATATATGTCCTTCCTAAAAAGTGCTTCACCACATCATATTGTTTGTACTGAGCAGCAATATGAAGAAAATTCCGGCCTTCATTGTCAACCGCTTCCATGCAATCTGGGCAGCACCGGAGAATATGTGTAATACCACCTAAATCTCCTTTATGCGTAGCATAGTGAAGCGATGTCCATTTATTGTCCCCTATGCGTACCATTATTTGCTTTGGTTGTTTTTCTATTAAAAAGTTCCGGATTTTCACTGGAAAGGGGATGATGAATGTATTAATCTTAAGAATTAAAATAAAACATCAAATATATATATAGTTTGTTGGATTAGTCGCTAACAATACTCAATGCAATATTATGATTTAAATTATGAATGATTCAAATTGAGAAAAAGGGTCATCATATGTTACCTGCCCTTCTATCACCACGTCGTAGATCAGCTTCCCGAATAGCAATTATAAGTGGAGTCTCCCCGTTAATATTAACACTATATTCGAACTTAGGCTCCTGGGCAGCCAACAGTCGCACCATCTTCAGGTGTTGATTTGTGACAGCCAAGTGCAAAGGAGTGTTTTTTTCATTATTAGCTATACTCAATAGGTCAAGCTCATATTTAAGGTCTACTTGAATCCACAATTTGGTTGTCTCTAGGTTCCATAAGTGTAAACCTTTACACAATCCTGTTTCTCCATTACGGTTTCGCATTTTCAGCCATTCCTTAAAACGAGCCTCTCGTTCTCGCCTTCTTAGACTTGCAATCAAAGATTTATCTCCTTGCATTCTTAGAGTTGCAATGAAAGATGTTTTTCCTCCGATGATGTAAGATTCAGCAACTTGAAGGAAAAACTTGAGCATATTGGTCATTTCGCGATGGTTGTGAGAAAGATGATGAAGTATTGTGTCTCCCTCATTGTTTTGTTGGAAAAGTTGCTCAGGACATTTTTCATAAATCTCTTTACAACACTCTAACTGACCTTCATATACAGCTGCAGCAAGTGTTGTATCAGCAGTTGTATCACTTTTGAAGTTCTGCAGAACTTCTTTTTTAACACTCTTGAAAAACTTGACATCTCCCTTTTTTAGGTGGTCGAGAAGACTCATGATTTCACCCTACAATGGCACTCGCCTGCAGCTATGCTCTCTGCAAGAGGACTTGAATTTGATGAAGAGGAGGTTTTACAAAGAGTTTTAAAGATATTAACACATCCTTTGTACTATGAAAAAAGAGGCTAAGGTTACTTGTGTTGTCAACTAAAACAAATCCTTTCCTTCAAAATAAATAATAGAATAATGAGAAAAAGGGACTTACGAGTTTTAGTGTTGTAGGGGTACTACATACAACACCCAATCAAAACACAACACGTGGCATGACCCACTAATTCACCAAGTCGACCGGACAACGACCTCGTCCAGTTCGCCCAGTGCAGCTTGACCACATCACCTTTTGGCGACCTCATTACAGACACGTGCCCTTAATCAATTAATGCTCAGAGAATATCTTGGTATGTTACACATTTAATGTCAGATATCACGCAATCAATAGATGTCGAAGAATCTACATGATCCCATGATCTGCGTCTTTCCACTTTCTATAAGAACAGAACTACGATGGCTTGATCTCTAAGTTCCTCTCCCCCGATCGAGCTAGAGTACGTAGGCAATCTCAACCTCATCGAGGTGCAGCCACCCCCGATCTCAATCTCCCACCTTGGTCAGGCAAACAGCGACCTGACCCAGTTAGTGTATTAATCTGGAAACAGGTTAATACATTTGGCGTCGACTGAAAGGATTCGATTATATCGAAAAACCAATCCTCCCACCCAACACAAAGTCACAAGAAACCATCCAATTCACAAATGGCTAACCAAGACGATATTATCCAAGAACTGAGGGATCAACTCACTTGTCTCCAAGAAGAAAACACGCAGCTAAAGGCTGCAAGTGATGTCGACACAACTAATGAACAGGGAGGAGTCATTGCCAATGATAACAACAGCAAGTATATATGAAGAACTCAGCCAACAGCTCGCTGAATTCAAGGCCTCCCAGGCCGCAATTCAACTAAGCAAAGGTCGCACAGCAGAACAGCTCGTTGTCCAATCTTTACAACACTTTCAGGAGTCTCCATTCACAAAGGAGATCCTGGAGCAAGAACTACCAAACAAACTCAATGCACCAAAATTCGATTAGTACTCAAGCATTGGAGATCCCACAGATCACATCAAAGGATTCCGCAAATCGTTCCCACTGATAAAAAAAGATCACCTGTTTTGCCTACTCTTCCAATCCAGTCTCACTGGACCAGCGCTCGACTGGTTCCATCGTCTCAAGCCAGGGTCAATTAGCTCGTTCAGCGACATGGAGATCATGCATCATTACACCAAGTTTATGAATTTGGCACGTTTAAATTGCCTCAGTTTGTAAACATGCCTAATTTTGGGTCGGTTTCTAATAATTAGGATCGGTTGTATTTTGTGCCAAATATTACCACGGTTTGTAAGCGAGTAAATGGTTTAACAAGTCACGTTTATATAAGAAGGATTCAAGGAGGTCAAATATTATTGACTTCTTTTTTTCTCACCATCGTGCTCTTCTCTCTTGTAACCCTAAAACCGTCTTCTTTTTTCGTCTCCTCCACTTCTCAATAATCATCACTTCTCGCTGCAATCAAAGTCCTGGAATTTCACTTCTCACTACTACGATCAAAATCCTCTCGAACACCGAAATGATGATCACCTACAAAGTAAGGGTTTTATTTTTTCATCCATCTCTTGTTGTTTTCTTCTAGTCATCTCCATCTATATTCTATTTCAGTGTTGGTATTACTCAATTAATCGTTTGAAATTTATAATTTTTTTGTTTGTTTATTATTTGATTAAAAAACAAAGGTTTATTATTTAAGTTTTTAATTAGATTCAATTTGCAGCGCCTTTGAGGAAGAAGCTTCGTTAGTTGTTGTTGTTGCTGCTTTTTTTTTAAGGGTTTGAATTGTGAGTAAAATTCTTAATCACTGCCCTTTTTTTTTCTCTGTTTGATTTGTTCTTCTTATATGGCATCTAGTTTTAGAAAACTTAATAAGTAGTATCAGATTTGCTAGTGTGTATACCATATTTCTAATTAACGTATTGTTGTTTAATGAAATCACCCGTTTGTAAATTAGTAGACATCACAAGTCAGTTTAGTTTATGGCAAAATTAAGTGTGATTTATGCCTATTTGAGGGATATGATTTTTCTTCCATAAATGCAGTAGTCCAGGAAATCTTATGAAATCTATTGCTTATAGAGAATATTAATACCATGTAATAGATCTGTTACGGTTTATGTTCTCTCTACATTAAAAAAAAATTTGTTCTTGATTTATTTCATGGCCCACCAAATTAAACCACACAACACTCTATGTCACCACTTTCTCTTTGCTCATCATGTCTCACTGGTTTTAGCCGCACTCGTATCACTCACATGCTTGTTTCTCTGCAATGGTCTGTTGTGTCTCACCACAAAATTGGCTCCAATGGTCTTATGATAACAGACTAACAGATGGAAGCTTGCCTTTAGTGTATAGTATGTAGAGAAATGCCAAGGATACTGTCGTAGTAACCTTTAAAGGTTTCTGCCTCGTGAGGAGTTGCCATCTGTAAGTCATATAACCAGTAATAGAACTAGCTGGTTTTGCTAGTAAAGAACCAAAAGTTGGATGAAAAAAAAAACTCTTGGTCTCTTCTTCTCTCCCATTTTTTTCTATTCCCTGGACTCTCAAAGAAACAGAATAACGAAAAAAGAAAGTAACTATCTTTTCAATAACAATTCTAAAATTGGTTAATTATTTTATAAGGCTTGATTGATTCTTCCAATGGAGTTTTGATTGTTGTTTTTCTTCACGGAACTTGCACTTATATAAAGTTCTATGTATAAATTGGGGAATCAAATCGAACTCTGATTTTATCGAGAATTGAATCAAAATCTGAACTTCTTGATTTATTGGTGAAAAAAAAAACTAAAAAAACATAATAGAGTAACACCCATTATCCATCAGAATTCAGAACCACGAGTCTCACCACTACCAATCTGATCTTAGTAAGTCAATGATATAATGATCTGGTGCCCATTAAATCTGGAAAACCCACCCAACCCCTCTTAGTAAATTAAAATTTGATTTATTTCTCTTTATTTTTTCAGATATTTTAAAGTTGTTTATATATATATGTGCAACGATATATCGACCAATAAATATTGACTCTATCCTTTGTGTCAACCACACTTTTTTGCACATTTTAGTAGCTATATACATTTTTTCGTGTCCATGATTATCTTGTAGCAAATGATATGTCATACAAACACAATGGTTCGTATTTCCTTTATTGAGTAGTTCTTACATGTTTGTAATTGCTAGCTCCTTTATGGGTGATAGTACTTGTCGGTCTCTCCATTTGAATGTCTATATTTTGTGTTTTATACATCCATGGTCCATTTCTTCTATTATGCTCTAGCTTTTTAATTTGGATTCAAGCTCATATTAAGTGCATTTTTGAGGATGTCTGCATAGTTGAAAGCGAAAGTGTGTCCTTAGTTTTGTATAACTTAAAAAGAAATTTCAATAAGGATTGTGTATTATACTTCACTATATTTATCCATGTACAGTACTTGCTATGTTCTTTAACCGTAATTATTGGTGCAGGAATATATACACCAAGATCGACTAGGTTCTTCTTCAACTATTTCTTCTAGCTTATTCAAACCATTAACCATAGTGATTATTCACATTGTTTTCCCTGACTTGTATATATTCTAAAGATGTCTTAACTATTGTAGTCTTTAAAGCTCAACCAATTTTGAAGAATTTAGAAGAATGTGATGTTGTTAAAAGCCATGGCAGAATCGACTTGGTAAAGGTGCGCTAAATGTTTATTTTTATTGTTTGCCAAATCTTTTTGCGATACGTGCATTGTTTATTTTTTTTTATTTTTTTTATTTGCCCACACAATAGGTTTAGTAGAACTCAAAGCACAAGTGTTGATTTGGTAAAGAGAAGAGACTAGAGTGAAGAAGGATGTCCAGATAAATGATACAAACGTGCATTAGGGAGGCAGAGCAATTCCTAGATTAGTGAATTCTACTTTGAATAACATTGAGGTATGTTTACATATCAGGGGCATCATGAAAACCTTTTCAATACCGCACATTTGCATGAATTATATTATATTTTGTTGTCTGTTTGTTTGATATTGCAGAGTTCATTAAGTTATCTCTTGAACTAAAAAAGCCAAGAATAAACACTTCAGAATTCGGAAGGATGTAACCAAGAAGGTAATTTAAAGAAACTCAACAGTTATTTTTCCACTTGTAATCTGCTCTTATGTGTGATGCAAACTACCAGTTCATATATGTCACAGTACTTGAAAGCACCCACTACCTATATACCCACTGTCACAAGACAATTTCGGGATGTTCGGGTCTATTTGTCAGTTTTAGGCACACATATTCTCAATACAAGCAAACTTAATTCAAAATTGTATTTTTCAGATTTTTTTTTTTTTTGCAACATTGTGGTGCATATTTGTAATGTTACTTTCTTTTACTTTTTGGTACATGTTTTCCAATCGACTGTGACTGTCTTACATTCCACATGGCATAAGCAATCGGATGGGGCTTAAGGAAGCAAAGGTACTCAAGGAATTTTTTATATTTTTGTGGTTCTTTTATGACTTTTACAAATTTGACATATATTGACACTAAAGATCTAACTCGGATTTCTTTTAATTGGTATTAGGGTGTTTGCATCAAATTGGTTTTCTCATTACCCATAATATTATAATCGCTTATGAGCAATTAATTGCTAGGAATGCAAAATTAATTAATTAATTGACTGATACTGCAGACACTATCCTTTGGAAACACTGTGGAGAGCATTGAACATTGAACTCAGGGTTGTTGTGAACTTCAATGCCTACCGCAATGCACGCAGTATATGTAGAGGGCTTGTAAGTTCTTTGTCATAGGATATGCAATGTAAATTTGAATTTTTAAGTGTATTTCCCAGGAATTTGTACATTTGTTTTACTTAAGTAGGCTTTTCATGTATTGGCAGAATACCAATATCATGTGTATGATACTATTTTCTTTAAACCTTTTTAAGTTTAGTCATCAACGTTGTTGTATGTGCTGTGCAATTCTTGAATGCCTGGAAGTTATCAATATGAAGTGTGGTAGTGTGTAGTACAATATGCTAGTAAATATTGCAAATAATATATTTTTTTAATTTTGCTTTTTAAATTGGCACGGTTCTAAACCGTGCTAATCTGTAAATCCAATATGCCACGTGGACATTCAATAATCAAACATGTGTACCAATAAACGTGGAGATATACCAATAATAGTACAACACGTGTAGCAATAAGAAAAGGACATGTGTCCACATACTAAGATGCCACGTGTTAGTTTATTGGTAAGTTTCAGATCGGGTCAAATTGAAGGTTGGCACGGTTATGACTTTATTTTGGAACGATTTTAAAGCGTGCCAATTATTTAGCCACATGGTGTTTTGGCACGGTTTTTAACCGTGCCTAACTTGTTTTGGCACGGTTGAAAATCGTGCCTAACTTGTTTTGGCACGGTTGAAAACCGTGCCAAATAAGCTTTTTTGGTGTAATCACCATCGACGCAATGTTTAAGGTAAACCAAAGAAAGAGGGAATTGCTGAGTGATTTCTTCGCTCGATTCAAAACCGAATTGTATTCTATTCAAGATTTTGCAAAGGATCATGAACACTTTGCGACCATCGCGTTCTCCCATGGTCTGATCCCTGGATCCGACCTCCACAAATCATTGGCCATGAAAAGGCCAACTTCTCTCGATGAGTTCTATCTCAAGGTAGATCGTTATATCAAACTAGAGGAAGCCTTCGTCGGAAGGGTGAAAAGCCATGTTATCGCAAACCTTGAAGGAGGCTTCATCAAAGGACCTCAATCAGAAAAGAACAGGAGGTTCAACGCTAAGTCGTTGCCCACCGAGCAGAGTGAATATCACCGATTTACACGACCTACGGGATATATTTATGAGATAATCAAGCATCACCACTGGTGCAAGATTCCAGATTTCACATCACTTGAGGACACATCTGGTTAGCCATACTTTAAGGTCCACAAGGCGAGGTGCCATCAAATAAATGATTGCCGCATACTGAAGCGAGCTGTTCAGACATGGGCTGATGAGAAAAGACTGAACAACTGGATCTACAATAGGCAAGATGACTCTGGAGAAAAGAAAAGCAAGAAGGGACCAGAACACCCCCATGTTCTGCCAAACGATCTCAAAGCAAGGCGAGAACTACCTCTTCAAATCCAGCACGCAACAGAGGGCGCAGCCTTTCAAGAAGACTAGGTCCCACTGGTGACCTCCGCGACCAAATCAACAAGCAGGTCGCGAACAGAATAAAAGAAGATAGCGAGACGGAGAGTCATGTCATCAACATGGTCTACGAGTCCAACTCCACACCAGTTCCAAGGGAGAAAAAGTGGCGTGTAGAGCATCTTCACCACGTCTACTCCATAACAGGTCGAGCAGCTCGAACCAGCGTTCCTGCTCGACAAGAAACAGATCTGTGCTTCACAGAAGACGACCTGAATAAGGTCGTAACTCCACACAACGACGCCCTGGTCCTCGAGTTATAGATAGCTAACTACACTGTCAAGAGAGTCCTGATCGACCCACGTGCGTCCTGCAACATACTAATGTACAAGACTTTCAAGGATATGAGACTACCTGATTCAGTCCTCATTCCTGACTTCACTCTGATCTTGGGTTTCAATAGTTCAAGAGAGAACGCCAAAGGAGAAATACTACTGCCCATTTCTGTTGGCAGAAAAGAAGATAGAGTCTCAGTCACAGCCAAGTTCAGAATTCTCAACATCGCGAGCAAGTACACTGCAATACTTGCCGCAAATGGATCCACTCCATGAGAGGATTCCCATCAACTTACCACCAAATATTTCGTTATCCTGGCCCCAATGGGATAATGGAGCTCAGAGGAAACCAGATCGCAGCTCAAGAATGTCATGGAATCATAGAAGCTGTGACAAATGAAAAGCCAACGACCTCAGGGAACAAGGCGATCGCAACTCCAACCAAGAGTCCTGCCAAGGGAAAAGCAGAGGTCGTAGACACGGCCAAATAGCAACCACAGAAGGAGCAAAAGACCTCCTCTCAACTCTCACTTGGAAGCACAGATCCTGGAGTGTAAGCGAACTTAGGGTCAGAGAACGACCCCAAGTACGTTTATGTGGGCTCAGAGTTAGGAAGAGATAAGTACAATGAGTTTATAAATTTCATTTCTCTCAATAAAGATGTTATTGATATCCCTAGTATAGATCCATCAATTGCATGACATAAGTTACGAGTAGATCCCAAAAATCAATAGACTCAAATAGGTCGGATTTATCAAAGAGGTCGACACGCCAGATTGGTTGGCCAACATAGTTCCAGTCTTGAAAAAGAATAGGAAGACAAAACTCTGCATCGACTTCACAAGTTTGAACAAAGCTTATCCTAAAGATTCATTCCCACTCCCACGAATCGATAGGCTAGTCGATCAAACTTGCGGTTTCGAACTCCTGTCATTCATGGATGCATATTCAAGGTACAACCAAATCTCAATGCACGAGCCAGATCAAGAAAAGACCTTGTTTACCACTGAACAAGGAATCTTTTGCTACAAGGTTATGCCTTTCGGCCTCAGAAACGCAGGAGCAACCTACCAGTGGTTGGTAACCAAAATGTTCGACGACCTGCTAGGTCGAACAATGGAGGTCTACATTGATGACATGCTAGTCAAGAGCAACTACGAGCAGAATCACTTGACTAATCTCAACCAGACATTCCAGAGATTGCTCCAGTACAAGATGAGGTTTAATCTAGAGAAATGTCTATTCGGGGTCGCATCAAGGAAGTTCCTCGGTTACAAAGTCACAAGAAGGGGAATTGAAGCAAATCCCGACTAGATCAGAGCCCTGGTCAATATGCCTAGCCCGAAGACTAAGAAGCAAATACAAAAACTCAACGGCATGGTATCAGCTCTCAATAGATTTATTTCTAAAGCATCCGATAAATGTCGACCAATACTTCACATTCTAAGAAAGGTGGTTGCATATCAATGGACAGAAGAATGCGAACAAGCCTTTCCCGATCTTAAAGCATAATTAAAACCTGAAGACTTTCCCCTTGCCTGGACTTGTATAAGATAGGGCCAGGGAGAAAAGGAACTGATACTTCCTTACCTTTGCCAGAACTACGAGCAATGGACTTACGAGCAGGAGTCTCCTCGACCAGATAAACTTTAACAGAATCATCAGCTCGAATCACAGACGGAGGAGGATCGAGTTAAACATTCCCAGACAACGACCTTTTCTTTCCTTTCGCGCTAGCAGAAAACTTTGCAACAGTTGGAGGAGGTGAAACAATTCGAGGAGTCTCAACGTCGGTAACCCTGCTACTAGAACCTGCCTTCTGGCTACTACCACCACTCTTTCTTACGTTCGCCATAAAGTTTGACCTAAGGAATTTCCTTCTCTCAAGCTCGTCAGCAACAGTTCTCGAACCACCTTTCGGAACAAAATACTCCTGTAAATGAGGAAGCAGCTTCACCCTCTTCTCGTCCGACCAAGAGCCAAAAATGTTCAAACAAGATTGCAGCGCAGTATTTCTCACAAAAGAATCGTCCTTGATAGCTGCAAAAGACAAACAAATACCAAAATGAAGCAGATCAAAAACAAAAATCAAAACGACCTCAACACTTACGATCAGCAGACACATTCCTTGTAACATACAACAACATGTTATCTTCAGTAACCCGGCCAGTCAACAACATGGGCTCCTTCCACCACTGCTCACTACTAACAGAGTAAATTAGAGGCAAGCGCTCAGGTCGAACCTGCATGTTATAACCTCCACCCTTAACCTTAGCAGATCGTTTGAAGCAGAAATGACCAAGAACATCGGCAACAGTGATGCCCCAGTTATGCAACCTATTCAGATCGTCAATAACTCTCATGTTTCTCCAAAAATTATCATTCATCTGGCAAGGAGCTCGCTTAATGATGTTAAGAAGATCAACAACAAGACGAGATAAGGGTAATCTGATACCAGCTCAAAATTGGCCTAGAATGAAGACAACAGAAAAGGGATTATTAGGTCGATACGCCTCAGTGAGTAGGCGATCTCCCAGAAACCTAATTTCTAAATTCTTTATCGAATCAAAGCCGTAACTCGACCTAAAAGCAATATGCCTCTTCACGTAAGAATGGTTAACTATGCGATGAAAACAACTGTTTTCACCTTCTACCATCTCATCATCAGAGTTGTCATCCCCATGTGGACCACTACTACCAGGGCTATCTTCATCTAAATTATCCTCCACTCGGACAGGCGAGCAAGCATCATCACCAGATCGATCCCTCTCATCATCTGACTCAAAACAACCAGCATTGTCCCCACTCAAATGTTCATTTTGTGAATCACTACCCTCAGACATCTCTCAAAGAAAAGGGAAACAAAAAAAAATAAAAAAATAAAAAAATAAATAAAGATTCAAGTAAAAGGAAAAGAAAAGAAGAAGAAACTCACCTCAAAAGCTCTCTCAAGATCTTCAGGTCGCAACAAGAAAACGGCAGCAGTTCGAGAGAAGAAATGAAGAAAGTAAAGAATTGGATAAAACAACTCGAGTTTAAATACCAATCGAAGAGAGATCTCAGTCATCGATGAAGCAATAATCAACGGACAAGACCGAATGTGGGCAAACAAAACCTTTGCAGTTATTTCCCACTACTCAGACCTTCTACATCCACCGTTGGATCAGTCCACGTGTCACAACAAAATGCATCAGACAGTAACGTACTGCAGTTGCCAAATTCTTACAAATTCAACTGCTCGAGAAAACCTCTGCACCTCCCCACAAAGCGCAATGATGGTGTCCAACAACAGTGCATGACAGCCATGTGTACAATTACAAAATTTAAAAAAAAAAAAAAAAAATCGAAGCAAGCAGTTCGCACAAACGACCAAGTTCTTTTCAGCCCGATATTGTATCGACGTAAAAAGAGGGGGCTTATGTAGGGGTTCTACATACAACACCCAATCAAAACACGACACATGGCATGACCTAGTAATTCACCAGGTCGACCGGGCAACGACCTCGTCCAGTCCGCCCAGTGCAACTCGACCTCATTACAGACACGTGCTCTTAACCAATGCTTAGAGAATATCTTGGTCCGTTAAACATTTAATTCCAGATATCACGCAATCAATAGATGTCAGAGAATCCGCATGATCCCATGATCTGCGCCTTTCCACCTTTTATAAGAACAAAACTAGAGTACGTAGGCAATCTCGACCTCATCGAGGTGCAACTACCCCCGATCTCAATCTCCCACCTTGGTCAGGCAAACAGCGACCTGACCCAGTTAATGCATTAATCTGGAAACAGGTTAATACAAGTGTTGGAGCAAACACAGATGTTTTAAAAATGATTTATTAATTCGGCTGTCAAGAAGTAGAACAAAACCAGAGTTAGTAGTGAATTAGTGATCTCAATAAAAACCATTGTGAAGAACAAAACCTTTAGGCTGTGTTTGATAACCGGTGAATAAGGCTATTCACCCGGGTGAATGGGTTTTGCACGGTTTGACCAGCCAATTACCTGTATTTGATAACAAAAATTTGCATAGGATATTTTTACCGAAAACGAGCACGTGACCCCATTTACCCGGATTCATCCGGGTGAATCGGTTCCGAGGGGGGGTTGAGTAAAATTCCCCAACCAATTTACATGGTTTCATTTGCCGGGTATAAAGACCAATTTTTTATTTTTTTTTCACGATATCAAGAGAACCAGAGAAGAGAGAGATGGCGATGATGATGAAGAGAAGCGTTGAACTGCTGCTACTGCTACGACGATTTGGTAGGTTTTCTTTCTTTTCTTCTTTCTTCTTCTTTGTTCTTCTTTCTTCTTCTTCTTTGGTTGGGTTTTCAATTTGGAAATTTTTTTTTAAGGTTTTTGATTTTTGAATTATAATCAACAATTTGGGTTTATGTGGTTACTTTCATGGCTAAAAGGGTTATTGGATTTACTTATAATCAACAATTGTTGTTAAAATATCGTGTTTTTTATGTGTAAAAAGAACTAGGGTTTACAAAATTGAAAATTTTGCTTTAGGATTTGGGAGATTTACTTATAATCAACAATTGTTGTCAATTAATCTTAGTGATTTTGCTTCACGTTTTATTTATAGTTGTTAATTAAAGTTAAAAACAAAACAAATGGAAAGCTTTGGAAGCCCTAGGTTGGCTTTAGGATTTCATAGACCTATTTTTCTCACAATTAATTAGTTTATTACTAATAAAGATCTGAACGAAATTTGCAGTTTTCTTGTCTGAATTAAATTTAATTTGGATCTATTACTTCAATTTTTGAACTTGCCAGAATGATTCTGGAATATAGAACCAGAAATGAGTACTTGCTCGAGTTGAAGTGAAGAGATTTTGAAACCTGGTTATCATGCGCACAAAGGAAAGCACCTAATATTTTTGTGTAGCTTCAATCGTTTTGTGTATGTTACTGGGAAAGTTATTGCGCACTCTCAATGATTTAATTTTTTATTTAGCGATTATGTCTATGTTGATCAGTATTTTCTGGTTTCAAACTGATTGTTTTCTGCAGACGATACGTCCAAGATACAAGTCATTCATGTAAGTCCTTAGTACTAGATTTGCTAATTTATCTGTTAATTAGTTTGTACATGTTTGCGATATTTTTCTTTGTAATTACTAACTTGTTTTCAGGTTTGCAAAATGATGTTGGCCGACTAATTTTCATTGGAGATGTGTTTAGTGTAGCTGACTGTATCTTATACACTCGCGTTAATTGAATTTCATTGGTGAGCTTACAAATCGTGTATTACTGAACAGATTTATTTGGTCCTTTTAGAAATATTTTTTTACTTGCTACTTTAAAGAGTTAGCTCTTGATATTCATTCTTTTATGTTAAAGGGAAATGAAGCTTGTAACAATAGGCCAATGTCCCAAAGACAAGATCAATGTCTGGTTGCCAGTAAGAGGGTAAATTCTCTTATCAATCATTTTATGGTTGCATTTACAATGGTACATTATATCAGTTAGCAGTGGACTCTTATTGTTTATTGTTAGGTTTTAGACCTTGTAAGGTTATTCATTATTCTGTATGTGCCTCGTAAATAAATGAGTTTGGTGGATCTATAAGCTCAAAATGGAAAGAGCACTCATTAATTGAGAGGTTGGTGGTTCGAATCCATCTAGATCCAAATCAATTTCGATATATTTTTTCAATTAAAACTAAATTTTCTTGATGGATCATAGTCACATGCCCAGGTTAGGTTGATGGATCAGTCTGACAGGTTTCTGCCGCAGTTTATTATTTATGTGTTTCTATTTTCTGTTCACTAGTGTGTATGGGGATTTACACATTGTGCATTGTTTATGGGTGGCATTATTTCCATGTTTTTGCTTGTATACAGAGGGAATGTCCTCTTGGGATGACCTGATGGTGCACTAGTGGCACGCTGATTAGGGTTTGTAACATTTTTGTGGACATTAATAAAAATTACCTGTTTCGAAGTTACCTGTTTCAGATCTCTAATCATGTTTTAAATTATATTCAACAGGTGCAGATTTTTCTCGAGACTCTTACGAGAAATTTTTTACAAATTACAATGTGATAAATATTTATCAAATTATATATGGCCAATTTTTGTTTTGAAAAATAAAACAAGTTTATCATGATTATTTGTACCAATATAAAAAACCCTTCATTGTGTATATAAATTTTTAATAATAAAGATTTCAAATAAATTGGGTTGTCATAGATTATTTTCATAGAATGATACTATTCAATTTTGTTATAATGTATCCAAGGTAATATAAATTTTTTAATAATGTATCCAATATATGTTTTTCATATTGGATAATTTCATATTGCAACAATTATTTTTTTGATATATTTAATTATGTGTCTTTATTTGATTATGTGTCTTTATTTTCAATTATTGATACATTTGTTGAGGTATGGATAATATCCATGATGGCCCAATATGCGATATTGCCTCATATGCATTGAAATAGCTCAGTTTCAATGTGAAAGTCCATGGCCCATAGCCCAATATTAATAGATAATGACCTATATCAAATTAAAATAGTCCATGGCCCATAGTTATTTGTCATTCACCAGGTTTGGAAAAAATTATCAAACACCGGTAAAGTAGGCAAATCCTGCTACCAAACTTTTACCCAAGGTGTTGTCAAACACCGGTGAATGTGGCAAATTATATTTTCCCTGGTTGACCATTCCCCAAAAACTGGTTTTACCCGGTTGACCACATTTACAGACAAATCATCCTAAAAAATTCACCAGTTATCAAACACAGCCTTAGGGTGTATTTACTGGCTAATTATTTAACCGAAAACAACCACATGACCCCATTTACCAAGATTCATCCGGGTGAATTATAAGAGGAGGCTAGGTAAATTTTTTCGAGACAATTTGCACGGTTTCAAAGACAAATTATTTGGTGAATTTTCTACCTAACGTTTACCAAAAATTTTATCAAACACCAGTGAAATTTCACCGGTGAATTTGCAAATTCTATTTACCCAACCATTCCCCAAATGCTCTAATTTTCTCAGTTGACTAAATTTACCGAGAAAAAATTCACCTGTTATCAAACAGACCAAAAGTATTCCCTACCCGAAGTAAAAATATTGAACTAGTATCCTAGTATCATGAAAAATAATAACAATTTCAGGTTCGATTATCTAAAACTCTCAATAACCTAGAGCAGGAGGGAAAAAAAATCCACATGCAACCACCAAAATTACAAGTAGGCCCAAGTTTGATGAGATCGCAGTTACATAGTCCACCTTGTCTTCAACTTTGTTTAAAACTTCATCTCCAAATCTCCAAGAAGAATACACAATATTTGCAAGCTCCAGCAGGTTTGTCTTTGCGATGATAATCCTTTTGTGAAAGGAGGTTTGAGGAGATGGAGTTGCTGATAGCATTCCACATGGCAGTAACATTTCTCAGTTTACACAATATTTGCAAGATCAGTACAAAATTTGATCCAGGCTTCAAGAGGTGATTATAATTCTCAGTTTACAGTCACAAATAAGTTAATCAGCACAAAAGTGAAATTTTCCAATGACTGATTATACTGTATCCATGGCCCAACAAAGACTACAACCATCTATTCAACCTTCATCATTCTGAGCCATCCATCCCTGCTCTTCACATTCAACATTCTGAGCCATCCATCCCTGCTCTTCACAAGGTAATGCCCTCAGTCTGCATCATGTCACCAATCTAGTCTTGATTACAGTTTCATACCCTGCACAGTGATCTTCTAACCAAATTACAATGCCTTGTCTCAAATGTTGGGGTTCACACAACGAACCTTACTTCTCTGTTCAATTTAATCCAAACACGTAACCTTTAAACACTTGTGAGATTTGATGCATCTATTCTACTCTGGAGAAAGAAAACCCATCCTTTGATCAATTATGAAAATCCTTTTAAAGTATATGACTCTGAAGATGCATCTTGGGAAGGAAATCATAGATCAACTTCCAATACATGTTGAACTGTGCTCCCACCCTCTGTGGATGATATACATCACAAGCATGATTAAAAAAAAAAAAAATCATATATTAGTCTTGCATTTGATCATCTTCATCTCCTGCCTTCTCCTTTTCACAAGATAGGTCGGTTGCTACAATGATGGGATAAAGTAGTATTCTGGTGTACCGATGAGCAGGCATGTTGTCCACAAAATTATACCTCACAATCAGTATATAATGGTACATGATCCAATCAACCTTGCTTCTAACTTAAAGCTAACTTAGCTAGCCAGTTCCTGATGTAGCTGGAATCCAGGTAGGACGAGGGGCAGGAGGGTTCAGTTCACCATTCTCAGGATCACAACTTTGGGGAACGCCAATTCCATGATTCTCTACACCACCAACTTCAGCACTACCTCCACTGGTATTCACATCTCTGTTTCTAGATGAACTAGGCAACTTCTGCTGCTTATGATATAGATCTGCAGAATCTCGTACAAACCTAATACTGCCAGAACCTGAAACAGGAGATGCATCATCTTCTCGCTCTGGCTGAATGTTCAGGTCTATACCGCCTTTAAATGGTGAGGATGGTTTCCTGCAACTAATATCATCATCATCGTTCCCATCGACAAACATTTCCGGGTTCACGCCACTTTTTGCGTTACTACTTGTTGGCAGACCATCAACCGGTTCTACCCTCTCAACTAACTGCTGCTTCTTCCTGCTCGTTCCAGCTTCATTCTCAGGTGGCCGTTTCGCACGCCGCTCCATGAGAGTGCGGAAACGGCGCTTAACAGTCGTGCAGACATTGCAAACGCAAGTGTCGCTGTGCTTAGGACCCTTACCACTTGGAGGCTGGATACAGACAATGCATGAACAACCAGGTCGATGGCGAGGGTGCTTTGTTGTTGGGGGCTGAGCTAAGGAAGGGAGAGCCTCTTCTGTCAGGATGGCAACATTGGCAAGGGTGTCCAGTCCTCCTTCAGATCCTTCAACAGATTCAGAGTCCTTTTTCGCAGATTTCATTTTCTTTGAAGCAACTGTCAAATTAACAATCAAAAAATTTAAGCAAACTCAATCCAGGCATGTCTTACAACCATAACCTACTATATCCACGCTGCACCAAAGGAATCCTTCTCTGGGTTCCTCGTGTGCCACTATGAAACATATAAGCGATAGTATAAACTATAAAGAGGATAAGCAGGTACGTATACAACAGAGATGGATGACATAAATTCCTCCAAGGGTTCAGGTTGTTTCATACCGTCATTACTAGAACTGAGTAAATCTTGGATTTGTCCATCCGTCAATTCCTGATCTGACGAACATGATGACCTAATCATAAAGAGTGAGAACAGGTTAACAAGAATTTCTTGTATGCATATTTGCAAGAACAAGGTTCATGTGCAAAACAAAACCAAATCAGAAAGACAAATGAAATACAAAACACCTAAACATGCAATTAGACAATCCCCGTAAGAAGGAAAAAGGGGTCCCCTTCAATGTGGTGCCACAGCTTAAAATTGTGAATAGCTACATGAGATTAAATGTAATATAGAAAAAGTCAGTCAGTAATTTCTGTTTCAATAGAACGCTTAGCCCAATACCGTCAAGAGCCTCAACTACTTAACCAGGTTGTCAAGGACTATTTGGGAGGGAAAGCTATATTGCAGGGTGAAAAAAAAAACTCAAATATAATGAATGGGATTGTTGCACTCCACTCCCCTAAAATGCAAAGAGATGCCATTACACAACCCTCATCCACACCCTCAACTCATGATAGATCATATAAAAAGCATATAATGAATGGGATTGTTGCACTTCACTCCCCGCCAATGCATAGCGATGCCATTACACAACTCTCATCCATACCCTCAACTCATGATAGATCATATAAAATGCATATGGATGCCACTCCCAATTACACCCTCAACTCATGATAGACTCCCATCTACAAAATGCTCAATATGAAGATCCCGAGTCTCCCAATACACCTTTGACAAACAAAAACAGAACATCCCTTTGTCAACAATATCACACTTATTTTGCCACCATCCCCTCATAAAAATGTCTTTTATTTCTCCCAACAATGGCTACACGGGTAACATGTTCCATACCTGCACACACCTTATTACCACATAACAAAGAAAGGGAGGATGAGGCTATGGTTCAAAGACTCGACACCTGACATACAGAAAGAATAAAACCTAAATAAAATCTCGCTTCACTTGCATTTACTAGGTTTCAATGGTGAGCATGCAATCTGGTGCACAACATAACAAAATACAGCTAGCACGGAATCTTGTACGTATACGACTGGACACAAAACGGGAATACACTGCAGGCGTGGAGTTTAAGATCCGAGGAAAGGAAAAAAGAAAATACAATGGCTCCCTTTTGCTTGGTAGACCAAATTTTTTCTCTTGCTTGATCTCCTAGATGGATGATTGGATGGATGTAGTGTTTGGTGAGGGAGCCACACACAGTATCCCAGTCAGTGAGAGCACAATGTATAAACAATTTCTACGCCAGGATACCACTATGCAACGCCTGAATGAGCTAACCAAGTCCCATATTTTAAGCCATAATACTGTTACACATGATGCAGGCTCCTTTTTATATAGTTCAATACATAAAACAAGTTAGCGAACCATTTTAGGTTCCAAAGAAACACATGAACCAGGAAAAGGAATATAAATTTACAGAAAGAATATCAAAGAACCAGATATGAAGCTCTGTGCAATTTCAGTACAATACATTGTCATTCAAAAGTAAGAACAGAAAGTAGTCAGCCCCAAACAAGAAATAGTCATAGATAATAAAAATTGAACGTTCATTTTAGAAGGAGAACATGGGTGTTAATTGTACCTTTTGGGATCCCACAAGTTATCAGAACAAGTCCATTTTGAGGGAAGAAGTGCATCAACAGGCAATTTGCGCCATTTGGAGCATTCTTCACACTGAGCCCATTGGATATTTTCACTGACACAAACAATACAAGATATTGGCATTCACCTTTCAAAGATACTGGCGTGGTTCAAACATAGAGAACTCCAGCGAAAACAGAAAGTAGAATAAGAACAGGGAAAACAAGACTTTTCTATAATCGTTCATTCGATTACCATGGTTGTATTAGCCCACTATAATTTAGAGGCCAGATGTGTTCTGTAACCCACTATCAAAGTACAACTCTGTACTGGTAAATTATTATGGCTATACTCTTCCGGACTTACGGCCAAGAAAAAAAACTGTGTAAGTTGTTTTCAGTCGCTATAAACGGAGGTCACAATTTTACCAACCAGAAGTCCAGATGAGGCCGCAACACATTCATCCCAGAGAATCTGCAACGGCCCTCCAAATATTCCCACGGCCTCAGAAACAATTACAATCATCGAAGTGGATGTTGCTCTCTTCGTTTCAGAGTTTAAGTAAAATTAAATACCACGAGGATTTACCTAAAAATTACAATGATGTGGTCGTGTGGACATAAAGTTATACTGAACTCTCTATTATGTTATGGCTATATGGGAAAATGTGGTCATGGAAGTTTACTGATTGCGTGCATTCACAAGGAACATAGTGAGAATTTCTATTTCACCCTAATAAATTAAACAAAACATAGGCTCAAAAGTAAGAAAAAAATATACACGAGTATTTCCTTATTTACTCTATCTATTTGAAACTGGGCATTATATTTAAGAGGTTCTATCCATTGCACAGCCTCTTTTATGCAACGAAGATTGCACGCCATATAATTACACAAATTTCATCTTGCTTTGCAAATGATATATCACCTACAATTCGGTCGCATTATGTAAACTAGTATGGTGCCATTTTGTGATTCAGTGGAAGTGTAACGACTCCTATTCAAACTTCTCAGTAAGGTAATATACTGCTACTGTTTCAGTGACAGTTCTGACTTGAAAGTCAGTTGTTATATGTTCATAATTAGCAAAACAATTATACCAGTTACATATATATTGACCCTTATAATCTTTGTTTTAAATACTAAAGTAGAGAAATTTACAATTCCACATATGCATAAATCATTAAATCTAAACCTAAAATCTTAACATAGCCACAAAATTTGAAACTGATCAAAGAGGTATAAAAGGGTAGTACAAAGAGAAAACTTCCTCCAACGATATTTTCCAGAGATCAAAAATTTACCCAGAATTGTTGGTTGTGAATATGGTAGGCTTTCCAAGTATTGGTGCTTCCTGTTATGTAAAATCATGTTAGAAATCCATCCAGAGGTATTAAGATTGTATCAAACTAGTTGTCTCCTCGTACAGTGGTTTCATTCTTAAAAATATATAGAAAAGGACAATCAATGGAGGTCTACCCCCAAAATCTCTATTATAAGTATAGAAAAGAGCTATTCCCTGCCCTACAGGTAGGATTGTTTGAGTCTCTCTCATTCTAATGATGTTACACTACCAAAAGAAAATCCCTTCATCACCACAAGCAGATTGCATAAAAAAAAAAAATTAATGAACTGTACAAGGAAACTTAAGAAAGTTTTCAATACCTATTCTTGTTTAACCTAATCAACTACTTTTAGGAAACTTATATACACCAAATCAGAATGGATCTGGGTAAGACTAAGTAATTCTATTAATATTGATCAAATGGTGTGTACTTCGGATAATAAATACCCATAATTGCAAAAAGAAATGGAATTACTTTACAAATACTTTATGACCAAAAAAATATATAAAGTATCAATAGATATGACATGTACAAGGGTTGAGGAATGGGTTGAGTAGTCATGTTGTCTTACCCAACCAGGTTGACTCAGTCAAACTAGGTTCACTCGGTATTCTAGGCAAAATTCGTTTTGGTATTTTGAATCCTTATTTGATTAAGATTAAATACCTCTTTAATTTCTTAGTTTCCTGTTTGAGTAAAAATCAAGTCTTTTTGAGTTCTCTACACCGTTATTTACATTTATATTATTAGGATGTCATGAAATCATCAAAAGAATTATAAAAACAAAAAATACTTTACAAATACTTTATGACCAAAAAAATATATAAAGTATCAATAGATATGACATGTACAAGGGTTGAGGAATGGGTTGAGTAGTCATGTTGTCTTACCCAACCGGGTTGACTCAGTCAAACTAGGTTCACTCGGTATTCTAGGCAAAATTCGTTTCGGTAATTTGAATCCTTATTTGATTAAGATTAAATACCTCTTTAATTTCTTAGTTTCCTGTTTGAGTAAAAATCAAGTCTTTTTGAGTTCTCTACACCGTTATTTACATTTATATTATTAGGATGTCATGAAATCATCAAAAGAATTATAAAAACAAAAGGAACTAGGGTACCTCGTATTCCTCAAATTCATGGCCATCAACAACAACAATGCTATACGGATGGTGATTACAAGCTGGGCGGAGAAGCCCTTGCGCTTCTTCCCATGTAAGCTTGAGCTCTATCCTGTCCTCATTTTCTATCTGAAGACGTTTATTCTTTAACCCAAGTGTACTGCTCTTCCGCTTACTAGGGAGGACACTAGACTGAGCCCTGAGAGCATCCTTCGCAATATAACCTGATTTGTCAATTTCAGACCAGGTATTTGCGTCTTTCAGATTTGACTGCATAATCAATAAACAAATACGTAGTTAGTTGTTTGACCAGCGCTAAAAAATGAAGGCCTCAAGATTTACTCATCTAGATTTTCTGTTGTACCTCAGCAAGCTTGGAGACACCATTCCCATTCTTGGATTTCCGGCTATCCTGTCAAATGAAAAGAATTTAAATCAACAAAGATACAGCAGATGTAAAGAGAAAAATCTCCACTTGCCAAATCCAAATTAAGAACTCAAGAGTTTGAAAGTATGCAGATGTTAGCAAAAAAAATGGGACTAGTTTTTCATTGACATCTAAATGAGGTTCTTATGACATCTCTCAATGAGATCCATAGATGTAAATGTCAAACGATTGGCTACTAAACTCTTGATGGAGGTCTTAAAGTGTGGAGTTGTGGATTCCCATTACATGCGGTCTTTCTTCATGCAGTGTATTCTCATTTAAGATGAACCAAAGGGCCCTTCTAATTTCACAATCCAAACTATGTTTAATGGATGATCAACATGTTCACATGACATAAATCATCTTTCAACTCTTCTGCATATAGATTTCCATTGAATGTTGATCAAAAAGGTTCATATACATAGATATAGGTCAGACACACTGAAAAAATAAAATGTTGCAAATAACTTGAGCCCTTGTAATCTTTCTGAATTTTGAAAATTCTATTTCGCCAACTGACAAGAAAGAAATAAACAAGGTCCCTTGAAACCTTTTTTTTTTTTTTTTTGACAAGTCAATTTTTATTGATAAAGGGTAACATTATATATCAGGTCAATAGAGAGCTCTAGTTTTGGGTAGCTTTTGAAATATTCTTATCCATCCCCTTTGTTAACAAAAACATAGTCTGATGCACTTTACACGTTTTTATATCTCCTAAATAATACGGTCAGCCAAATGAAACACAAAAAATTGAAATGCATGAGATGTTGAGCAACTCGAGTAAAATATAATCAAACATATACGAAAATGCTCTATAACAAAGAAAGGTAAACTGATATTTTATGGGTAAAACCTGAGTAGATGGCGAAGCATCTGAAGGCTTTCTGGATCCCATGACTAGCTTTCCATCCGGGTCTAATCGACTGAATGTTACTGAAGAAACAAAGCCAAACTCAGACATGATACAAAATGATATCTTTAAATAAAACACACAAGAAAACCATAACCATCATCAGCTAATGGCATTCTTGACTTTGTCAAAATCAAAAATAAAGTACATCTAAACGATAAGGGATACGAGTCAGAGAGCCTCAACTGCAAATTTGTATATCCTTACATTGTAAGGCTATCCTACTCTTGCATCTATGTCCAGAACTTTTTAACTATGTTCGTATATCAAACAAGTTATCTAATTGCATCTAGGTCCAGAACTTCTTAACTATGTAAGAATTAACACGCTAATATAATTAAGATCTATATGAAAGCTAATTAAAACAAAAATGCATAGTGTTCATGCTCATGGGGTATAGAGCATTTCAGAGGCATGCCAACATGCGTCAAAACTTGACTTGAGCAAAAAATTTGGAGAATGTCATAGGCACAGTTCTTAGCAGTATATTTGTATGTGGGTAGGGTGAACGCAAATAGGTGCAACCATTTTACTGTATAAGAAGATTAAACTTGTGCCCCACATAATAACTATTGAAGGAGCATGCCATCATATTTCAAAGTAGGATATGAAATGGATATTACCATGCATATGTGAAGTTAGCGTCCTGCTACCACTAATAACAATGTCATGATAAGACCATATACACCAAGATACATATAAAACCATGAATCACCTAAAGTAAGTGTTACAAGCAAAGTCCTGTGAATATTTCATCATGAAGCTGGAAAGTTACCTATGTCACCAGCTTGCAATGACATGTTTTGTATGCAAGGTGTTACCCCCTCCAAAACATACATCCTACTGTTGTTATTTGGCCAGAATCGAAATTGAAATACCCATTCAGAGCCCTTCGCGTCCTGTACTTTAAGAGGCACTCCTTCTGGCTGGGATATTGTCGGGAAGTAAGCCTGATTCATTGTGTAAACTTATATTAATGAAACGACACAACATTTTAAGAAATAATAAGATTATAAGAAACAAATGAATAATTAGTTATAATAGACAACAAGCTCTAATTGACATATGTAGAAATAAACACTAATCGAGAACATTTATCCCCACAAACACGCTCATTTGCGGGAAATTTTATATTTATACTTTAGCAGCTTTTCTTAAAAAGACAAAGTTTACAAAAGCACACACCTCTGCACATTTCTTGGGTAAAACCAATCGCCCTATTCGTCCAGCATCACTCGCGCTTAGTGTCTTCTCGAACAAAGGTGTGATGATTTTGTTGGAGCTATGAATATTGTCAAGGATATCAATATGCTCTAATTGACACAAGAATGTGAAAGATAATGTTGAGGGAAGAGAGTCTTTCCCCTTACCAATAGTTCCAAGATTGACTTACAAAAACAATCTACACAATATGATGATAAACTAATGAAAATTCAGAGATGAAAAGAGCAAATTAAAGGATACTCCACCGAAATTTGTTGTAGTTCCTGATCAGTAATTTTTGGCCAGTATCGGGGAAGTAGCTGGTTTCTTCCCCGACCATCCCCTCGAGCCTTACCATTGCGGATCAGATTTTCTGTATATGTATCCCCTCCATTTTGCGAATTTCCATGACATTGATTCGCCATTGGAGGTGAAGGGGTTTGACGCTGTTGTTGCGATCCAGAAACACATGCAGAACCATTTGCGTCGTTTGATGGAACTAAAGGATCTTTACCAGATGATGACTGTGTATTCACACGTGAATTTGCATGTGTGTCAAAACACTTTGCTGCAACAGAATTGTTCAAGTGAGGTTCAACAATTGATCCTTTTCGCGCATCAACTGTGCTACTTTCCCCTGGTAGATGGCGTGGATCTGGCAAGGCATCAGCAGTCCCTTCTTCCCTACGCAAGGCATTGAGTGCCACAACCATGTCCCCACCTGGATTCCTTTGATGTACAGGTACATCACTGCTTGGTGCTACTCTCTCAGATGGATCTCTAGGAGCACGCTCAATGCCAGGGACAGATGAAACACGTCTTTCAATGCCATTTGATCTGTCAAATTCATAGGCTAGTCTAGCCTGCAAATCTGACTGGGAGGTTCCAACGTTCCGAGCATTTGCGGAGTGCCACCATTGCCCACTAATTCCATTTGATACAGATAAAGGGCTCCGGTTTTTCAATGTATGTGACCAGCTCTGGCTTGCCTGAATGATGATATTAGAAGAAAAAAACGACCACATAAATGTACAGAATAGAAAGAACAATTTAGCAGCCAAATGTATGACATAAGATTTAAGGAAGAGGTTGAATGAAAATATCTTTTATCTATGACATACTAAAACAGATTGATCAGTTGTATTGTTAAAATAAGAGCGCAGACAAAATGCCACAAAACAGCTCAAAATGCAATAATTTTTTCAAAAAAAATAGCTTCGATAAGACAGGAAATATCTTACTTCCAACAGGAGACAAGCATTGAATTATATACTGGTATTAGTCAAACGTAACTGACTTAAGCCCTTCTTGTTAGTTAAAGAGAACAACAACTGGGTCCCAAGGAAAACGTGGCAATACGATATCAAAGTACCATTTCCTATAAGTAACATGTGTATAAAACTTCACATGCATACAACGAAAATTTAGTGGTATATTTGTGAATAATCTTACATATAATCAACACAAGGCCAAAAAACACAAAAACTATTCCAGATGAGACAAAAGATCCATTAAGTGGAAAAGAAGTAATAAAAGAAACTTAGAACAGACTACTCCATACTTACCACGATTGAGTGTTTCCTAGCACATGACATGCACTCAACTCCCCCAGCATCCAACAGAATAAATCCGGTGATTGAAACGATACAACCACAGTGCAGTGGCTGCAAAAGATTATGATAAGAACAATAGATTTTAAACTATTTCAACATGAGAATATACATATACAAAAATTCATCCAGTCAACAAAAAAACAGGTTCACTTAAGTGCAGATATTATAGAGGTCTAGCACACCTTTCTACAAGACTCACAACTCCTCCAACCAGCAGCATTTATGTGAAAAATTTCACAGTACCTCCCTTCCTCGTACGCAGTCCTAGAGCCACATGGAAATGATATCAAAATTTAAGCATAAATAGTAAAACGAAGAATGGTTGACCTATGAATAAGGACAAACCGACAAAAAGACAAGTTCATCGGGGTCTGACATGTAAAATATTCTTAAAAAAACATTCTGATTTTTAACAGAGGGAATAGGCATAGGAATAGAATTTTATGGAGTGAATGGTACTACTTGTTCACTTGTTTACAAAGGATTGAACGACAATCGCAAAAATGAATCAAGAGTTAACTGAAACTAAGTCAGTTGTACAAGACTACCAACCACTAATTTTACATGAAACCTTTACTGCATGCATACTAACTCCAACGTAAAAGACAAAATTGAATATTCCAAATTTTCAAGACTTTCATTTACTAGGTCTCTGCTCCAGTCTGTCACTTGTATGAAAAAAAATCAAATTGAACTCCAAAACCCATTTACTCCACAAACTCCGAAATTCTCCAAAATTACTCCAATAATCTTTTCACAACCAACATAACAATTTAACTATTCCTGAAATATGACTTTTTTTGTAGAGAATCTGTATACAAATAAAGTTTTATAAATTAAAATTGTTATTCAAGCATGCATGTTGCGCAATGGAATGGGACGCGTTTTAAAATGAGTTGTTAAGAGAGTGACAAATCAAAACAGAATTTCACAAAGTTGATGTTTGTTATTGACATTGAGATTCCATGCAAAATACAAGCCACTTATCCCCAAAACGTGACCCTACTCCCCACATTCAACAAACTCAACTGCCCCAGGACGCCAGAACACTCTCCCATGATTACATAAAATATTTAACTAAGACTACAAAACAGCCTTAAAAATAAATATCATACCACAAGTCAGCTTATCAAAATGTTCATTATCTTAATCCCAAAACTACCCCTCTTGTAAAACAAATCAAAATCATCCAGAACAAAATGATTATTCTTCAACAAGAATGGAATCGATAATCAAAAACTGAAATCAAGAGCCTAATCAAAACCAAATCTCATTTAGAAAACCACCAAGTACCAACCAGTGATCTCACGCGAAATCTTTTCTGCATGTATATTAACAACAAAGGTAAACACAAAATTGAAGAATCCAACTCATCAACACCATTATTTGCTAACTTGATAATCCATTTTCTACTCTAAATCACTTGAAGATATCTCTAAAATTCCTTAAAAATGATATAAAAAAAAAAAACAACCAAAATCAAATCAAACTAAAACCCCCAAAATTATTTACTCGACAAAATTAAATCAAAGCCAAATCAAATCAAATTCTCATTTAGAAAACTATCAACCAGTGATCTCACGTGAAATCTTTTCTGCATGTATACTACCAACATAAGTAAACACAAAATTGAAGATTCCAACACATCAACACCATTATTTACTAACTTCAAAAACAATTTTCCACTCTAAATCACATAAAAATTTCTTAAAATTCCTTAAAATTAAAAACAAAACAATCCAAATCCAAATCCAAATCAAACTAAAAACCCCAAATTCATTTACTCAACAAACTTCAAATTCTCCAAAACAACTCCAAATATTAAAAAAAAAAAAAAAATCATCAACGTATGAAATGAAGTCCAAGTCCAACACAACTCAATCACTGTAAAAAAAACCAACAAAATCAGTCCAAATCCATTCAAAACAAGTCTACAACTATGAAAACCCAAAAACTTAAATTAAAAAACAAAACTGTAAACAATCAAATCAAAATTAAACAACAACTTACCCGCATCGATCACATAGTTCAGCAAAATCACCACTTCTAAGTCTCCATGCTTTTCTAAAACTACGATCAAGTTTCATTTCTTTACAATCTGGATTAAAACAACAGATCTTTGCTGTTGATTGTGATGAAGAAGAAGAACAAGAAGTCATTTTCAAGATAAACAAGATGAAGAAGAACAAGATCTTCAAAACTATTCAAGAAAACAAGATCTATCAAGAAACGAAGAGAGAGAGAAAGAGAGAGAGTTTGTGAAGAAGATGAAGAAGAAGAAGAGCAAGAACACAAGCAAAACGCCGTAATCTTGAGAGAGAGAAAGGTAGAGAGAGAAATGATGGGAGGTTTTTATAAGTAAAAAAGTATTTGCTTTTGGTTATGGGGTTTTTGGCTTTCTACACACCTAGCCACCTAGGTGTTGTCTAAATAGATAATTTTTTTTCCATTTGTCCATTTTTTTTATTTCCATTTTGGAAGAGTTGTATTGTAGTCATGGTTGTAGTAATCTTGTTGTAGGTTAGGTTTATCTTTTAATTTTCTACATAATATTATGCTAGTCGCGGTCGCATTTTACTATCATGACGACCGGTAAATTGATCCGAAATTTGTTAGGAAATGCCCCGAAAATGTAAAAAATACAATAACATTATTATCATGATTTTTTGGTGTCAGAAATAGATTGTTTATTGAATTTTTGGTACAAACAACAGATAGCGAATAGCTGGATGATTTATTTTGTTGTGAAAATAAATTTGGAGTGCGTTTAATTATAATAATAAAATTATTAAAAGAAGAATATTCGTACAGTTGTTTGTTGAAATTTTTAGTAAAAATAAGTGACTACCGGTTGATTTACTCTACTGTAAAGCTAAATTTACAGGACGTTTAATTATAATAAAATCATTAAAAGAAGAATATTCGTGCAGTTGTTTGTTAAAATTTTGGTAAAAAACAACAGACAACTGGCTAATTTACTTTGTTGTAAAAATAAATTTATAGAACGTTGAATTATGAAAAAAAATCATTAAAAGAAGAATATTCGTGCACTACCAACTCGTCAAAATAAGTCAACTTGATCAATGGCTTGAAACATATTACAAATTATTTTCTAGTGTCTTCTACGTGTGGGTGATAAAATAAAATTTGAATTTTTGTATAAACTTAGTAAATTAAATATGTCGATCAAGGTAGATAGGGTTTGCAGTTTGCAGTACTTTTAAGAAAGAGTAGTAGGCAGCTGATAATTTCATCACTAAAGAACAAGCAATAATAATATAATGCATGGCCCGCGTCTTGTCATGCAAATGGGCACGTAACGCCTCAACAACCAGAAGACGTAGGCATTGATGGCTTTGATGAATTGATGTTGATACCTTTTATATTATTACATAAATAAATAAAAAGATTTATACATTAATTAATTTCCACAAGATTTTAGATTCAGCATTTAATTAACAAAAGTTTTGCAAGACTTATAACATGGAATTTGTGTGTGATGATTTTGTATTTTGCATGAATTGGGAGAAAATATTATTAGTTTATGACTATGTATAACTCTTTATTTTAGGCTTGTGACTATGTATAACTCTTTTTATTGGAAGATGTTGTGAGTTGTAAAATAAAATGGAAAAGAAAGATAGAAAGGGGATGAAAATGAAAGCTGAGATAATGAAAATAGATGGAATTTTGGTATTTAATTAGACTGCAAAAACTTAAAACCCAGTTCATATTTTAACAAAAAAAAAAAAAAAATGTAGTTCATGATTTTTAACAAAATCGAATCTCTCGTTACTGTTTTTTTACATGATTCTTTTTCTTGTTTTATTTTTTTTCTTTCCAGTTCAACAAAAATTGTCCATTTCTTTCTTTTTGTTATGAAATATGTAACGCTTTCAAGAATTAATAAGTGGACCACCCCTCGGGATTATATTTCTATACTTTTTAAGTTCTATCCGTTTAAAGATCGATAACAATTCATAGAGATAATCGATGGTTTTCACTAATAGAACCACACACATACAAAGATATTACATACCTTTACTTCTATATAGAAACACCAGGCTTGGAATGAACAATAACTTGTGTCACTATTTTACTTTCCCACAATGTCCATACGTTATTCTATCCTTTTCAATCATTCAAGGCGTTACATTGTTCTTTTGTACTTTATCAAAATAAAAAAAATGTTCTTTCGTAAAAGACATGTGTGAGAGCATGTCTTTATATTGGGTTCTAAGACCTATAAAAAAAATGGGCCGGCCTTAAATATTAAATGTCACACCTAACATCCCAAATCATAAAAGTACTAAAAATATGTCCTTTAATATTTTAGAGGTAAAATTGGTAGAGCACCTTCAAAATTGGTAAAATGTGTCATTTAATTCACGGAGATGATCCATGTTCTGTGGAACAATAACTTTTGTGACACTATTTTACTTTCCCACAATGTCCATAAATTATTTTATCTTTTTCAACCACTCGAGGCGTTACATTGTTCTTTTGTAAAAACACGTGTGAGAGCAAATCGGCTCGAAACCACTCGAGGCGTTACATTGTTCTTTCATAAAAACACGTGTGAGAGCACATCGGCATGTGTCAAACAATAATTACTCATAAAAAAAAAAACCATTGTTACATTGGGTTCCAAGAACTAATGGCCCAAATCATAAAAGTACAAAAAAATATTTTTAGAGGTTAAAATTGGTAGAGTGCCTTCAAGTTAGTTATCATCAAAGGCCATGTATCTTATTTAAACTTGATTTACTCTTTTTTTTGTTTTTTTTTTTTTTTAAGTTTTTTTGATCATGTACTCTTTATAAATTTAGTGCAACAATTCCAGAAAAAAATATATAATTTTTTTTTTGATAAATTTCAGTTTTATTGAAAAATCAAAAGGTGTACAAGGTGAGAGAGTGACTCACCTGATATAACAACAACCATCAGACTAAAATGATTTCAGTCTAACAGGGAAAGACCCAAGATAAAATACTCAAGCTATAAGAACTAACAAAGACTACCCTCCCATAATATGTGCTCCCCAACCCAAAAGTAGTTCAGAAAGATGGTGGTAAAAATATATAAATCCGAATATGAGAATCATATGTTCATTTGAAAAAGCCTGCTATTGTGTTTAGGGTTCTTCTTTGTATGCATGGAGTTTGCTACTTTGCTTGGAATTGGTATTTGCTACTTAGTTTGTAGTGTTTAATGCCAAAGAAAAAAAAATCAAACTTGCTGCCAAAAAGCTTAATGTCAAAGGAAGTTAAGCTTAATACCAAAAGTAGTTACACTTAATGCCATGACCAAAGCATAATAAGCCAAAAGAAAACAATTTTTGGCATCATTTAATCATATCATGCTTTAAATTAAGTATAGAACACGTAAGGAAAGAAATTTTTAGGGCACAGTTCACTTAATTTTGTTTGGTAATTAGAGAAAAAATAATTATATTAATTACAGTATTAAATACAAAAATTATTATTTATATAATTAATCAGGTCCCACCTCATTAGTCATTACTCATTAGTGGTTATAATCAGAGTGAGCCAACAATATCATGAATGGCATGAACAAATAAATCCAATTTTGCTTCAATGGACCTTGTTGTATTCTTCTATAGCTACCAGTCTAAAATGATGTGGTTGTGGACTTGTGGTTGTGGTGTTGATTCAGTCTCATTGTGTGTATTTTTGTGAAATGGGAAATAGCTAAAACTGCAGTTTTTCTTTTCCAAATTAGAAATGTTTTATTAGGCGCGCGACACTTTTTTTGAGTTGCATCATGTGATGTGATTCTCTCTTACTTAGCCATATTGGGTGTGTTTGATTCATCTTGGTAAATCAATTTGCTAGTAAAAGTGAAAACAAATGGTGAAATCAAAATTAAAGAAGTAAAAACTCGTAAAATTAGTACATTTCAGGAATTTTATTGTTTTTTTTTTTTTTTTTTTTTTGCAATGAGGCAACTACTATTTTTTCCCTCTACAATAAATCATGTCCAAAAATCACCAAAGTGCAACACAAGATGAATGGCATTGCCTTGCTTTGTTGTGAGCTTCTCTTTTACTCTTTCAAACACATTGCAGGTGACTTCTGTGTGCCTAGCTTGCATATATGTAGCTGGCAGAGTGGCAGTAGTACTGCATGGTTTGGTAAAATACATGAACCATAGACCCATAGTGTGACTTTCTGTTCAGATTGCATTGATGATTGATTCCATTGAGGAATTTTAGACAAATGTACAATTCTGTTCGTCACTTTTTACAATTAGTTTTTTTCAAAGTCAAAGATTGGTTACTTTTGTTGTTACTAATGCGCAGAGAAAAAAGAATCTTTGCATGATAACTGATAAGAAAGGAATCATCTAACGTATGCAAAAGCCAAAACCATGTGCTCCAGTTCTTGGTTTTCTTCTTCAAAGCATGGCACAAGCATCAGATATAGGCATATAGCTAAAGTTGATAGACACCAATTGCAGAGAATTGGGCTGCACTACAAATGGGCTATTTCTTTGATATATATAACCATAGTACAAAATATCGCGATATATCACGATATATCGCGATATTTACCGGTTTTCAAAGAAAACGATACAATATATTTCCGAAATGTTCGCCTTAAAGTATTTGTAAAATATCGGCCGATATTTTTCGATATATTCCGATATATTCGATATTTTTCGATATTTACTGATATTTTCCGAAATTTTCTGGAAATATTATTTTTTTTCAAACTTTTTTTTTTGGAAATAATTTGTTTATTCTATTTTTAATAGATATGATGTTTTTTAGGTAAATACTATGAAAATATACTTCCAAATTTGATTTTATATATATTTTGTATAACAAATTGATATATTAGTCGATACATTCCATGTAAAATATCCACCGATAGATTCCAATATATCCCGATATATCTATTTTTTGGAGATCGATACATTAGTCGATAACGATATTTTGTACTATGTATATAACACACACTGGGTATATAGACCAAATAGTCCTATAATAGAAACTTTAAGGGTTTTGGTACCCTCTTGTTGGGTGTGTAGACCAAATAGTATGTCAGTAACGGAAGTCTTACACCATAGATGTCCACAGCCTCGTGCTGGCTATGGCTATGTCCACGAGGGTACAGTATGGATATGAGAAAGATAGTACAGACTTATCCCAGTGGTCCTGACTAAGTTGAAAATAGTATGGATGAAATAGTGCATGACCAAAATTAAAGGCCCTAGCAAAATTTTAAGTGCACAACATTATATTGTTGGGATATTTTGTGTTACACTTAAAATATGTATTGTAGTCAAAATTGAAATTTCATATAATGCAACACACCTAGCTTGATCAATCGTTCTATGATTAAGGAATCTTTATTTTTTAAATAACTATAACATTGTTTGTCCAATGCCACACCAAATGGCTTCTTCTAATGTTTGCATAATAATATGATATTATAATCTGATACAGGTGTATCCTACTTGAAAACTTAGTAGGTCTTTTCCTTGTAGGACAAGGAAAATAAAATCTTAAATAGGTTTCCTTGTTCCATAATGGAGGGAATTTCAGGAAAAAAGAAATTCTTGGCCAACTAGAAGTTGTCTAAGGCCTATAAATATATGTTTTGGCATAAACCAAAAGAGAGAGAGAGAGAGAGAAACATGTAGTCTTTACTTGTTTCAACAGAAACCACTAAGGTTTAGTGGTTTAGTGATGTTTTGGCATAACCCAAAACATAGACCAAACATAGCTTATTTTAGCTTGTTTAGAGAAACAACTTATTTAGTTGTTTAGAGAAACCACTAAGGTTTAGTGTGTTTTGATAAGAGAGGCAGCTAGGGCTTGGCTTGTCTAGAGAGTATTGTGAGGCAGAGATTCTTGTAATCTTCATAATATTCAGTAAAGAAGATAGTTTTCTTCGAGATCTTGTGTTTTGTTTATCTTTATTTATTGCTATTGTTTAATTCCGCACTCAATAGTACCTTTACCTAGTAATGTGTATCATAATCATACAAAGAATAAGCATTATTACCATCTCCAATATTAAAAACCACAAAAAGCCCCATGTGTAGCATGTCACATGATAGATTAGGTACTCAATAATCCATTATTAAACCATTTTGCTGAGTGTTTTAAGCTACTAAGAAATTACTAATAATAACAGTCATACATTGAAAATATCTAAACCAGGGTTCAAAATATCGTTGATATCCGCGAAATTCCGGTGGCATATACCAGTTTTCAAGCAATCGGAGCGGTATGAAAGGGTGGATTTGATTCAGTCCATATACCTACCCATGCCGACTCGAATTCCCGATATTTTTTAGGATATCCGACAGAGGCCAGAATTTGCGGATATCCTCTTCTTTAGTTTTTTTGAACAGTAATGTTGGAGTCTCTACTTTTGATTTTTTTTTTGCTATAAATTCAGCCTTTTTAGCTTCAATTGAATCTCTCTCTCTTTCTCATTCACCGGAATAGCGTAAAATTAAAGCTCTCTCCTTGATAAGTCCTCAAATATGTATATTTATCCTCCGAATAACACCTTATTTGTTTAGCACTTAGCTTATATTATTGTGTTATATCTATTGATTAGTATTTTCTTGTCATTTGTGTAGGTTTCATGAGCCGAAATGCGAATATTGTGTTAAAGCCCGCCAAAAGTCAAGAAAAACAACTAAAAATGTGTTATTTGCACAAAGAAAGGAGAATTGATATTTGCACCCACAGATTTGTTGAGGGCACCCCACGACTGGTCCTGTTGAGTTGACTTTATGTCAAAGTGGGGCGGTCTGAATCTCAGCCCAAACCGGGTCCTATTGAAGCCCACAAGTCAGAATTTCTCTTTTAGGTCTTATTAAAAAGGCTCTACAAGAAGATCCAGAAGTCTGATTTGGGCCCATGAGCTGTCCAATTGAAGGTCTTCGTCCAGGCTACAACTTAAGCCCAAAATAATTAGGTTTTGCTGAAGACCTAATGCCTCTAGAAGACCAACAGCAGCAGCCACGAATTTGACCTAATTTAAAAGTCTTTGCATGCAAGTATAAAAGTAAACAAGTTTGGATAGCTATTGTAACGTTGATTCAAACCAGGTTAGCAGGGTGGAGACGAAAACTGCTTTCGAAGGCTGGGAGATTGGTGTTGGTTAAAAGCACCCTTATGAATTTGCCAGTGTACCAGCTGTCTTTATTTGTTATTCCAAAAATGGTAGCCAAACAGGTGGAGAAAATCGTGCGAGATTTTCTATGAGGATCGTAGGAAGACTGCAAGAAACTCAATTGGGTAGCATGGGACACCATATGTCAACCTAAGGAGGCAGGAGGTTTGGGAGTTAGACACCTTGTAGAGATGAATAAAGCTTTGTTAGGTAAGTGGATTTGGAGGTATGGAAACGACGGTAATGCTCTTTGGAAACAGATTATAGATGCAAAGTATGGGCAGGGTTTAAGCGGATGGTGGCCAAATCAGATCTCGGGAACTTATGGAAGAAGTCTATGGAAAGGAATCATGAACATGTATGATTTGGTTAAAGAAGGAATTGAGTGCAACGCTGGTAATGGATTGAGAATCAGATCCTAGATTGTTTAGATTACCATCAAACCAAGATGGGGTGTTATCTGAATTTTTTGTCTTAAATGATGGACAATCTTCATGGGATTTTAGATTCAGAAGGCATCCACATGAGAGGGAGGAAACTGCAGTTAACAGTCTCAAAAACTGTGTTAGAAACTAGGTTCTTAATGGTGATGAGGATGATCAATGGGTATGGAGGTGGGGAAAAACTGGAAGGTTTACAGTTAGCAACCTGTTTGATGAAATGTCAAGGAGACGAAATGGGGGACAGTGTTTTCAACTACAAACTTATCTGGAAAGCCAAAGTTACCATGAAAGTCAAATTTTTCGTGTGGTGTTGCATTGGAGACTGATGTGGACTTGTTTCTGAAATGTAGGTGGATAAAAGAGTTATGGGCTGATATTCTATTTCCTCTAGGCATACAGATGCCCAATCCCGACTGTTTCAATTGGGTTGCTAAATGGTTGGAGAATTAGCCCATCATACGAGCAAATCCCCTCGGGAAATTGGTGTGGAAAGCTGCCCCCTATGTTGTGATCTAGGTTACATGGAAATCACACAATGAAAAAGTTTTCAAGTTGATAGAGAAGACAACGGAAAAAGCAAGAAATTAAGTGTTTGGCCTTTTGTGGCACTGGGCATCAAATAGGGATGAAAGACATGGGAAAAGATTCAGAGATTTACTGTTGGATTGGGAGAACTTTTTGGAACCTGACTAAGTCTGCCGCTTTTGACAGCTTGGGGGTTTTCTCATCGGTCTCGGCTTTGGGGTTTAGTCTTTTGGTCCTCAAAGTTGATCCCAGGGTGAATATCTCAATCACTGTGGGGGATACTTTGTTTTTTGTGTAATTTTGAGTTCCATCTTATCAATAAAGCTCAAATTTATCAGAAAAAAAAAAAAAAAAAATATTATGCTTTGTATTTATTATATAAGAGAAGTAGTAGCTAGGGTTTAGGTAGATTTTATATAGTGAGAAAAGTGAATACTTGAGAGAGAAAAGTTCATCTTCTTCTTCTTTTGTATTAAACTCAATTCATATCAATATCAATCCATTAATTTTCTATTATGATGTTTTGTTATTTATTTATTTATTCCATAGTGTCATCACCAAGGATGAGTAGCTAAATCTCCTTAAGGGGATGGTTGAAGCACTCTAGATGATGCAAAAGCACCATGTTTGTTCTTAATATTCATCGTTATTCAAAGTTCTTAATGTTTATTTACTTTTAATTCGTGATATGAGGTAAGTATGATTATTTGCATGTTATTGTTATCCATGTTGTTAAAATACTATTGTTAAAATATAGGGAGACCTAGCTTTAATGGTTGTATTTATATTGATTGGAGATATGTGGTAAAATAGCTGAGAGGTGATTATTATATATCTGCAGTTGATATCTTTTACTGGAACCCTTTTTGTAATTAAATTGATATCCGAAAGGTGACAGTTTGATTAATAAGACATATTCAATAGCATGCATAAGAGAATCCCGTTTTAATTGAGTAGAATAGCTGAGAGGTGAATACTTAATTATTATAGGTATTGATGATTAATTGGAATAGCTGAGAGGTGACTAATTAATTGTTATAGATTGAACATGAAGGAATAACATGTTATGTTTGCATGATTTAGTTTGTGGATACCAACTTTTCCCCCTATGTCATCATAAGATCTTCTTTATATCTCTATCCATCTTTTTAAGTTAGGTTATTTACAGTTTATTTATTATTGCTTGTAAGAAGTAGAATCATATCTTTCTCTTATTTGTGTTTCACTTGGTGTTTCTTAATTATTGTTTTCTATTGTGTTTGAGCTAAGATCTTCACTTTTGAGGTGGGTAGTGGGTACGACCCTTGCTTGTTACTTGTCTATTTTGATAACCAATATATACAGGCACAAGAAGGAACTTCAAATAAAAATACAAACTTTTGATTAGAAGGAATTTTCCCCTCTATCACTCCTCGCCGAAATATCGTTGTCTTCCGCCGGAATCTATACCGCCGGAATATTGAAAGTCTCTTCACTGTAAGTTTTTGATTTTTGATGAATGATCTATGATTATTTCAAATTAAAATTGAAATTTCAAATTTCATTACTGTCGGTCGTTATTGTTGTTGCCGGTATTGTTTAACAAATTTTGTTATATCATAAAATGATGATTTAAATTGTTGAATTGTTGATGATTTAAAATTTTAAATTGTTATACTGTCGGAATCTATAATGTCGGAATATACACTGCCAGAATCTATAGTTGGAATCTATGCTGCCGGAATTGTTGAATTTTTTTTATATCATATAACTTATATAGTGTTGAACTGTTGATGGTTTAAATTGTTATAATGCCGCAATTAATCTATACTGGCGGAATATATATTGCCGGAATTGTTTGTTAGTAAATTATTTTTACTAAAAACTAATATATTAAATTATATTAAATTGTTGCTGCCGGAATTGTTTGTTAGTAAAAACTAATATTAAAAATTAATAAAATGTTTCAAATATAAAAATTTTAGAAATTAATAACAGATTTTATTAATTCGTAACAAATTAATAATGTGATTAATCAAAAAATATGCTTCGTAAAATAAATTTTAATAATATTTTCAAAGATTTATTAAGTTTTTTTTTTTTTTTTTTTTTTTTTTTTTGTTAAAGATATTTCATTAACAGAAACCTAACTAGGTACTTTCCTGGTAGTACCTAAACCTTCTACATCCCACATAAGTTCATTAGATACAAAAGATGGGGCCTACAGCCACCAAAAAGATGAAAACACTTGGATAATATCAATAAAACCTCCTGGTTGAGCAGTTCTGTGAATATCGTAGGGTTTCCCTTCATAAATCTCTTGTGCTTGTCGTGTAGCATGTCTTGCAAAGGCATCTGCCAACCGGTTTCCTTCTCTGTACTTCCATTGTAGCTTATGATTGGGATTTTCTCTAGTAAGTACTTGATATCTGCAGCAAGCTCCTGAACTTTAAAGTTATTTTGTGGTGTGCCTCCTGATATTGTATCGTAGAGAAAAGTAGAGTCCATTTCAATCTGGATGTTGTTCATTCCCATCCCAATGAAACAATGACTGCCAGGCCTAATCTGAGAGCCCAAAACTCTGCCAGCAAAGCATTAGTTCTGAAAATGGGTTCAGAAATTCCAAAAACAAAACTTCCGTTGTGATCCCTAAGCACACACCGCCTGCACCTCCATGTTTATCATTCCCAAGAGATGATCCATCTGTATTCAGTTTAAGCCAATGCTCCTGTGGTTTGGACCAGGTAATTGAAATGTCTTTGTAAAGTGTTTTACCCTTAGAAAGTAAGTTCATGCTTGAAAAAACTAAATCTGGTTTTTGTTGCATACGTTCCCACATTGAAAGAGCAACAAAAAGACTATGCCTAGCAGAAACCTGTTTATTTTCAAATCTTACCACATTCCTTGTCTTCCATACCTGCCAAAGATTTATTAAGTTAAGCTAGTCTTTAGTAATACTATTGATAGTTGGATAATAGTGTCCTACTAATCAAAAGATAGATTTGTATTGATTTTCCTTCTTGTACCTGTGAATATTGATTATCAATGTAGACAAGTAACAAACAAGGGTCGTATCCACCTCAAAGGGGGAATTCTTAGCTCAAACACAATAGAAAATAATGGTTAAAGAACACCAAGTGAATCAATAAATAAGATGGAGATTGATTCTACTTCCTATAGCCAATTAAATAAATAAACTAATACTTAAACTAATTAAGAAGATGGATAGTGATGTAAAGAAGATCTTATGATGAATAGGGGGAAGAGTTGGTATCCAAATACTAAACAATGCAAACATACATGTCATTCATTCATGTTCAATCTATAACAATTAATTAGTCACCTCTCAGTTATTCCAATTAATCATTAATGCCTATAATGATCAAGTAGTCACCTCTCAGCTATTCTACTCAATTAAAACGGATTTTTCTTATATATGCTATTGAATATATTCTACTAATTAAACTGTCACCTCTCAGCTATTCAATTTAATTAATTCAACATATTAATTCATAATCAAATCGTCACCTCTCAGTTATTCAATTTGACTAAAAAGGGGTCCAATAAAATATATTGATTTTAGATATATGATAGTCACCTCTCAGCTATTCCATCACATATCTCTAATCAATCTAATACAACCAACCATTATAACTAGGTCTCCCTATACTCTAACAATAGTATTTATAAACATGGATATTATATTAATAACATATAAATAATCATGCTTATTTCATGTCGTGAAATAGAAATAAACAAATATTAAGTACTTTGAATCACAATGAACATTAAAAACAAACATGGTGCTTTTGTATTATCTAGAGTGCTTCAACCATTCCCCTTTAAGGGAATTTAGCTACTCATCCTTGATAATGACACCATGGAATAAGTAAATAAATATCACAACATCATAAAGGAAAAAATGAATGGATTATTATTGAGAAGAAGAATAATAAGAGTCAAAAATACAATTTCAAGACTAACCTAAACCCTAGCTACTACTTCTCTTTATATAGAGAATAGAACGCATATTATTTTCTCACAAAGTATACTTTTCTCCAAGTTAGGTCGAATTCGTGGATGCTGTTGTAGGCCTTCTAGAAGCAGCAGGGCTTCATCAAAACCTAATTTTCTTGGGCCTAGGTTATAGCCCGGACCAAGGCCTTCAAATAGATAGCTCATGGGCCCAAATCAAACTTCTGGATCTTCATATAGATTTTTTTTAAGATTGGGCTTCAATAAAGGCTTCAATAGATCTTCTGACTTGTAGGCTTCATTATAACTTGTATTGAGCTGGGATTTGGACCACCCATCTTGGAATAAAGTCAAGTACATAGAACCAGTCCACAGGGTGCCCTCAGCAACTCTGTGGGTGCAAGTACCAATTCTTTTTTCTTGTGCAAATAACATCTTTTTAATAACTTTTCTTGGCTTTTGACGGGCTTTAACACAATATTCACATTTTGGCTCATGAAACCTAAACAAATGATAAGAAAACATTAATCAATAGATATAACATAATAATATAGGCTAAGTGCTATGCAAAGAAGGTGCTATTCGGGGGATAAATATACACTTTTGAGGACTTATCAACTATAACAGAAGTAGATGCTCTCAGCCCCTGTGGAGACGCCGTGATCGACCCTTGCTTAAGCAAGCGTTTCTATACCTCTGGGATAGTGTACTTTTGAACGATGCTAGTCTTAAGAATGTCTGCGAAGAATACCACACAGGATGAGGATCATGGCGCAACACCTATTCCAAAACGTCAAAGACAGAGAAGGCTCCACCCTACTGTTGATATAGAATCATCGAGGGTGGAGGATAGTCCATCGACCTATCAAGAGCAATACGGGTATAATCCTTCCCCCGAAGCATATTTAAGTGACACCTAGATTTTTTACTACGTTTCTTCTGATTCATTTTGGAACACCCCTTATTCGACTGTTGGAAACTACGGGTCGATTCAAGGAGTTGAATCTCCATATGGTGGATTGTATAACGATGCAAGTTACCCAAATCCTTCGCATCCATACTCCCAAAGTGATTATCCTCCCAAAGATGGCGCATGGTTTCCAGATGCGAATCAATTGTTGCCTTCAATGACAAGTGGGTCAAATATGACATCACTTGATACAGCTCAGCCAATAAGGATGGACCCGCGTCGATATCCCATCTCTGAATCTTTCTTTTCCTTGAAGATGCACACGAAATGCATGTTTTAAATTACCAGATGAATTACTCTCAAACAATGACCTGAGACCGGTTCTGCAATGAGTTCTTCCCAGCAATGATGCGAGCCCATCCTCAGATGGTTGAAGATGGAGGTTACTCATTCTGATGAAAGAAAGTGTTAGTTTGTCTTGTTACTTAGTGTATTGGTTTGTTTTGGTCTTTTGTGTGTTGGTTTGTCTTGTCTTGAGGATCTTTGTGTGAAACCCATATTTGCAAATTGTTGTACTTTTTAACAACACTATGAATAAAATTTGTTTTCTTAAGTTTAATGTTGTCTTACATTTATACTTGTATAAATTTTTATATTGCTAGGAGCCTAAGACAATGGCTAAGAGGGACATTGGGTGGGAGTACGGGTTTGTTGAGCCAGGTGATGAGACTGGAATAGTTTGTGGTTTTTGTGAGAAGAAAATGCGAGGCGGAGGGGTGACACGGTTCAAAGAGCACCTAGCTGGAGTTGGGAACGATGTTACAAGTTGCACAAAGGTACTTCATGATGTCAGATTACGTATTCAAGTTAATTTACAGGAACTTATTGCACGACGAGTTGTTTCTGGGAACACAGGACGAGGAAGACCATGACGATGAGTTGAGGAGCAGGAGGTGGGACGACGAGAGCCAGTGACTAGTGGTGCTTCTTCACAATAGACCGAGATTCAGGACGAGGACGACGAGACTAGAGTGCAGCAAGACTTTGAGGAAGTATTGAGGCGTTCGACACATGACCCTGATTACTTAGAGCAGCGAGACTTGAAGGTGACTATTGAAGCATCACGTAGGGAGCATCTTTCTTCATCTACCAATGGAACATCATCTAGTCGAGCGCAGTGAGACTTCACTGATTATGATAGTGATCTTGGGTTTTAGTTAGTTAGTTTTATCTCAGTAGGATTGTACATTTTGTTAATCTTAGTAAGGATTTAAGTTAATTATGTACGTGTTATGTAAGTTAAACATTGTATTTATGTTAATTATGTTGGTTTTTAAGTTCGTTAAATAAATACGAATATTCTCGAAATTCCGACAAAACCACGAAATGTCGAATTTTTAAACTTCACCATTCCGACACAGGTCTTCGAAATTTCGGGGCATATACCGGTTTTTCAGACCTCAAAATTTTGCCCGGATTCGGCATCTTGAAGTATGATCTAAGATACCTTAATGGGAACAACTACGTGAACAGTAAAATGATATCAGCGCGTCCTTTCGTAACCAGATACAAAGTTTTTGACACGTGTCTTATATCACTAACCAAGGATATGTGTCCAAGATTCGAAGCCCAATATAAACATAAGCCTGTTTCTAACATTTTAACTCACCGGACCCGACCCAATCAACAGATTCAGTTAATACAGTAAAACCTCTCCATAGGAATAATCTAAATTAAGTCCATCTTAATTCTAAGCCCAACCCAGTATAACATCATCTATAATTACTTGAATACCTTCGGCCTCATATTAATTCACCAAAGTTTATTAAAATAATCGTATTTAACATAAATTATTAAAATTTACCTAAGACTTCAAAAAAATCATCAAAATTTATTTGACATCATAATAATATAATTAAGCTAAATACACCCATTTGATAAAATAAAAATTTGAACAAAATATCAAACTACTTAGATTTGTAAGAAAATTCTAAATATATATTTCGTACAAACACACAATTTAGTTGTAATGTACATAAATATTTTCAATAAAAAAACTATGCGCGAAGCGCGTACAAACACAGTATACAAAAAGACACAACTATTGGTGATGTGCTACACCTTTTAGGTCAGCTACCAACAAAAATGGTACTAAGTCAAGTTCTTGAATAGTATAGGGCAGAGCAAGTAAGCCTCACTTTATTGGTAGCTGATGTAAAAGGTGTAGCACATCAGACCAATAGTTGTGCCTTTTTGTATACTGTGTTTGCACGCGCTCCGCGCATAGTTTTTTTATTAGAAATATTTATGTACATTAGAACTAATAAGTTCTAATATAAAAATTTACATTAGACACCCTCCCCAGGCCGGTCTTTAGCCCAGTCCAATGATATTGTTACCTTCTCTTGTAGGCCCAAACCTAATAAGTTCAGACCTCTAAGGTTACAGTTTTGAACAATGTAAAAATTTACTAAAGATCAAGAACATATTGCTGGAATGATCAGAGGTGGGTTTTTGTTTAGAGTGATGCAATAAGTCCATGCAATCAATCTTTTCAATAGTGACAGAACATCTTGTACTCATCTCTAACCAAAATTTACACTTTGCCATCAGATAGAGTTTCATAGCCATGCGCCCATGCAAAGAAAGAAATGGCAAAAGGGTCTCACCAACCATTGCAATATGGCAATCCGTCACGGACTCTACCCTTCCTCCTATAAAAACCATACCATCCCATTCTCCTCATCACAACACAATAAAAAGAGTTCACAGTCATATGGTCAAATGCACCTGGTGCCTATGGGAATGCGCCTATGTTGGTCGGATCCTAACTTCAATTTTTGTACAGTTAGAGGTATAATGAGGCTATTTGATAAACTCAGAGGAAGCAGGACACGCACCCTCCTCGATGTGGTTTTCAGCAATAATCTGTTGCTTATGGTGCTCAATATTCCCATGGAAACCATCAAGAGAATCTTTATAGTTATTCTAAGGTTACTTCATATGGAGATTACCCACACTATATTGAATCTGAAATTGATTCTAAGGGTGACGAGTATTTGATTGATTTCGATGATGATGGGTTTCTCGATAAAGAATATTCTGATATAGGTCCGATCAGGATTTTTTTTTTTGAAACGATTATTCGTTTATAAAGATGAAGATTATTCAGATGATGATGATTCTATGTGTGTTGAATATTTTGATGATGAAACTAGTGTAGAGTTCGAGTTTGGTGATGTCGTTACGAGCAAAAGCTTGGACGCAGCCAAGACACAACCATGTGTCTTCACTTTCAACATCTGTTATTTGTCCATTAGGAGTCCCTAAGATCATCTCCAATGGCTCCTTCATATTCTGATGATGAAACTAGTGTAGAGTTCAAGTTTGGTGATGTCCTTACTAGCAAAAAGCTTGGACGCAACCAAGACACAACCATATGTCTTCACTTCAACATTTGTTATTTGTCCATTAGGAGTCTCTAAACAAAGACATGCAAATATCAATTTCTTACACAACATGTTGGATGAAGAAAAATATGTCACTCGTATGCGACTGGGTTCATTTGCTAACACCATAAGCTTGGCAGTTTTAGAAACTACTTATGCAATATGTTTTTTTTCCTACTGTTCTTATCTCACTTGTATTACTGTCAGCCATTGCTTGTGAAATATCTTTTACAACATGGTTTGTAATCTTGCCAGCTATCAATAAAGAGCTAATTATCAAAAAAAAAAAAAAATGTATTGTATTATTGTCAGCTATCGTAGTTTGTAGCGCGTTTGTCCTCTACTTTTGTGTAACTCATTGAGTTTATCAATAAAATATTTATTTTTAAAAAAATAAATAAAAATGGTTTGTGTTTATAAACTTGGACTTGGAATCTTACCTCATAGGTAAAAATTGGTTTTATAGAATGTGTTCTACACAATTTCTTTGTGTATGTAAAGTGAGACTTCCGATCATACCTAGTAGGAATCTTGGTACTGATCGATCATAGTGATGCTGTCTGAGATTATGGTATTGATTTGCAGGCCATAATGACATTTGTTTGTCTGAGATGGGGTAACCTGGCAGCTTATGTTACCTACTTGGCTACTTTATTCTCTTTTCCCCACTTTGCTAGACTGCTAATTGCAAAGTATACCCACAACATACAATATCACTATTTCCATGAACTTCTATTCAATTTTCATAGCATTGCAGGAAGTTACAGTTCAGAAAAGCAATTTTTTTGTAGAATGTCAGAGAAGCTAACATGGTTGCAAACAAAAATACTTGATGTTAAGTGGTCTGCAAGACTGCAACCATGTTAATAGAGAAATGGTCTGCAACCATTGATTGGAAAGAAACAAGCACTAAGCACTAAATTGGCATTGAAAGGATTTAAAGGTCCAAATGGAATGACAAGGTACAACATTCCAGGGTGCATTATAAAAAAGCTAAGCAAAAGGAACAAACAATGAGTTCCCAAGACATAAGTAGCATATATTATGGCTTTGCTTGTTGGAATTTAATGTAACATCATGTTGACTTGTTACATACTTTTTTTTGTTGCCTAAACTATGTTTAAGGGCCACATGCCCACATTACTGTTATCATTCAAGAGAATTTTTATTATTAAAGAAACTGTGAAAGGGAGGGATGTGTGGATCCTGTCTATATAATTATGTTCCAACTGCATACTTATTTATGCAGTTTAACATCATTTTCATGAGAGATTTCCATAGTTATGGTATACTTACAAGTCAAAAAGTTGGCCGCTAATTGAGCGGGTTTGGGTTTAGAAATTAGAAAATTTTGAATAGATCCGACTCGATATAATTCAAAGGTAGGACTAGAAACCGGAATGGTTTCCGGTATACAACCCTAGTACCCTACTGAAAAGTGTACGTTAATACATTTTGGTGCAAAAGACATTTTTGTAGCATATGACATATAACAAACCGGCGAGTACATAAATCCGAGTTACAAAAGGTTAGACTAGTTGAATCAGTGGTCACGTACGAGTGCTATGAGTGTTTAAAATTTGCACCGCACCTAGGTTTCATTGATAAAGTGGATGAAACACAAGATAAGGTCTAAAAATAGTCCAATCGAATAGTAGAAAAAACTTTTTGCTGATTTTTTGTCGCTCTACGACAACATATGTTATTTTGTTACAATGGACATGAACTGTAACACTTCGAGTCGACAGTTGCTTTGTTGATGGGGTGTTTGATTATTTTGTCACCTTAACGACTTAACGCAAGAAAACCCCACACTATCGGATAACCGAGTGGCTAAGTGGGAACAATATCAGTGATGTATATAAGTCGGGTCTCTACATAAGCATTGATTACTTCTATCACCTTAACGGCTTAACCTAAGCCAATCGGACCCAGAACCGACCCATCTAAACTGTTTATTACCACCTACTCCAAAAGTATACAAAATTTTGTAAAAATATTTCCAAATGTGGGACCCAATTAGTACTTTCCCTCCACATTTGATGTCAGTTTTTTAAAACACACAACACAAGTGTTATGTTACTACTTTCTTCTTTCTTCAATCAATGTCACCAGTTTTCAAAAACTATTTTATTTCCATTTATTTATTTATTTACAAATTCCAAATAAGGACCTATTTGGAATTTTCAAATTTCTTCTTCTTCTTCTTCTTCTTCTTCATTCTTCAAACAACAGTTTTCAAATCAAACAGAGAAAATCATACAAAATTCCCCAAATCTAGCTCTTGGGTTTCGAAATTCTATATCAAATCTTCTTCCAAACTTATAAATTTAGGTTTTTGAATGCAAAAGGGGAGATTTTTTTGTTTTGTTAGAGGTGTTTTAATGGAGAAATTTTGAAATTTAGCTTTTTTTTTTCTTTTTCTTGATTAATCTTGTTTCGAGCTGTAAATTGGGGTTTTTTTGATTGGATTTGAGGAGGTATTAGATAAAAATTTGAACATTTTGAGGTTGAGAAGAAACAGAGTTTGTTCTGAGTTTTTTTTTTTTGGTTAGAAATGGTTCTTTAATGGAGGAAAAATGCATTTTGTAATTAGGGTTTTGATTGAATTACATGAAGAATGAAGGAATTGAGCTGATGATCTGATTGGGTTTTTTTTTTTTTTTTTTTTTTTTAATGATGTCGATGTTATCGCCTACTAGCGCTTCTGCTAGAAGCTCGTTAGAGGAAATGTTGGATTCAATTAGACAAAGAGATGATAAACCCAAGGATTTACCACCTGCATTGCCAGTTCGTCCTATTTCAAAAGCTCGATTACCTAAGTCTAGAAAACAGCTTCTTAATAGTATAATGGATGATAAGTCTGCTTCTATGAAAGAGAAGGAAAGAAAGACGAGAGATAGAAAGCGTTCGAGGGATGAGAAGGAATTAGGTTTTAAAGGTGGTGGTTTTGGTAGTAAAAGAATGTCGATGGTAGATTTGGTTTTACCAGATGATACTCCTTATACGAAGAATGCAGAAATGGATGATCATGAAGAAAGGTCGGAAGATAATAACAATATGTCAGATGCACCTTCGACAGTAGAGTTATCAGTCGATGAATCTGAGTGGGGAGACAACATTCAAAATGTTTTAAAAAAGGTATGCGCATTGATATTTCATAGTACAAATTTGTTTCGTAGTTACTAGATTAAAAAATTTACTAGATAGCTTGAATGGCAACTGTGGCCTTGTAAGATGAATGGGTAGGACTAATTTCATTGTTGTATCACGAGGTAATACTGGATAAATACATGCTGTTATATTTCCTTCGATCTACTGAATTGTTTGCCATACGTTATCACGAGGACTAATAATGGGTTGGAGTGTTTCATTTCAGAAACTTCGGGTCTGGTGTCGGCTTTCAAATGGACAATGGGAGTCTGGAAAAACACAATCATCGTCTGGAGAGGAAGCTCTTGTTATGCTTTCAGATGGCAGAGTGAGTTTAAGATTTTAAGTTTCTTTAGTTCACAAGTTCGGGATTTCAACAATTAGGCCTGTGAGATATATGTATATTTACATCTTGTTATTACTAATTAGTAACATCCTGATATTTCTCAGATTGTAAAAGTTCCCACAGAAAATCTTTTACCTGCTAATCCAGATATCCTTGAGGGTGTGGATGATCTTATACAGCTCAGTTACTTGAATGAGCCATCAGTTCTCTACGATCTCCAGTACAGATATCAGCACAATATGATATACGTTAGTGCTTTCTTTCTTCTGTGTTTACTAAAGACCTTATTAAGTCTTGTTGTTACTGATTTAACATTTGTTTATACAGACAAAAGCAGGACCTGTTTTGGTTGCTATCAATCCCTTTAACCACCTTCCAATTTATGGGAATGATTTTGTCACAGCTTATAGGCAGAGACTTATGGATAGCCCTCACGTTTATGCCATAGCTGACACTGCGTTTAATGAGATGATGAGAGGTGAATTATATATATAGCAGATGATGTTTTTCGGAAGATAGCCTTATATATTTTATCCGTCTGTGTTTTGGTAAGGGACCATGCTTGGTTTATTCCAGGAGTTTCTAACATTTTCAATTTTGATTTGGCAGATGAAGTAAATCAGTCCATCATTATAAGGTAAACCATTGTTTAGCTATGTGATGCCTCTACGGTTCCTTTGCTACCATTTTCTTCCATTCCGGTTGAGTTCCAAATTTTTTTTTTGATGTTTCATAAATATTAATGAGGTCAAACATTCGTATTTTACAACAGTGGGGAAAGTGGAGCGGGGAAAACCGAAACAGCAAAAATAGCAATGCAGTATCTAGCTGCGCTTGGAGGTAGGAACGGGATTGAGGATGAAATCCTTCAGACAAATTGTATACTGGAAGCATTCGGGAATGCAAAAACAGCCAGGAATGACAACTCTAGCCGATTCGTAAGTTCTTAACCCTTTTCATGATAATGGTGACTACTCATAGATTATGCTGTTCAGTGGAGCTATCTTATCTGTTAATTGCACCCCACTTTGGTACTTTTTTTTTTTGTATTGCAATTTTTTATTATACTGATTAATCTTTGACTTGTGCATTGTCTGAGTTTTTCTCAGGGAAAACTGATTGAAATTCATTTTAGCACAATTGGGAAAATTTATGGTGCTAAAATTCAGACATGTAAGCATGCTTATTGTAGTTTATGTGTTTGTCTGCTTCAGAATAGTCATTTATTGGCCCATAACTGACTTCACTTGTTTCTACTGTCTTATTGCACTGTAATTACCTATGGATACCACGGACAGTTCTTCTTGAGAAGGTAATCTACTATATCTTTCAAGATTTGATTTGTTTGTTTTTAGATTCAACCTTCATATTAACGAATCTCTCTTTCCCGTGCAGTCAAGAGTAGTTCAACTAGCCAAGGGAGAACGATCATACCATGTCTTTTATCAACTTTGTGCTGGTGCTCCATCATATCTTAAAGGTTCTCATCCAATTTGCAGTAGATGCTTGCGGGTTTTTTCTTGTTTACCCTAATGTATAGTTTATGTAACTCAATTATTCTGATTTGATGTGTATTTGCGTGGTCCTCATATTGCTGGCATGTAGCCTCCTTGCCACATCATTTATATAGGGTGACAAATTCAGCATACTCTATTGTTGGAATTTTGTTATGGTTATATATGTGTGGATTTCCTAGTATATAATTGGGTAGACTAATATATTATGTTTTTTCCCCCTTTTTTGGGTGCATTATTTGCTATCTTCTCTACCACTTATGCTGAATATCTGCATTACAAAAAATCGAAATGGATGTAGGTCAGTAGGTGGCTGACGTTATGGTGGTACCAGTCACGTTGACCCTGAAAAACTCGATATTGTTGGAAGTAAGGGTATTGTAAGCTTTAGGTGTGTAGTTTAGTCCCACATAACTTAGATATAAAGTCCATGTGGTTCCTCTCTCTCTATATAGAGAGTTAGCTTCTTTGTTAGTTAAAACCTAATTATTATCAATATAATTCATCTTTTATATTTCTAGTTGGTATCAAAGCCAAGGTAGGTCTTGGTTTTCGGCCGCCGGCGAGGTGCCGGTGGCCGGACTTTCGTCAAAGGCCAGATTTTATCTGCTTCCGCTGTTTTTTCTTCGCATGTGTTTTTTCCTGATACTGTTCATCAAGTACTGTTCACCGGATCACTGTTCATCGGAGTACTGTTCACCAGAATCACTATTCATCGAGATTTCTTTTCTTTTTTTGGTAAGGTTCAGGTTTGCTGTTTTTTGTTGTTGGTGCGCCACTCTTGTCCAACCCTTTTCTAGGGTTTTGTCTGCGTTGTTGATGTCATGCGCCTCTTGTCCAGCCCATTCTAGGGCCTTGTTTGCGTTGTTAATGTAATGCGCCGCTCTTGTCCAACCCTTTCTAGGGCCTTGACTGCGTTGTTGATGTCATGCGCCATTCTTTCTAGACCTCTCAAGGGCCTCTTCTGCGCCGCCGTCTGTCTACAGTTTTACCGTTCCTGTCTAGCCCTTTCAACGACTCTATTACTCCAAAATCAGCCTTCTTTCGTCCTGAAGTACCTCATCTTTATTGGTTTTTGAAGTTTTATCAGATGCTTTGTGGAAAGTAAACCCTAACCACCGAAACGAACATGGCCGTAGTAATCACCACCACTACCTCCGGCGTCTTTCTTGGCTGAGCAGCTGGTTATCCCTGCTCCTTTACTGTCTCTGCTGCTGGACATCCCTGCAGACAGTTCTTCTCGCAGCTGGTCATCCCTGCCATTGAACATCCTGCCCGGTGTCATTCTCATGATACTTTGTGGGGATGTGAGAGAATGTTTTTTGTTATTCAAGCTGAAATTCAGAGTCTGAATGTTCAGCTTGAGGGGGAGTGTTGGAAGTAAGGGTATTGTAAGCTTTAGGTGTGTAGTTTAGTCCCACATAGCTTAGATATAAAGTCTATGTGGTTCATCTCTCTATATATATAGAGTTAGCTTCTTTGTAAGTTAAAACCTAATTATTATCAATATAATTCCTCTTTTATATTTCTAGTGATATACATACTTTGTTTAAATTGATATTTTGGTGTTTATCTGTAGAAGATGAGAACACCAAAAAAAGAGTTCAGTTTGGAGAGTTCCTTGCGAATGGATTCTCCATTTTTGATGCTTTCAAACACAGTGAGCTTATTTAACATGTTCACACTTTGAAATACCCCTGTTTTTCCTCTTCCTTTTATAGGGAGGGGTTCCAGGGACTCAGGAAATGTTTGACTCAATTTTGACTCAATCCTATTTAGGGTACTTGTACATGTTGGATTGGCATGATTTTTGGTAGGATGAATGTTCTCATTATGTACAACATCTTCACCAAAATTTATCATAATCTGAATTTTCTAACCCTAGAAAAATCATATTAAAAATTAATGTATTGTGGAACGTTCATTTTTACCGTTGAATTTAATATTACATTTGATGTGTCTAAATATATTCAAATGAGCTGATTTTTTATTGAGTAGATCTTTATAGTAAGGAGATCATATCTACCAAAAATCATGTCAATCCAACATGTACAAGTACCCTAAATAGGATTGAGTCAAAATTGAGTCAAACATTTCCTGAGTCCCTGGAACGCCTCCCCCTTTTATAAACTAGTTTAAGTGAGTGGTAAGATGTGCTCTATGATAATGAAGTGCATCGAGGAAGCTCCTTCAGAAAAGATTATATAGATACAGATGGCATGTGGATGTTTAGTTTAATGGACTCTGTAATGGTTGACACTGCATATTGTCTGAGTTGTTGTTAAGTTTTGTCTTGGTGAGTTGGTGGTATTTTTGACACCATTGGCATTATAACTTGTATTGTAGAACTAGATTGTTCTACTACTTTTTTTTTTTTATTTCGAAAGAAAAATGGTAGAAATAGGTTGTTAACTTGTTTCCTAAGTGGTATTTTGTTGACCATACTTTCTTGATTGCTTCCATAAATCATGGACCTTTAGTTGTGTATTCATATCAGCCTTAAAAGTCAATATTTGTGTTGCTTTACAGAACTGTTGAATCTGAAAATGGCCAGCGAGTACAACTATTTGAAGCAGAGCGATTGCTTGGCAATCGACAATGTTGATGATGCTTGCCGGTTTCATTTGCTTATGGTAACTCGAAACTGATATATTCCATGAAGCTACATGGCAGATATTTGATATATTCAGTTTTCGTATTTTGTTTTTTATGAGTAATGACATTGCGTCTTTGTTTTTTTCTTCATCTGAGCAGGAAGCTTTTGATATTGTTCAACTTCGCAAAGAAGATCAGGAGAGTACATTTGCTATGCTTGCTGCTGTGTTATGGCTGGGAAACATTTCCTTTGAAGTAATTGACAATGAAAATCATGTCTGTGTTGTGAGAGATGAAGGTAATACATGCATGATTTGTAGGAGATACATTCCTTTTCTAGAATTTTGGATATAATGTTGACCAGTCCAGTCATAATATGAGAGATAAAATTATCTTTGTACAAAGTTTAACCAATGTTATTTGTTACTGAGTCGGATATGAGTGAAGTAGTTCAAGCAAATGTTTTTTGTTCAAACGGATCCTATAACTTATTTATTTGGTGCTGAGTTTCTGCTTATTGATTTCTACACTTATCATTGAAAGAAGTCTTTGCATTCTTGGTAGACAGAACCATTTATTTTGGGTATATACTTTTTCCCTAGTAAGTACTTTCTGTAAAACTAGAAAAGGGTGCAGATCAACATTTGGTTTTAGATATTACTGAATCAAGCATTTTCTACAGCTGCAATAATTGCTGCCAAGTTGATGGGTTGCAATGTCCAGGACCTGATGTTAGCTTTATCTTCTCGGCAGATTCGGGCTGGAAATGATTCTATCGTCCAAAAGCTTACTTTGCCTCAGGTCTCTCTCTCTCTTTCTCTCCTGGTTAGGTTTTCTGTATCTGTGTAGAAGTATATGAAAGATCTCATTTCTTGTTCGATATTTTTAGGCAATTGATGCGAGGGATGCTTTAGCAAAATCTATCTATTCAAGCTTATTTGATTGGCTAGTAGAACAAATCAACAAGTCTCTTGAAGTAGGTAAAAAGTGTACCGGAAGATCGATTAGCATCCTGGATATCTATGGGTTTGAATCATTTCAGGTATGCTCCTGATGATGTAGGCCTATGTTGTAAGTTAGTATATTTGTAGTGTTCACTGTGCTTTTATTTTTTCAGAAGAACAGCTTCGAACAGTTCTGCATAAACTATGCAAATGAGAGGCTGCAACAACATTTCAATAGACATCTGTTTAAACTTGAACAGGAGGTGAGCATCCCAGATTTATTGTAGCATCAAGAGTACGGAGATTCATGATGCTGATTTTTTTATTTATGTGAGTTCAAGGAAACTTTTGTTGATTTTCTTGTTTGATTGCACTACGTCGAATTAGAATTTAGCAAAAGTATATGTTTCATCACGTGTCTGTTTTATAATAATTTCATTAAGAGTTCTTGCTAATCACTCTGATCATTGAAACCTAAGTTGGAAATTCATAGGAAAAGTACATAATTATTATGTTTTTGTTCAATTATTTGAATCAAGTTTTCTCCCCGATTGTTTGAATACGATATTAAATAAGAAGTCATAAAGTAAGACTTGAAAATCTACTGGTAATAGATTCACACGCGGAACATAATAATTCTTCCAGTAGAGGAGATTTTCATTGCTATTATTTTTGGAAGGGTTATTATCCACCAGCAACATGTGACCTTTTCAGGTCAGTGCGAGCACGGAAAGTCTTCCCTTTAGTTGGGGCAGATTACTTGGTCTTGTAAGCCACATGTTGTGAATTAGTATATCTTTAACAATCTCATACTTCGGCACTTCGCCTATAAGTTGGGGTCAACAGGATTTAAGTGCTTCCTTCTTCAAACCATCCTTTGTTTTGGCATGAAATGAGATAGGATCAACTTGAGAGATTGTGATGCAAAGTCTGGTGGAAAAATCCTCTTTTGACCGTGCTTTAAGATAGGATCTTGAGAGATCCTGATGCACTGTCGGCCAAATTAATTGGTGTTACAACTATGGCTGTGCAAGGATCGGTGTTACTTATGGTTGTAACTCGTAAGTAAACATACGAACCAGCTGGAGTTTTTGGACGATACCCTTATTTTCATTAAGGATGACCTTTGGCAGATTTAGCACCCATTGCAATCTCATCTTATTTGAAACAGTTTCATGGATGCATGTAGTCTTTAGGAAGAGAATTTTTTTTGGTGCCATGGGAATTGGGTTGGAGTACATTGCACAAGCTTCAGCAGTCATGGAATGTAAACAGGGCAATCTACCTTCGTCATGCTTCTGTAAGAGCAAGTCAGTTTGTGTTTTTGTGCTGGATAGAGTGAAGAGATAAACTCATCAAATTGACTCTCTCTCTCTCTCTCTCTCAAGAGTGTTGCTCGTCGCAATTGAGAAGGTGAGGAACTTTTTGAGGTGAAATGGGACTGATTTGCATGCCAAAACATCTGTTTGACTTGCGTATTAACTTTTTTCCTGGCAGTGAACCAGCTGTATGGAAGAAGGTTAATAAAAGAAAAATATGGGTCTGAACATTCCTTCTGAAAGGGGATTACGGATGGATGGAATTTCTTTTACAAACTGATCAGTTTTAAAGAAGGAAATGGTGCTAGAACCGTTTTCCTGGCAGAATGTTTGGTTCAATCTGACACCCATTAATCTTTTGTCCAAGCCGGTGTGTGCTAATGCGTTGATGCAGAAGACTGTGAATGCATGTTCAACGTGTTGGAACATTCGCTTCAGAAGAAGAGTTTTGAGAGAGAAATTAAGGAAGTGTTTTTATGGAGGTGGAAAATCCAAACAACTAATGGGAGCCTAGACAGGTGGAAATGAATAAGAAAAGAAGTGCAGAATCTTTGGTTCACTCCGACATCCCTTAATCTTTTGTCTAAGCAGGTGTTTGCTAATGCCTTGGGTTGGAACTCACTTCAGAAGAAGAATTTCGAGAGGGAAATTAAGGAAGCACTGAACGAAAAAATTAACGCATGAAGCATTGGACGATCAGAGATTGCATGATTCTCAGTTAGGAAACTATGACTTTCCATTCCAAAAAGATTGGATCCCAAATGTACATTATAAGTTCGTCCGTTTCATGTGGCTGCTCAAGCAGTCAAGTGGGGGATGCCTTTTACTGTTACAGCCTCAGGAGAAGAGGAATGTTTTTTTTTTTTTAGATAAATTAGGAGAAGAGGAATGGTGATATTAATTATGTATGTTTGACAAATGTCAAGGGGAAACTGTACCACACTTTTTTGTGGGATGCCAGTCTGCCACTATGTAAATGATATCTGGACTTATCTTCTGAGACGATTTGAGTGTAGCTTGGGAGTCAATGGAAGCATAGGTCCAATGTGGGAGAACTGGAAGAGGCCCTTATTTTTGTTTTTCCTTTTTTCTTAATCAATAAAACAAACAATTTTACATGTAGGTGTGATTGAGGGAGTCACAACAACTCCGAACATTGAAAGTACATAATCTACTAATGATTGTTACATTACTTATGTACACCTTTCACCTGTTGGTTGACTGGTTTGAAAATCTTTTCCAAGGAAACTGTTGGGGAGTATGGATGGAACCCCCAGGTAGGGTGTAGACAAGAAACTGGATAGACTTATTTTTGATATCAAATCCATAATTTGAAATTGAATATTCTACTTTTCAACTTGGACATATAATGCATTTTGATGGTTTCAGGTGGATTGGATGCTTTGATTTTTTCTGTACATTAATATTTTTATTGTGGGTGGTGTGACCATCTCTATCACACCAATGTAAAGATATTGTTTTATTGGAAAAAAAGGTAAAAAACGTCAGTACTTGAAGAACTTGGGGAAACTGCAATAACCTTAATATAAATAGTTCACCAGCAAGAAGAATGTTTACAATATGGAATGAACAAAACCCATAGTTCTAAAGTCAATCACTCAAATCATCCAAGGTCAATGGTCACTGGCAAATCTTGTTGTGTTTATTTGTTGATATGCATGTTGGATTGTTGCTTTTCTAAACTCACTGTTTTTATATCTTGAATTCTAGTTATGCTGATAATGTTGTAGTAAATAATAATGCACGGGGAAAGTGTTTCAGGAGTATGCACAAGATGGTATTGACTGGACACAAGTAGATTTCGAAGACAACCAAGAATGCTTAAATCTCTTTGAGAAGGTATGCTTATAACTTATTTGCATACTATACTCATATAGTCAATATTTAACTTCGGTATATAACTCTAAAAAAAAAAAAAAAAAAATTTGGGTATATAACATATTCATTATTGACAATTTTTCTAGCAGTAAACATCTGTTAACTTTGTCTTAATTTTATTTTATATGTGTATCTTATAAACATGCCAATCTGTTATTGTTTGTTTAATTTTGAAAAAAATAGCACTCCCCTTTATTTTTTGCAGAAGCCTTTGGGGTTACTTTCTTTACTAGATGAGGAGTCAACTTTCCCTAAAGCTACTGATTTGACTTTCGCTAATAAGCTTAAGCAGCATCTAAGCACTAATTCATGCTTTAAAGGGGAAAGGGGTGGGGCTTTCAGTGTCTTTCATTATGCTGGACAGGTTAGTGGTGGTAGCATCCCTGCTTTTTTGGGAGGGTTTTCTGCTTTTCTTTTACTGATAATGTTTTCATTGTTTTTAAAATCGCGTTAGATAGTGTGAACTAGTATTACTTGTTTGGCTTACAACTAATTTTCATCCCAATTATTTTAGAGCATCCCATATAGGATCAATTGTTCTTGTCATGACCTCCTTAAGAACCGGTGTTTCAGCAAAAACCTAAGACAAATACAAGAACACAAAAGCCTGAAAACTATTCTGAACTTCTGAAATGCGGTTATGATTGTTGAAGACTTGAAGATATGCATATGACTGAGTTTAATCCCTTCGTAAAAAGCAAGACAAAGATGCGGAAACCTGTATGCCTTTATACCAATAGAAAAGTACCTAGGATCTAAAAAGTACCTTTTGGCCATTTAAATTCTCATCCATTTTTCATAGCTTGACTGTTCAGAGGATTTTCAATGTTGTTGCATCATCACATTTATACTCTTCTTCTCCTTTAGTGTACGCTGTCGATTGCTTTGTCAAGGGTGCTTATAGAGATGTAGTTTCTAAATGAACATACTTTCATTCAGGACTACTGGAGCAGTCGTTTGGGGGAAAACTTCCCTTGAAGGAACCACAAGGGTTGTAGTTATTTAGAAGAATAGTGTTCTCACGACTTTGATAGAAAATAATACACCACAAGTAACATTTAAAATTCTGCTTCTAGAATCACATGACATCCACTATGAAGAAGTGGCAACACATCCAGTGAGTGGCATAAAGGCCACCTCACTAATAAACAATCTTGGCAACTTGTCGACTAGTTTTTAAGATTTTATTTCTGGATTCATTATATTTATAATTTCTTACTTTTCCACAGATTTCCATGAACTCATTTTTCCCTATTCTCTTTTCAATTTTTGCTGCTCATCGATCTCCACCACCGCCATCTTCTTTTTGATATTTCCATAATTTTGTTCCATCATTTGCTTTGAAAGAGGTCTTCTCTAATAAATCATCTGGTATATAACAATGGCGCTGTGATTAATTTGAATATTTGATATCATTAATACGTAAAAAGGGTAAAAACAAACAAAAACAAATGTGATGGATATTCATAATATAATTTTCTCTGCACATATGGAAACCAGTCGCTATAGTTGTTAACAAAAACAAAATCATGAGCCTGGGTATCTTTACCAACCTTTTCTATCCATTAGGCTCGGAGTTTTGGACCTTGGTAGTTTTTTACTCACAGAAGTATAGTACAACTGTACAACCCATTTTTTTTTTCTCTTGCAGAAACACAAACCCAACACCACCTTGAAAGAAGTAAGAGAACCAGACTTTGCCAAAACCCTGTTTATTTGGATATCTCCATCGGTTCTTTGAAAACCATGAGCTTCCTTTATATATTAAGGAGAATAGGCATGTTTTCAGTTTGACCTGAAACTCTTCATCATGCGAAGTTGAACGCAGATGAGCCTCTGGTGTAGTCTACGCTTAAATATAGTAACATAAAATGTATAAGAAGATCAGCAACGAGCTCCTTAAGTGGGGTAATGGGATATAGGATTAGGAAAAGCTCCCTAGAGTTGGATGAAATGGTAAAAGATATGTGGTGGTGCAACTTATCTGATCTTCTTGAACCCTCGACGAGACCATTCCTCATAAATGAATTTTAATTGTTCCCAATGTTGTAGTTGGCTTGTACAGGATCTGCAAATTTTCTTGATAAATCTGCTAATATGTTTGTCAGCTTGCTCCACTAAACTAGTAACCTGTGCCTTATCAGGTAATGTATCATACAAGTGGCTTTTTGGAAAAGAACAGAGATCCATTGCACTCTGATTCCATTCAACTTCTCTCAGCCTGCAGCTGCCAACTGCCTCAGTTGTTTGCCTCAAACATGCTTAATGTATCAAAGAAGCCAGTAAGCTCTTTGTTCCGGCTCGGAGACTTCCAGAAAAAAAGTGTTGCAGCAAAGTTTAAGGTAAAAATGCCTTCATACATCATGTCGTTTGTCGTTTCCTCATTATTCAGAGGATTTCATGTTATTCCAACTCTACTGCTAAACTATGAAAGTGAAATATGATTCTTGTTTCTGATAACAAGATCTTATAATGGGTAAAATCATGCATGGCGTGAAGTTATGTAGGTATCTAGTCCTTTTGGGTTCCGACTGCACACGGATCCCCTTCTTTAATCTTTTGTGTGTGTGTGTGTGTAATGCTTCAGTTGATATGTATGCCAATATGGCAACCTAGGATTCTAAAGTCTAAAATAATATGCATTATATTTGTGGTTCTTTAGTGTTGAGACTTCGAGCATTGCATAGTCCAGTGTGCATCTTCGAGTAATAAGTTGTCTGCAAGTTCTTACGATATCTGCATTGCTATGCATTTCTAAGTTATCCAACACATTCCTGTGAGATTTTTTTTTTATGTATGCTTTACAATCTTTTCACAAATCACATCATATTGAAACTTGGTGCAAACATTGATATGGTTGTAGGGTCAATTATTCAAACTGATGCAGCGGTTGGAGAATACAACACCACACTTTATACGCTGCATTAAGCCAAACAGTAAGCAACAACCAGGGATGTATGAAAACGATCTTGTTCTGCAACAGCTTAGATGCTGTGGAGTTTTGGAGGTTGTCAGGATCTCAAGGTCTGGGTTTCCAACTCGACTTACACACCAACAGTTTGCCGGAAGGTAGTACTCGGAAGTGTTTTAGTTCTTTATTTTCATATGCAACATTACAAAATACAAATACATACGTGTACCTCACGGAAAAAGCCAAGCCAGCTGTAGGCACATCCCTAACACATGCACTGATGCATGCTTACACACAAAAATACACCATTCGGCTCCTTGGAAGTAAATATATTTGCCTGGAGTGTTTTCTGCATAAGATGACACCTTTCCACACACATGTCTAGGCCGTTGGATGCGAACTGCAGACGTACATAGTCAGGGTAGAATCACAAACATTTCAACTTCTGTGCATTCTTGGCACATAGCCATCAGATATAACCAACATTCCCTCCCCCAAAAGAAAAAGAAAATGTATGACAGGAGACTACTTGGGGAAATAGCTTTTAAAGCAACAAATAAAACCCTACCCTGTATGGTGATCATCATTTGTGTCTAGTTTTCTTCCAATGATGGTAAGAATCTGAACACTGGTTCACTAAGAGCTTTTGATATTATCTTGGGGATCAAGTGTTTTGATCAGTTGAACTAGACTGAATTGATGGTCCTAAACGAGTGTGTGAAGCATTCAATCCACGTTATTTTCACACCCATTTTCCCTTTTTTTTTTTTTTTTTTTTTCAGGTATGGGTTTCTTCTCCTGGAAAATGTCAGGCTTCACGATCCTTTAAGCATATCAGTAGCCATTCTTCAGCAATGTAATATCCATCCAGATATGTATCAAGTTGGTTATACAAAAATATTTTTCCGAACCGGCCAGGTGAATCTCTTTTCTATAGAATTTCCCATTCTTCTTCAATCTTTGGAAATGTGAGATGAAAGATGTCAACGGAGAGTTTCACCATGAGTTGTGGGCTTTATTCTGAAAACCCCGAGTTCTTTCCTTGGAGTAAGTTTGAACTCGATGAGATATAGGATTAGGTGTTCATGTACGTTCCTGTAATCGGAAATTACTTATAAGTTATAACGAGCTATAGACTTGGTTTAAAATTTTAGATACAGTCAAAGCATTATTCAAGAGCATCTTGTTTGCATTTTCTTCGGCTCTAAGAAGAATATGCAGTTTCTGCATGTTACGCTTCATTAGCAATTTCATAAATCCAACTGAGGAATCAGAATTTAACACTACATTTATCTTTTACCGCATCAGAATTTCAGAATCAGTGAACTTATCTTTTAAGTACTAGAGGTCTAATATATAGCATATACAACTGAAGTAGAATAAGTAAAATTTGCTCTCATTAGCTCTTTATAGGAACCCATATCAGTATTATATTGTTATTATTATTTATTTATTCAGTATTATGATTATTTTTTGCCATAATTTCGTGATGTTGATGTGCTTTGGCTGGCAAGATTGCTGTGTTGGAGGACGCAAGAAAAAGAATGCTGCAAGGCATACTCATGATTCAAAAGTGTTTCCGTGGTCATCGAGTTCGTTCTCAGTTTTATGAGCTGAAGAAAGGAATATCTATATTGCAGTCATGTAATGCTGATTTAATAATTCTTATTATTGTTATTTATTGGGTTTATCTGCTTGTCTGACTACTTGAATATATATGCACACAGTTATTCGCTGCGAAAATGCAAAAAGGGAGTACGGGCTTTTGTTAATTAGGAGAAAAGCAGCTTTTATAATACAGAAACATCAGAAAAAGAGGATTGCACAGAGAACAATCGATGATCGGCAGCAGGCGGTTATATGCTTACAGTCTGGTAACATTCATTTTTCTTAATCAAATAATTATGTATGTTTCTACAATCACTTATGACAGTTTCTTTTATTCTCTCCTTTCTAGTAATTAGAGGTTGGTTGGTTAGAAGGAATATTCACAAGATGCAGAAGCATAAAAATTCAAATCATGACATCAGAAACATCGGAAATCAACAGAAGATTCCAGATCTTAAGGTACTCATTCCAAAGCCTTCAGGGTATTCCTATTAGTGTGACAGAAGGTCATGTAAAGCAATATTTGTGTAGTTGTTGCAATTATTTGTTAGTATAAAAATCTTAAAAGTAGGGCAGACTGCCAAAGGCTAATTGTTTCAAGTCTGCAAGAGTTAATTTTATTTTAATTTATTATTTATTGGAAAAACTATTCTTGGTGGTAAGATAAAGCCAAGTACAAATGTACAATGCACTCAAGAGAGAGGATGTGAATAGAAATTTCATGGTAGAAATATACTTCTCAGTTCTCATTAAGAAGGGATGTGGTAGTTAAAGGTGAATATAAATTTTCATCTATAAATTTACTTCTCATCATGCCCTTTTTTGATAGTTAGCTAGCTTGTCTTCTGTTTTTCTGAATGTGTCACACTTTTGGATTTGTGTGGGTCCTTTCCGGATTATGCATGCTGTTTAAGATACATTTTGAAATCAAATTGACAAGGCATATGTAGAATTTCCCATCAAGCTGATGAGATCTCATTGTATTATAGTTTTCATATATTTGATCATTGCGATGTAATACTAGGAATGTATATATCTAGAAGAACAATTACAATGGAGGTTCCATGTTCCTCCTGCATGTACACTCAGAGTTTCTTTATTGTAGAATATAATTGCATTTCATTTCTTGTCCCAGAATTCCGCAGAGCATGTTTTCATCCAGTCGTCAGTGTTAGAAGAACTCCAAGGACGGGTATTGAAGGCTGAAGCATCGCTTAGGGAAAAGGAAGAGGAGAACTCCTTATTGCAGGAAAATTTAAAGCGATTCGAGGCTAGGTGGTCGGAGTATGAGACAAAGATGAGATACATGGAGGAGAAGTGGCAAAAACAGATGATATCTCTGCAGGTAACTCACTTTTCCTTGTTTTAGTTTCTTATCTTTTCAAAAGAGAAATTAATTTCTTGCTGTTCAGAGATGTCAGGAATCTGGCAGTGGTTCTTCAACTTCTTATTTATGTTAAAAAGAAAACAAAAACGTGAAAAAAATGAATTTTGTGACTATATAAAGATTGAAATGGTCACTATTCTACAACATCTATATTTTGTTTTATATTACTTTAATGTCTAAGAAAGTTAGTTGAATTAAATTATACTTTTTGAAAGAGTTAATGAAAAGCTTTGTGCATTACAACCACATTTGAATCCTGTCTATTGATGACAGTTTTGCGGAAAATCTGTGAAAGTACATATCTGCCTACAGTTCTTTTCTATCACAGATTTGCTGTCTATTGATCAATCTAGCGGTAACTCTGTCGCAGGTGAGTCTAGCGGCAGCTAAGAAGAGTCTTGTTGCTGATGACACCCCAAAACAACCTGTGAGATTCGATGCGGCCCTTCACTATTATGACTCTGAAGATACAATTTCAGTGGAAAGCCACACTCCCGAGGAAAACACACTTGCTAAAGTGCCAAATCACACTCCTGATACTGGAGCAGGGCCAGAGGCCAATGTTGGTCTCAGTGGAGTCAGCCACCTAGTGAAGGAGTTTGAACAGCGGAGAAAGGTGTTTAACGATGATGCAAGGTTTGTCATCGACCTCAAATCAGGGCATTCGGAATCAAGTGTAAATCCTGAGGATGAGCTTCGAAAGCTAAAGTTCAGATTTCGAGCATGGAAGAGAGATTACAAGGCTAGATTGCGAGAGACAAAGGCAACACTTAATAAACTTGGGAATGTAGAAATGGAGAAGAGTCGTAAGAAATGGTGGGGAAAAAAATCTATAAGAGGGTTATAGTATAGTGGAGATCAGCAAAACATTATATGCACCGTCACACGATTAAGAATATGATCACTTTTGGTAGTATACAGGTATTGATCAGCCAAGCTAGAAATCTGTTCAAGTTAGAAACACATCATATGATCACTTTTGGTAGCATACAGGTATTGGCACTCGTAACTAGCCATGCATCTATGTGTGACTGATTCATTGGTCCGGTGAACTGGGAGGGGTGTTGATTGTCTCTTCTACCATTTCTCCTTGAAGTAGCTACCAGATTTTTTCTTAAATTGGAAGAATCTTTTGAACAAAGCGAGTTTTTTGGTGTTTTCCGATGATTACAGTTTGTACATTTACTCTTGTAGGCGTTTTTAGAATGTGGTATCTGAATATGAGAATACAGAGGGAACTTTGTACCTAGGTGCCTCGTGGGTTGTTGTAAAATGTTTCCGTGGATAATGTAACCTTACGAATATTGAGTATATAGCATATATACACCCTTTTGGGCTGTCATGACTGGCTCGTGTCGCCAAAGGTTGATGGTTTTGGTTTTGCTTGAACAGTAATATTTTATATTGATCTCTTGCAGATTGTTCACTACAAGATAGAACACTTTTCCTTACTGACTGTCCAGTCTACAATGCTTGTTTTGCTTCTTCTGATACCTATTAAACATTTAACCTTAACTCTTATCTGTACTTTGAGTTGAGAATTGTAAAAGATCTACAGTTTCATATAACAAACAAATATATTATATAGAATAATCGTCTTAGTTACACTGTTTCCACATCTTCAATATAATCGTCAGTACTGCCATACACATTGACGGAAAAGATCTTAAGATGCCCCTGCAGACACATAATAGTATCAAGATGATCTCCGTAGCCCACAACACTGAGAGTAAGAATCGACAAGTGTTTCAAGCTCCTCATTTCTATAAGATAGTTGGCAACCATAGGTGAATCCATCTTACACAACCCACTTCTGTGCAAGCGTAACTCCTCAAGTCGAGAAAGTGATGATAGCAAACCAACTCGAATACTCTCTAACTTCGTTGTTTCAGACAAATCGAGAGACCTGAGACTAGTCAATCCTTCCATTCCTTGTGGAAGCTCTGTTATTGCTGTTCCACATAGACTTAGACTCTGGAGGTTCTTCAGCTTGTTTAGACATGGTATATTATTTAAACGTGTGCAATAATGTAGAAACAGTGCACGAAGCTGGGTCAGTTCAGATAGTGACGTTGGCAACTCTTTGATCAGAGTATAAGAGAGATCAAGGAATTCCAGAGTAATCATTTGGCTAAAGAAGCGAGAAATGATGTATGAAATAGGATTATCACTCAATAACAAGGTAGAGATTTGAGGGCAGTTGTCCGGAACAACATTAAGCCTTGGTATTGAGTTTCTCATCAATGATATTTTTCTTGTGCCAGCCCAACTCAAATGATGTGGTTGATTCCACAAACCAATACCAGCTTGAATGGAGAATCCAGGTTTCATTTTGATGATTGCGATAGCCAAGCCTCTGAGCAGGTCATGCATTTTTACAAACACTTCACCTCCTTCTGTGAACATTTGTAACATATTTGCATCTTGTAGCTTTCTCAATACCTTGTACCCTTCGTCTATAACAGCGACAATGTCTGCAGCTTCATTTATGAGTGTTTCTGACATCCAATACCTCACCAATTCTTCGGGTTTAAACAAATAGCCTGCCGGAAAGAATGCACAATACAAGAAGCAATTCTGCAGGTTATCATTGTTCAAACGGTGATAACTAAATTTTAAAAGCTTGAACACATAATCCTCCACAGCATGGTCTTCTTTTGTATGCAAATATTCAAGAGCTTCCCTCCACACCTCCACATTAATTTCATTCCTTAAAGCATGCCCTATTGATACGAGGCCAATTGGAAGACCACAACAATGTCTACCCATTTTTTTAGCATAAGGTTGGATCTCTGGAAGGCGAACAACACTTCCAACCTTGCTAACAAACAATTTCCATCCCTCTTCCCAAGATAAAGGTTCAAGTTCCATGATTATGTCTGAGTTCATATTCTTACAGATCTTCTGATAACGGGTGATCAACACTATCTTGCAACCATTCTCTGTCGCAGGCTGAGGTATTCCTACTTGCTGCAATGAAAAGTCTTCACACACATTATCAAAAATGAAGAGAAACTTAATTTTCTTCAGCCTCTCAAGTATCTTGGCAGCTCGGAACTGAATGTCCACATACATACTAAGGTCTAAGTTTATCTGCAGAGCAATCTCACTCTGCAGTGTGTCCAAGCTTATGTCCTTGTACAATGTAACCCAAAATATTTTATCAAAAATATCAGATGCAGCGAGCTGATCACGGATTTTTCTCATGGCTGTGGTCTTTCCGACACCGCCAATACCGTAAACAGCATATATCCCAACCTTGGGATCCAACAAGCTTCCCCAGATTGTATCCAATAACAGTGATCTTTCTTGAAATTTAGAAAACTGTCGATGGTGGACAATCTTATTGCAAATACGATCGACATGTATTCTGAATTCACAAACATGCCGCAACCAATCAACCACCTCGTCTTTGGAGAAACATCCAATATATCCTGAATGAAGTAATAGTTGTACATCATTAACTAGCCTTTTGAATTCATAAACACAAGGAGACCAATCTGTTTCGAATTCACAAACGACACAAGGAAACCAATCTGGGGGCGCAAGAACTGAGTCAAGTATGGTTTCTATGTCATTAACTATAACATTGATATCATTAACACGACAAAGTGAACTAAATACCTGTTCAGAGCATTCCCAGTGGGGTGTGGCAAGAATTACATCAAAGTCTTTAGTTTTTTCTCCAATATTCCTCAGCTTCATCCTTATATCATCCTCTATAAAACAAAGTTCTTCATGCTTACTTTTCAGAATATCCATTCAATCCTTTGCACTTGCAGAGATCACTGAGAGATGAACAACACTTTACACTTGCAGAGTTAACTAAACAGTTGGATGAAAATAATCACTTGGCCTAGCAAATTAATCTGTATGTGCTTTGAAAGTGTGAATTCAATCTACATGTATTGTACACTACTTTCATGACAGTTTATTGATGTCGATGTTTTGTAGATGTTTGAATTCTTTGAAGTTTGAACGCGGCCACATGTAGGAAGTTTCAAGGGAGTTTCTATGAACTTGGCAACATGGCCTACACGGCTACACTAGAAGTCAGCTTAACACAAATTTTGAATGATTTAAAAGGAAGTTGATGTGAGTTTTGTTGGGAAAATTGATAATAATTCGATAAGTAATGATAATAAATTGAAAATTAATAATAACCCAAGATTAAAAGAAACAAGTAATGATATAAGATGCTTACTCGGACTCTAATTAAAAAAAAGCAAAACCAATGCACAAGATATACGTGGTGAAACCCTCACGGGGAATAAAAACCACCACAAGTAAAATAAAAAACTTTATTATCTTTAACTAAAAGACTACAAGAAAAGATCTCATACAACTCACTCTCACACTCTCTACAAGAAAAACACAATCCTAAAAATCCCCCAATTTTCTCTGTTGGGTGATCAGCTCGCTGCATCGAAGACTACAAGAAGAGATCTCATACAATTCACAATCATACCAAAGATGATATATCTTCCATCCAAATATATCTAGAAAATATATTCCAAATCGCTAAATTAATGCCATGTGTCTCTTTTATGGAGATATCTTGATCATTATCAATGGCTAAGGTAGGTATAATATATTTCCTCCCTTAGTTGCTTTTGGATACTGGATCGGACCAAGACATTTTGGGCTTTGGTCTGGATCATCTCTTTTTCATCTTTCTTGGGGGTAGGCATTTAACAACAATTTACAACTTAAACTCCAAAAGCCTACAATAAACAAATAAACCAATTAATCCATAAAATTAAATATGATTTGAGAATAAATAATGTATTATTTGGGATTAAAACATCCACTTTTGGGTACTTATTACCCTCTATGACCAAAATGTTTTCTCGGTATACCTTCATTACTCCACCATAACAAGTTTAACAATAACCAGCCGAATCTAACTTAGATAGACTAATTACATTCCCTTTAACCTCGACAAATGTTTTACAACATGTATTGAATGAACATTACCATCAAACATCCTTAAGTGAACATCACCGACTCCCTTTAGTCGTATAACCAAGCCTCCTGTAAACACCCCTTTCCACGACAATCATCATATCGACTAAAATATGAGCGATTAGCACACATGTGCTCCATGGCACCGCTATCTAGTAACCATTCGTCTTGTGTAACCGACGGAAACATCATAAAACAAAAGAAAGACTTATTCAAAAGGATAAAAACAGATGGTTTCTTATTGAAAAGGGCTATGAAGTCAACAAATTCTGGACTAAAATACCCACTCTAATCATAGTATGATTTTAGGTCAAATCATATATAACAATTTTTTTTTTAAACAAACACTATAACCTAGGTAGGGAGTGATTAACCCTAGTGGGAAACGGCAAAGTCGGAATTGCACAAAATTTTAACACTATGATTCTACCTTAAATCATAAGTCTTTGTCCTTTTCAACAAGTCAACAAAAACTGCTTATCCTTTTCAACCATGACTTTCAATAAGATTGTCCTTATGGAGGGTTGACTCAAAAGAGATTGTCCTTCTCACCAAGAAAAACATGATTGGTGTCCTTCTCAAAAGTTACTTCTAAAACAAAACCCTCCCTCATCATCGCTAGGGGCACCCGATAGATTAACATGATGGGAACCTTTTGCCGAATTAGTTCCACCTTCTTCTGTCGAACAAACTTTCCTCAAGTGACCATGACGACCACACTTATAACTATTGTTCAAAATCTCATGAGATCTCACGAGATCTTGCGAGATATCTCGGAAATAAGAGTATTCGGTATGAGATATTCGTGAGATCTTAAACGTTATAATATCTATACCAACCTTGGTGATAACTTCGAGATCTCGCGAGAAATTATGAGATATCGTGAGAAATCATATTTTTAGTGTTAAGATGCTAGAGATATAATTATTTACGAAAGAATTAATAAATTATTTGATTTTATTTTGAGAGTTGAATATAATCGTTAGTACTGCCATACACATTGACGGAAAAGATCTTAAGATGCCCCTGCAGACACATAATAGTATCAAGATGATCTCCGTAGCCCACAACACTTGGAGTAAGAATCGAGAAGTGTTTCAAGCTCCTCATTTCCATAAGATAGTTGGCAACCATAGGTGAATCCATCTTACACAACCTACTTCTGTGCAAGCGTAATTCCTCAAGACGCGAAAGTGATGATAGCAAACCAACTCGAATACTCTCTAACTTCGTTGTTTCAGACAAATCGAGAGACCTGAGACTAGCCAATCCTTCCATTCCTTGTGGAAGCTCTGTTATAGCTGTTCCACATAGACATAGACTCTGGAGGTTCTTCAGCTTGTTTAGACATGGTATATTCTTTAAACGTGTGCAATAATATAGAAACAGTGCACGAAGCTGGGTCAGTTCAGATATTTTTGTTGGCAACTCTTTTATCAGAGTATAAGAGAGATCAAGGAATTCTAGAGTAATCATTTGGCTAAAGAAGTGAGAAATGATGTATGAAATAGGATTATCGCTCAATAACAACGTAGAGATTTGAGGGCAGTTGTCCGGAACAACATTAAGCCTTGGTATTGAGTTTCTTATCAACGATAATTTTCTTGTGCCATACCAATTCGAATGATATGGTTGGTCCCACAAACCAATACCAGCTTGAATGGAGAATCCAAGTTTCATTTCAATGATTGCGATGGCCATGTCTCTGAGCAGGTCGTGCATTTTTACAAACACTTCACCTAATTCCGTGAACAATATCTGCAACTTCATTTATGAGTTTTTCTGACATCCAATACCTCACCAATTCTTCGGGTTTAAACAAGAAACAGTTCTGCAGCTTATCATTGTTCAAACGGTGATAACTAAATCTTAAAAGCTTGAACACATAATCCTCCACAGTATGGTCGCCTCTTGTGTAGATTATAGGTTTGGACGAGATTTTACCTGATCTAAGATGCATGCAACATGCGCATTACATATGCCACATAAGTCCTAACCATTCAAAAACATCTAACAAGGGGCTCAAAAACTAACTCTATTTTGTGTTCACCCAAGTCAATGAGTTCTCTCCAAGCTTCGTGAATGATTCTTCTTATCTTGAGAGTCAAGCAGCTAATAACCAATGTGGGAGGTTTTTCGTGCCTAAACACGTTCCTTAATTAAATAACCACAATTGATTCTACAGATAAATCTGCAGGGGTTCCAGACCCAATTCCTGACTTGTGCTCCAATCAAAGAAAAACCAAGCAATACTGGTTGAAGTATCCGTCAAGGTCTCAATGTGAACATCGTGATAGTATGGCTTTAGTTGATTCAATTTTAAGCCTTAGGATATTGCAATCAATTGATATTTAGGTTTCACTTATAGGCCAGGTCCGCCTTGCAGTCCCGGTTTAACAAGTAAAAACAGAAATTGAAATCAAGCAACAATCAAGGTCATGCTAATCAATACAGAAACTCCTCTTGCAGGGGATTCGAGGAGGGTTAAGAGAATGCTTACCTCCCACTTTGTGCTAAAAAGTAAAATTGCCAAACAAGCGCACAAATGTGGGGAGAAGACGAGTTGAAGTCGACTAAGGGGAAACCGCTCCTTGGGTTTCAATCGTCCTTAGGAGTCGTTCCTTAGTAGACCCAAGGCTAGCTCCACAACCTTGCTCTACTACCCGCTTAGAACACATAATAATAAAAATCCTAGCAACACCTACTTTAAAAATATTACAACCGTGACCCCTTCGTGGATCGAATAATTAATTAACTTACAAGTCCTTAAAAATACTGAAAAGATTAGACTACCTAGTTCACCTCACGATCTCTCAACAGTAAAAAATCTAGCTAATTTGGAGTTCTGGAACGTCCTGGAAAAATCACGCAAAACGGGCAAATTCCCTGCCTGGAACTGCCAGTTCAGTAATTTCAGCAAAACTTCCCGTCTTTGAACGAAAAATTAAATATCTTCCGCTGCTCCAAAAATCTTTAAAAATTCAGGGCAAGTAGATCACCCCAAAAGGAGTCCTGGATCGCCCTGGAAAAATCACGCAAAACCGAGCGAATTTTCTGCCTAAAACTCGACTCGAGATTGTTGCAGGCCAAAGTGATCTCGACTCGAGGTCAGGCCCACTTCGGAATAGTAACTTCAGGAAAAATTCTTGAATGCGCTCTCTTCTTCAAACTTTGATATCTACTCCATTTTTCGAGCTTTTTCAGATCCGTTTTCACTGCAAGATCAACAAGAGGACTAAGTAACTAGACACCTAAAAATATTAATTAAAACAAATATAAATTGAAGGGTGGGAGGGATAGAAGTGGGATGATGCCCCGAAACAACTATTCTCTTTTGTGCTTGAATGAACTCCGTTCCTTAGAGCGGCAACGACGCCATTTTGTTATAGAGGTTTTGACCCCTTTAATTAAAAGATTATATTTTTAAGTTGAAGTTCCTTCTTGTGCCTGTATAAATTGAAGATCAAAGTAGACAAGTAACAAGCAAGGGTCGTACCCACCTCAGAGGGGGAGACCTTAGCTCAAACACAATAGAAAACAATAGTTAAGAAACACCAAGGGAATCAATAATAAGATTGGAGATTGATTCTACTTCCTACAGGCAATAATAAATAATAAATCCTAACTTAAGAATATGGAAGATATGAAAAAAAGATATATGATGACAAAGAGGGAATAATTGATATCCACAAACTAGATCATGCAATCATAACATGTTGTTCCTCATGTTCAATCTATAATAACTAATTAGTCACCTTTCAGCTTTTCCAACTAGTTATTAATACCTATAATAATCAAGTAGTCACCTCTCAGCTATTCCACCTAATTAAAACGAGATTCTCTTATGCATGCTATTGAATATGTTTCATTAATTAAATCCTCACCTCTCAGCTATTGAATCTAATTAACTCAACATATTATTCATAACTAAATCATCACCTCTCAGCTATTTGATTTAATCACAAAAGGGTTCCAATAAAAGATATGTATTATAAACATGTAATAATCACCTCTCAGCTATTTCACTACACATCTACAATAAATATAAATACTACCATTAAAAGCTAGGTCTCCCTAAACCCTAACAATAATATTTTAACATCATGGATAACAATAGCATACAAATAATCATACTTACCTCATACTGCAGATAGAAGCAAGTAAGCATTAAGAACTTTGAATCACAATGAACAAGAGAAACAAACATGATACTTTTACATCACCTAGAAAGCTTCCACCATCCCCCCATGAAGAATTAGCTACCCATCCTCAAGGAACGAATAAATAAATCATAAAACATCATAATGGAAAATAATGGATTGATATTGAATTGAATACAATGAAGAAGAACATCAACTCTTCTTCAATGGATCCTAAAGTGGAGGCTAAAAGATTAGCTTAGCTAAAAGATAATAAACCCTAGTTACAACTTCTCTTATATAGATATTACAAAGTAGAATACTTGCATGCAAAGACTTCCAAACTTGGTGAAATTCGTGGCTGCTGCTGTTGGTCTCCTAGAGGTATTAGGCAATCAGCAAAACCTAATTCTCTTGGGCTTGAATTGTAGCTTGGGCTAAGACCTTCAGTTTGATAGCTCATGGGCCCCAATCGGACTTCTGGATCTTCTTGTGGAGCCTTTTTAAGATTAAGACCCAAAATAGAAATTCAGGTCAACGAAAGTCAACAGAGTTGACCAAAGTCAGCAAGGTCCAACAGTTGACCGAAAGTCAACAGAAGTCAGCAGAAGTCAACAGTTGACCGAAAAGTCAACTAAAGTCAAAGTTGACAAAAAAGTCAAGTAAACAGAGTTGACCACGGGGTGCCCTTATCAGATTTCGCGGGTGCAAATATCCATTCTTCTTCCCTTGTGCCAATAACACCTTTTTGCTTGCTTTTCTCGACTTTGTACGGGCTTTTACACAATATTCGCATTTCGGCTCATGAAACCTAGACAAAAGACAAGAAAACACTAATCAATAGATATAATGCAATAATATAAGCTAAGTGCTAGGCAAACAAGGTGTTATTCGGGGGATAAATATACACTTTTGAGGTCCAATCAATGATCTGTACGACTACTACTCTGAGTTAGCTAATGCGACAGATGTTTGGAATGCTTTGCAAAAGAAGTATGATACCGAGGAAGCTGGCTCAAAGAAGTATGCTGTAAGTAGATATTTAAAATTTATTATGGTAGATGATAAGTCTGTTATCGCCCAATGCCATGACATGCAGAAAATTGTTCATGAAATACTTTCAGAAGGGATGAAAATTGATGAACAATTTGAAGTTGCAGTCTTGATAGACAAACTACCTCCCTCCTGGAAGGATTTCAGGAACACTTTGAGGCATAAGAGCAAAGAATTCTCATTGGAGAGTCTTATAACAAGACTTCGTATTGAAGAAGAATCTCGAATTCAAGACCAGAAAGATGAGATTATAGTTTCATCTACTAAGGTTAATGTAGTCAACCAGCAGCCCAACAAAGGCAAGGCTTATCTGAAGCCTGCAAAGAAAACCGACAAATTCAAGAAGGGGTCAGGACACAAGAAACACCATAACCAGGTTAATGTGAATCAAAAGTATCCTACTAGAAATTTCAAAGATATGTCTCAGGTGATTTGTTACACTTGTAAGAATCCTGGACATTATATATGCTAGAAATTGTAAGTCTGGTATTGTTCCACAAGCGAACGTAACCGAAGAGCCATATGTGGCTATGATCTCTGAGATCAATTCTATTTCGTTAGTAGAAGGATGGTGGGTAGACTCAGGTGCTTCTAAGCATGTTTGCTATAATAGAAACTGGTTTAAGTCATACACTAAATCTGACGATCAGAAAGTGTTACTTGGTGATTCACATACCACTAGAGTTCTAGGATCTGGTGATGTGGAGTTGCAGTTTACTTCAGGGAAGAAACTGATCTTGAAAGATGTCCTACATACCCCTGAGATAAGGAAGAATCTGGTGTCTGGTTTTCTGTTGAACAAGGCTGGTTTTAAACAAGTTATTGAAGGTGATCAGTATGTTATTACTAAGTCTGGTAGTTTTGTAGGAAAAGGTTATGCTTGTGATGGTATGTTTAAACTTAATGTTGTTGACGTTAATAAAGCTTCTACTTCTGCTTACATGATTTCTTATTCTATTAATATTTGGCATGCTAGACTCTATCATATTAATAGGAAATATGTTAAGAACATGAGCATGATAGGACTAATTCCTAAACTAGTTATTAATGAATTTCAACAATGTGAATCATGTACTAAGGCTAAGATTACAAAGACCCCTCATAAGTCAGTAGAAAAAACCAATAAACTTCTTGACTTAGTTCATACTGATTTGTTCGAGTTTGATGGTAAATTAACTAGAAGCGGAAAAAGATATTTTATTAGTTTCATTGATGATTTTTCCAAATATACATATGTTTATCTTTTGAAACAAAAATGTGATGCATTTGATGCTTTCAAACTCTATATTACTGAAGTTCAAAATCAGCATGATAGAAAAATTAAAAGAATTAGAAGTGATAGAGGTACGGTACTGAATATGACAATGCTGATTTTAGAAGTTTTCTAGCTTCACATGGTATAATTCATGAGACCACAACACCTTATTCACCTCAAATGAATGGTGTCGCTGAACGTAAAAATAGAACTTACACTGAATTAATGGTTCTATGCTACTATCTTCAGGAGCTCCTTCAAACTTATGGGGTGAGGCTCCTTTGACTGCATGTTACGTTTTGAATAGAGTTCCTAACTCGAAGACGAAAATAACACCTTTCGAACTTTGGAAATTCAGGAAACCCAATGTTAATTATTTTCGTGTTTGGGGTTGTTTAGCATATGTAAAAATTCCTGATCCAAAAAGAGTTAAACTTGGTAGTAGAGCTTATGAATGTGCACTTATAGGATATGCAATTAACATGCAGTAAAGCATTTAGATTTTTGGATTTAAAGAATAATGTTGTGATTGAATCTCTTGATGCTGAATTTTATGAAGATAAATTCCTGCTTATATCTATAACTAGTGGGGGTTCCCATTTGTTTGATAACTTGCAATCTTCTTTGGATTCTAGAACACATGATAGAAATACTAATATTGAGACTGAACTTAGAAGAAGCAAGAGGGCTAGAACTACTAAAGACTTTGGCCCGGAGTTTTATGCTTTTACTTTAGAAGGTGATCCTTCATCATTAGAAGAAGCCTTAACATCTCCTGACTCGGATTTCTGGAGAGAAGCCATCCAAGATGAGATGGATTCCCTCCTGGGTAATAAAACCTGGGAGTTAGTGGATCTACCTCCAGGGTGCAAAAGCATAGGTTGTAAATGGGTTTTAAGAAGGAAATTGAAACCAGATGGGTCAGTCGAAAAATTTAAAGCTAGACTAGTTATTAAAGGCTATAAACAAAAGGAAGATTTTGACTTCTTTGATACTTATTCCCCTGTTACTAGGATAACATCCATTAGAGTTTTATTTGCAATAGCTTCTATTCACAATCTGGTCGTATACCAGATGGATGTTAAAACAGCTTTTTTAAATGGTAATTTAGAAGAGGAAATATATATGGACCAGCCCGAAGGGTATATAGAACTGGGTAAAAGTGGTAAAGTATGCAAACTAGTTAAGTCACTATACGGTTTGAAACAAGGACCTAGACAGTGGCATGTAAAATTTGATGAAGTTGTTGTTTCTAATGGCTTTAAAATTAATGAAAGTGACTTATCAAAAAAAAAAAAAAAAAAAATATTTTGATGGTAATTGTGTGATTATATGCTTGTATGTGGATGATTTATTAATTTTTGATACTAGTCTACAAGTAGTTAAAGACACCAAAAATTTTCTATCACAAAAATTTGATATGAAAGATCTAGGAGAAGCTAATGTAATTTTGGGTATTAGGATAACTAGATCTGATCATGGCATATGTTTGGATCAATCTCATTACATTGAAAAATTGTTGAAAAGATACGATTATTATGATAATACTCCTATTTGTACTCCTTTTGATCCAAATGTTAAATTATTTGCTAATGAAGGTGATTGTATTAATCAGAAAGAATATGCCAGTATAATAGGTAGTCTAAGGTATGCAACAGACTGCACTAGACCTGATATACCATACGCGGTAGGCGTGTTATGCAAATTTACTTGTAATCTTGGCACCGAGCATTGGTATGCTATTGGTAGGTTAATGCAATATCTAAAGAGAACTTTGAAGTTAGGACTTCATTATAGTAGGTTCCCTGCGACACTAGAAGGGTTTATTGACGCTGATTGGAATACCTTGTCAGAAGACTCCAAAACTACTAGTGGATATATATTTAATATAGGCGGTGGTGCTGTTTCATGGAAGTCCAAGAAACAGACTATTGTCGCACAATCTACAATGGAGTCTGAGCTTATTGCTTTAGCCATCGCTAGTGAAGAAGCTACTTGGTTGAGAAACCTTTCAGCTGATATACCAATCTGGCATAGACCCATACCTGCCACTCTAATTCATTGTGATAATACTGCTACTATTAGTAGAGTACTATAATGGTAAGTCGCGACAGGTACGTCGAAAACACAGTTTAGTGAGAGAATTAATTTCTAATGGTTCAGTAACCATTGATTTTGTAAGGTCTGGAGATAATTTAGCAGACCCTTTCACCAAAGCTTTGGCTAGAGAAAAGGTATGAGATACCTCAAAAAGTATGGGACTTAAGCCTATTCTGAGTTGAATCATATGTGATGGAAACCCAACCTAGGGACTGGAGATCCCAAGAACTAGGTTCAAAGGGAAGAACAATTCATATATGATAAGTTGGCATCATGCATATATATTTGAAGTCCTATACGAGTATAAATGGATTCATTTAAATGCATGATTTTCTTGTAGCTGATTATAAGGATGCGTATAATGCTCTTAATGAGTTCTATGGTTCATATGGACAGAGTGTATGGCTACAAGAACACTCTTGATAGACTCACCTAGTGAATGTGAAGATGGGGCCGTCTTCTATGAGAATTTGGGCAAATTCTCTAGAGCATTCATGATACCAGGATAAAGCACATGGCCTGAATTGTGCTAGCTGTGAGACTACACCTTAAAGGATATTGTGTGTGTTTAGTATTTTCTGTATACTCAAGGATCTATGTTTGAAGACTTAGTCACCTAGAATCCTTATACTTTAAACACTAAGCACTACGTGATGGTTTAAGTCTGTTGACACCTTCGCTTAAGCATAATATTCTTGTTTCTATTGATCTGTTTGCTCTTCTATTTTTGTAGTTTTTATCAAGTTTTTTAAAATATGTGGGGGATTGTTATGGTATTTTAATAAACTCCGGAGTACTGGATTAATTTTATTTGGAATTTGAATTGGTCTCAAATATCTTCAACACGTTTCTATTCAGTTGATTTATGATTTATCCACTTCAGTTTTGTGCGCACATATCCCTTAGATTTTGCTAAACAGTTTCACAACGTTCTACTCGTTTTTCAGTCTATTTATACTCCCCTAAAGCAATGGTTTTATATATCTTTTCTTTTTGAGTATCACAGATCAGGAAAAACAATGAGTTGTGTGAGTCTCTATATGTTCTTTTAAGTTCTGTGCAGAGAAGTAAAAGAACTCCTTCTCCTTGGCTGTTGTATCCTGGAGGTTGCACGTCCTCTTCTGCATTTAGTGAGAAGACCGAGAGGCGCGAAACAACCTTAAAGAGAGCGACCTAGTTCCGCGCCTCAGCCATCAAGTTATTATCTTTCTTCTATTGATTGCAGGTTAATACTTCCCAACATTTGTTTAGCATAAGGTTGGATCTCTGGAATGTAAACAACACTTCCAACCTTTCTAACAAACATGTTCCATGCCTCTTCCCAAGATAACGGTTCAACTTCGACGATTATGGCTGAGTTCATCATATTACAGATCTGTAAAGAACGAGTGATCAACACTATCTTGCAACCATTCTCTGTCTCAGGCTGAGGTATTCCTACTTGCTGCAATGAAAAGTCTTTACACACGTTATCAAAAATGAAGAGAAACTTAATTTTCTTCAGCCTCCCAAGTATCTTGGCAGCTCGGGACTGCATGTCCATATACATAGGAAAGTCTAAGTTTATTTGCAGAGCAATTTCACTCTGCAGTTTGTGCAAGCTTATGTCCCCGTACAATGTAACCCAAAATATTTTATCAAAAATATCTGTTGCAGCGAGCTGATTGTAAGCACTCTTCTCGATGAGCTTACTTGAGTTCTTCAACTGCTTCACCGCAAGTACCTGCAATGACCACCGGACAATGACCGGTGGATAAAGCTCCAACGATCAAGTCAGTAAGCGGCTAGGTTTACAAAATAGGTTTTTAGTAAGTAATGAATAGTTACCTCATGCGAACCCTAACGTCTTCCTTTTATAGCGATATTCACCGCTATCTTTTAACCGTAGGATCCCTCTATGCATCCTATGGTTCTCTGATCTCCTACGTGTTCAATTCTCTATCACATACTCCAGAACAAATGCTTGACAGCCAGATATCACGTGCTCCACCCGTGATACTCTAGAATGTTCATATAGAGTGAATGCTTAACAGCCAGGCATCACGTGCTCTATCCGTGATACTCTAGAATGTTCTGTATTCCGATTAGGCATTTCCCGGTTTGCTCTTCTTATTTGACTCCTATGTCCTCAGCGTTCCACCTGACATGGTTTGGTACTTACATCGCCCCTCCTTTGACTGCCATCTACGCATCTTAGAAGGCGGCTCAAAGGCTTTTTCTCAATCTAAACGTAGACTCTTTATGATGACGGGAAACCGTCATGATTCTTTTCCGTCACTTAATCTATCACCTGCTTTTCACGTGCTCTTAGTCTTGCCCTATCCTTATCTTTCCAGCTGTTCATTAATTACACATGCCCTTGTGTCCCGTGCTTCTGACGCATGCCTTTTGATTTCCCCTATGCGCAATCATTACTCCGACTGCTACCCTTCTTCCCAATGCCACTGTCTTGTTTTACACTTTTTCTTTCCCACCTTACCCCTCCATCTATGCTCGTATAAAAATAAATCTTTAACCTACTTTCCCTATTTGCTTTCATCTTCCTTCTCCTCCTCTTGCTTCTTCTACCTCCAACTCATTTACAGCATCTCGCACCATCCTGGAATCCTGCAAAAGTTCGATTTCTTCTTTATTTCTCTCATCGGCGACTACTTCAGGTTATTCTCTCTCACTTATCTTTTCTATTTTCCCGATTTTATACTAGATTTTGTTTTTCCTAGATTTAGTTTCAAACTTCCTTCTTTTCGTTTTATATTCCGAATCACGGTTGTTGTAGCTTTCTGCCGTTCATAATCTGAACCTACTACTTCGCTCCTCTTCTCTTTTCTTCTTCCAAGAATCTCTCTATACACGCCCCTAATCTTTCTTTCCTAAGATTTTGCTGAGCCTTTCTCTATATAAATGGCTTCTCATCAAAATCAGAAAAAGAAAGATTCTTCGAAGAAGACGGTTGAAGGAGGTCAAGGTGGTGGCGGTGCTCACCCTTCTCCTTCCGGTTACTACCTTGACTCGCTTGAGCCCAGCACTTACCCATATCGACCCGACATAGAATCATTCTGTGAGCTATACGACATCCCAGATGACGTAGAGATCTTAAATTTCAAACCTGCTCTACGTTTTGCACATCACGATTTTCGTCGGCAAGATGGCATTATAGTTACGGCCCACCAAATAGCCTTTGGTTGTCGGTTTCCTTTTTCTAACCTTGTCCGCGATGTGCTTAACTTTTACCAAGTCGCCCCTGGTCAATGTATTGGCAATTTTTGGCGGATCTTACGGGCCACGGATAATCTCAACAGTGAGGAAACTGTTGTTTCCCTTGATGACATACGTCAATGTTACTATCTCAGAGTCTGCGAAGAGAAGTGTGGTCAACCTTATTACTACTTCGTCAAGCGACCCGGTAGGCGGTCTATCATTGAGAAACTGCCGGAAAGTGACAAAGAATGGCCTGACTTTCCTATGGTTGTCCTTGGTAACTTTGGGGGAAAAGGACCTGGCATTTCTAACCCTTTAAAATACTGGCGATTTAATCTAGGAGGTTTCTTCCTTACTTTTTCTATTTTGCTCATATATTGACATTTTTATGATGAAAATCCTCTTGATTGTGTCTGTCTAACTCTGTTCATGTTTTCTTTTTCCCGCTATCTCAGAAGTTCGCGGTGATGGCAAAGCCTTAAAACCCCGCAAAGACGCTCCTTGGGAACCCTTGATTTGATCTGGAGCTGACGGTTACTCCGTCATTTGTGAGCTTACTTCATCAAGGAAAGACGGTACCCCAATCATTAAGGATCTTGATCTAGGGGAATACGTTTTACCCGTCTGCTGCCACAAAGATTATCTCAAGGATAAGAAAGGCAGGTCTTCTGCTATCCTTCCCACTTTCCGACCAACTAAAGGGAAGGGTAAGGTTTCTGTTGCTGCTCCTACTGAGTCGGAAGGAGATTCTGATGATGGCGGAGACCACATCCCACTTCAGCAGGTCTTAACCAAAAAGAGAACTCGTGAATCTCCTTCTACTGTTGCAGCACCATCCGAGAAGAAGAAGCAAAAAAGAGTAACAGCCCAACTCCCTCCTTTTTTATCTGCTCTTCGAGTTCAAAAGATTGTCAAGCATTGTAGTCGTGATCTATCTTCTTCTTCAACTGAAAGTTCTGATTTTCAGGCAGTCCAAGGTGAACCAGAGACAGTGCCGGAATCTCCTGAATCTCCCCTGGCGCGCTCAAAACAGCCTCGTCGATCCATCGCGAAACTGAAAAGGGCCAAAATGGCTGAAGCTCCTTCTCCTCTACCGGGATCCCCTTCTGCTTCCTCCAGCGACTCTCTGGAAGAACCTAGACAACCAGACTTTAGTGGAATCAAGGTTTCCTTTAATCTTGATGAACTTGGGTTTGATGGTGGTCTCCTATTTGAAGATACCGGCACGGACAATCTCGCCCAACCAGGTTCAACTTCTCATCCTTCATCTTCTCCCCTTAGGGAATTTTCCATGGCTCTCCTTGATCCAAATGAGCCCCCTATTATTGGTGCAATGCCTCCACCACTTCCTGTTGATCACGAAATTTTTGACGTTGCTACACTTGTTGCACCTATTCGTGAAGCACCTCAGTACACCTTCCATCGTACTCCTAATTACTCTTCATCTGGATCAGGTGACCTAGCCGGAGATGGCCAGCAACTCTCTCCCACCCGTGATGCTGAGATTAATCCGGCACCAACTGCTGACAAGACTTCTACACCTCCTGCCGGTGCTACTTCCCAAGGTCCTTTTTCATTTTCAGAGTCCATACCGGCCTTTGACCCTGACAAGGTTGGCTCCTCTTCTCGCGGTAAAGTACTTGCTGACTCTCCCTCCCCCCAGTCTCCAAGCCAGACTCCAGCCGTTCCCCTTCCTCGTGATCCCTCAGCTTCAGCTTTTGACAATGGAGCAACTGCTTTCGCCGCTATCTACAATTCTATTCTTCCTTCTGATCAAGCTAAAATTGATCAGATGAACTTTGATGAGGATCGAGATACAATTTTCCGTGGTCTAGCCCTCGTAAGTCTCCCCTTCCCCTTTTTTTTTTTTTTTTTTTTTTTTTTTTGCACTATAACTTTTCTATGGGATTGTAGGTTAACGGTCTCGTCGTCAAGTCTTTTTCAAATGCTTCTAGGCTGGAAAAAGAAAAAGAAAGTATTGTAAAAGAGAAACACAACCTTACAGTTGATAAGAATCGACTAGTTCGCGAGAAATGGGCTCTCCAAGCCGAGATCGAGCAACTCAAGATTCAACTGAAAGAAGCAGCCGCGTCTCGTGATGCTGAAATTGAGAAGAACCGAAAAAGGCTTGAGGGTGAGCACCGTGAGCGCATTGCTGCACTTGAGGGTGAGCACCGTGAGCGCATTGCTGCACTCGAGGCTGCTCATGCCACTGAGGTAGCGAAGTGGGAGGGGAAATATGCTGACGGCTTAGTCAAGATAGATGAACTCAAAGCCGAACATGATGTTGACTATCAGCAGTACCTGACCGGCCTACGGGAGCAAAGGGAAACCCTCTTGGGTGATTACAAGTTAAAATACGAGGAGATGGAGGCGAAATTCAAAGAGCAGCTCGCCATGCAAGTGAAGGCTCAAGTGAAGGAAAACTTGACCGCCATTCTTGCTGCCAAGAAAATGCGGATGACGCCTTCATCTCCCAGTGCTTCCACCCGAGACCCCCGACCTTGAGGTGATGGATTAAGTGAAGTAAAACTTGACCGCCATTCTTGCTGCCAAGAAAATGCGGATGACGCCTTCATCTCCCAGTGCTTCCACCCGAGACCCCCGACCTTGAGATGTAATTGGATTGATACTCCTTCGCAATTGTAAACTTTTATTTTTAATCTGCAACTTTTGTAATTGTTATCCATTAATGCTCCCTCATGTTACTGGTTTCTCATGTGCTAACATTAGGACACACTTCTACTGATCCCGTCATCACGGTTCAGCAAGTGCAGCCCCATTAACACATTAGCACTATTGCTCTTCTCTCTTAGAGGCACCCCATTGTATTGTCTAAGTCAAACTCAATGGGGAAGAAATAACCATATAGAGACTTTAACATTTAGTTAACGGCTTGCCCAGCCAAGTCTACACTTACGGTATTTCTCACCAACCTTAGTTGGATTTCTACTATGTCTGACCTTTGGCCTGGTCTCAGACAATACTACTATATATAACTTGATAAACTAACAAAAATTAACTCCTATATTTTCATTGAAATTTAAACGCAGCTACATACTTCCAACTTTTTCAGCGAATCTATCTTAATAACGCCTACTGTCTTGTTGCCCTGATACATCTCTGCCCTCTAGGCATAGTACATCTTTAAATTGCTGATACTCCATGGCTTGTCGAGGGGGGTACCGTCTTGGTAAGTCAAGTAGTATGCTCCATTTGCTCCCACCTTGTCTACCACAAAAGGCCCTTCCCAGTTTGGCTCTAACTTGGCTGGAGGCGGATTCTGCTTCCTTAATACGAGATCCCCTGGAACCAGGCTTCTTGGCTTGACTTTTTTGTTGTAAGTCTTCTCTAGTTGTCGGTGGTAATTCTCCAATCTAATCTTGGCGCGCTCCCGGACCTCCTCTGCTAAGACCAGCTCCCTCTCTATTATCTCATTATTCTTTCCCAGGTCAACCACCATTCTTCTAGCCGTATGCACCAACATTTCTTGTGGTATCACAGCTTCCATGCCATAAGTAAGAGAAAATGGAGTTGCCCCTGTGGATCTTCTCGGAGTCGTCCGGTAGGCCCACAATACTTCCCAAAGATTTTCGTACCACTTCTCTTTCTTATCTTCAAGTTTCTTTTTCAACACCTCCAGAATGGCCTTGTTTGACGCTTCTGCCTGCCCATTTCCTTGTGGATGAAATGGTGTTGCAAAGAGTTGCTTTATGTTATAACTTGCCAGAAATTGTTTTAATTCATCCCCACGGAATTGAGCACCGTTATCTGCCACTATAGCCCTTGGCAATCCAAACCTGCAGATGATGTTGGTCCAGATAAAATTTTTGACCTCTTCCTCCCTGATCCTTCGTAATGGTTCTGCCTCAATCCACTTCGTAAAGTAATCTGTGGCCACTATTAGATATTCTCTTCCCTGTGACTTCTCCAGCTTTCCCACAATGTCAATTCCCCACATCGAAAAGGGCCATGGATTACTTACAAAGTGGAGGTTTTCAGCTGGGGTATGTATCAATCTCCCATGAATCTGACAACCATGACACTTCTTAGCATAGTCGCAACAATCTTTGTACATACTCGGCCAGTAATGCCCATGTATCATTATCCTGTGTGCCATGGCCCGTCCCGGTGAATGACTTCCGCAACTTCCATTGTGACATTCCGCCATGACTTCTTCTCTTTGGGATGGGTGTACACATTTCAATAACGGTCCAGCTGGCGATCTTCTATATAGGTCTTCCCCTATCATTGCATATCTTTTGGACTGTTCCAAAATGGATCTGGCTTTTGTTCTTTCTTCTGGAAGCGAACCACTCTTCAAGTAGGCTATTATTGGATCCATCCAGCTTGCTTCCAAGCTCTGTATGAGGTTGACGGTCATTTCCTCCACCTCTATCATTGGCTGAGATCTCTGCATGAACGTTATGGTTTTAGTTGAGTTTTCTTCTGTTGCCGTTGCCAGATAAGCCAAGGCATCGGCATGTCGATTTTCTCCCCTGAACAAATGCACAATTTCTACCTTTGAAAATTTAGCTACACTCTTTTTCAATGCCTCTAAGTACAAGGCCATCTTCCCAGTTAAAGCTCTATATGTTCCATTGAACTGTTCTACCACCAGCTTTGAGTCAGTGAAAACCGTCACCTCCTTCGCCTCTAACTTCAACAATACTTCCAAGCCTTTCAGTACTGCCTCGTACTCTGTCTCATTATTGGTGGCCGGAAAAGCTAAGTTTTCTGCTATCTCGATCTTGGTATCCTCTGGCGTTACCACTACTATCCCGACTGCAGACCTCCCTTTATTTACTGACCCATCAGTGAACACCTTCCATCCCTTCACATTTTTCCAACCGTTATCTTGAATTTCTAGAGTCTCTAGTTGCTCCTCCTCTTGAATTTCTGTATCCCCCGCTGCGTCCTCCACTGGAAAATCTGCTAAGAAATCCGCCAGTACCTGGGATTTTTCCGCCCTCTTTGGTTCATACTGTATGTGATACTTACTCAGCGAAACTGCCCATTTCTCCATTCTTCCAGAACGCTCGATTTTAGGCATCACTTGATTAAGTGGAAGGTTTGAAACCACTGCGAGGCTATATGCTTCAAAATAAGGTCTCAACCTTTGCGCCGCAAAAAGTAAGGCAAGGGCATACTTTTCAACTCTTGAGTATCTCGTCTCTGGGGAAGTCATCTTTTTGCTGAGGAAGTAGACCGGGTTCTCTTTTGCAGCCTCTCTTCTAGTTAGGACTGCACTTACTGCAATGTCGGATACTGCTAAGTAGACGTAGAGTGTCTCTCCTGGTAACGGCTTTGATAGCACTGGTGGCCTACTCAAATATTCTTTTAACTTTTGAAAAGCCTCTTCGCATTCATCGTTCCAGGCAAAAGATAAATTCTTTTTTAAGAGCTTCAGAATTGGCTTACACTTATCTGTGGATCTTGATATGAACCTTCCCAATGCCGTAATTCGACCAGCTAACCTCTGTACTTCTTTTTGTGTTCTTGGAGATGCCATATTTGTGAGTGCCCTAATCTGCTCCTGACTGACCTCTATCCCTCTCTTGGTAACAATGTAACCAAGGAACTTTCCCGACTGTACTCCAAACGTGCATTTTTCTGGATTGAGCTTCATGTTGAATTGACGCAATGTTTGGAAAGTTTCACCCAGGTCTTTTAGATGGTCAGTCGGTTCTTTGGATTTGACCAACATATCATCAATGTATACTTCCACTGTTTTCTTCAGTTGATTCTCGAACATCATCTCTACTAGCCTCTGATAAGTTGCACCTGCATTTTTCAAACCAAATGGCATTTTGGTGTAACATAGTGTTTTCTTACCAGCATAGAAGGCGGTTTTTTCTTGATCTGGACCATAAAGTGGGATCTGGTTGTAGCCGGAATAGCCATCCATGAACGACAGTAGCCCAAAGCCTGCTGTTCTGTCTACGAGTTCATCTACCCTGGGCATGACGTATCTGTCTTTGGGGCATGCTTTGTTTAAGCTTGTGAAGTCTATGCAGATCCGAACTTTTCCATTCTTCTTTGGTACCGCTACTATGTTAGATACCCATTCCGGATATTGAACTTCTCTTGTTATTCCAGCTACCTCCATTTTCTCAATCTCCTTCTGTACTGCCTCTGCTAGTGTAGGTTTCACAATTCTCACCTTCTGTGCAATTGGTTTGAAATTTGGATCGACATTTAACTTGTGACATGCTATATCTGGATCAATCCCTGTCATATCGTTCATAGACCAAGCAAACACATCTGTATTATCTTTCAAGAATTGTAAAAGATCTTGTCTCACCTTTGGATCCAAGCTTGTTCCCATATAGGTGATCTGTTGACCTCCTACTTCATTGAGGTTGACGGGTTCCGTTTGTTCATCTGTCTTTATAGCTTCCCCTGACAACCCGTCAACCTCCTTCTGTCGTTGCTATGCTGAGACAGATGACGGCCCAGCACCTGTTGTGCCATGCCTCATGCTTTTTACTGTTGCTATCTTCAAATTTTTAGCCATAGCTTGATTACTTCTTATCTCATATTGCCCATCTTCAGTCGGGAATCGAATTTTCTGGTAGTAACTTGACGGAATTGCCTTCATTAAATGAATCCATTCTCTGCCCAAGATTGCATTGTACTCTGTTGGCGCGTCTATGACCACAAACCTTGACATAACAGTTCTGGTGTGTGCCGTAACCGGTAAAACTATCTCTCCCACTGGCTGCACGGCTCCCCCATTGAACCCGTAGATCTCTCCAGGAGAACTTGTCAAGCTGCTTCTTTCTAGCTTCATTTGATCCAAGCCTCTGGTGAATAAAACGTCTACTTCACTTCCACAATCTACTAGAACTTTCGTGACATTCCAGTTTCCAATGAGTATGGAAATGACCAATGGGTCATTATGTGGCGTGACTACTCCTTTGAGGTCTTCCTCTGAAAACCCGATAGGATCATTCTGGTGCACAGGTCTGCCATTACGCATCACTGGGATAGCTCCTACCGTTTGCAGGTCTTCTCTTATCTGCATCACTCGTCGTATCTTCCTTCTGACCTCGTTCATGGATTCTCTAGCTCCTTCCAAGATCATATTAACAGTTCCTCTGACTTGTACTTCTGCCTTGGCTTCCTCCCTGTTCTTTTCCACTATAAATTCTCTTAAATGACCTTCCTCTATCCATTTCCAGATCAAGGACTTGAATTCGTAGCAATCCCCAGTTGGGTGGTTGTAAGTCTGATGATATTCACAGAAAGGCTTTCCCCTGACTGTCCTGCATCTTACTGATGGTTCCTGAAAGTATTTTCTTCCTCTTATTCTCTTCAACATTTGGTCCAGCGACATGGTGAGTTGAGGTAGTGGTTTCGGTGGTGTCAGCTTTCTTGGCGAAGTATCTCTATCTTCCCTTCTTTCTCTTTTGTCCTGACCTCTCGATCCATCACGATTTCTTCTGCTGCCGGAATCTCTTGGTGGTGTATCACTTCGTGAGCTAGCTTCTCCTTTCTTTCTTTTTTCTGCCACTGTGCTAACGGTAGCCGACAACACCTTTGGAGCTCTCCGTGATGCTATATCTTCTAACCTGATGTACTTCTCTGTCTTCTGAAAAAGTTCATCTAGAGTCGCCATCCGAGAGGATACAATTGAGTCATATGCCGGAGATTTCTTACTTATGCCTTTCTGAAACGCTACTACCGCTGTTCTTTCGTCTACTCCGCCATCTGTTCTCAAAATCTCATTTTTGAAGTTAGTAACAAATTTCCTAAGAGACTCACCTGGGGCTTGTTCCAAATCAAACAACGATGCTATATCTGCAGCTTGCCTCTTCTGATGAATATAGTGTTTCACAAACATCTCACTTAGTTGAGCAAAGCTCGACACACTACCTGGTGATAAACTGAGATACCAGTCTGTAGCGTTGTCCTTTAAACTGCTAGGAAATAATCGACACCACATCCCATCATATTGGCTGCCCTCCCAAGCCGCCATCTTTTGTTTGAAATTGTTCAAGTGCTGCACAGGGTCAGTAGTTCCGTCATACTCATTAAACTTTGGGGGTTGAAACTTACTTGGGAATCCATGACGGTAGCACACTTCAGCTAATGGCCTCTTGCCCAATCTCTCCAGGTCTTGAGTCACCTCTATGTTTTTCCCTTTAGTCTGTGCCCTCATGTCCTCTTGGACCTTGCATATCATCTCGAAAAGTCTGGTGTACGGATCAGCTGCCGGGATTTCTTCATCGTTCAGCCCTTCCTTTCGATTCCCATCACGAGCTCTTACCCCTGATTCATCTGACCCTTCTTCTTCATTCACCCTTGGGCCTGGAATCCGTCGCCTTGTTCCTCCTTCTCCTTCTCGTGGTGTTATTCCCTCCATAAGTCTCTGACGGTTTTCATTTTGGACCACCTCATTCTCTCCTTCCTGGAGATTCTGACGTTCCATCTCTTCTATCCTTCTTAGTTGCTCCTTCAGTCTTACGTTCTCTTCCCTTAGTCTGCTTATGTCTTCTTCTCCCTCCTGGAGGGTTTGAGGATGGTCAACCTGAGGAGCTTCTCCACCAGCTACACCTCCAGGATATGTGGATGACCTAGTCTGTGTCACCATTGTTCTCTGTCTGCTTCTTTCAACCTTCTTTTCAAAACCCTAGATCTGGAAGCAGCCCTTCTTCTAGCGCCAAAATGTAAGCACTCTTCTCGATGAGCTTACTTGAGTTCTTCAACTGCTTCACCGCAAGTACCTGCAATGACCACCGGACAATGACCGGTGGATAAAGCTCCAACGATCAAGTCAGTAAGCGGCTAGGTTTAGAAAATAGGTTTTTAGTAAGTAATGAATAGTTACCTCATGCGAACCCTAACGTCTTCCTTTTATAGCGATATTCACCGCTATCTTTTAACCGTAGGATCCCTCTATGCATCCTATGGTTCTCTGATCTCCTACGTGTTCAATTCTCTATCACATACTCCAGAACAAATGCTTGACAGCCAGATATCACGTGCTCCACCCGTGATCACGGATTTTTCTCATGGCAGTGGTCTTTCCGACACCCCCAATACCGTAAACAGCATATATCCCAACCATGGGATCCAACAAGCTTCCCCAGATTGTATCCAATAACAGTGACCTTTCTTGAAATTTAGAAAACTGTCGATGGTGGACAATGGCATCGCAAATACAATGGATTTGTATTCTATATTCACAAACACGCCGAACCCAATCGACCACCTCGTCTTTGGAGAAGCATCCAATATATCCTGAATGAAGTAATAGTTGTACATCATTAACTAGTATTTTGAATTCACAAACACAAGGAATCCAATCTGTTTCGAATTCACAAACACAAGGAAATAAATCTGGGGAGAGGGCAAGTGAGGTTTCTATGTCATTAACTATAGCATTGATATCATTAACACGAGAAAGTGAACCAAATACATGCTCAGAGCATTCCCAATGGGATGTGGCAAGAAATACATCAAATTCTTCAATTTTTTCTCCAATATTCCTCAGCTTCGTCCTTATATCATCCTCTATAAAACAAAGTTCTTCATACTTACTTTTCAGAATATCCATTCAATCCTTTGCTATTGCAGAGATCACTGAGAGATGAATAACACTTTACACTTGCAGAGTTGACTAAATAGTTGGATGAAAATATTCACTTGGCATAGCAAAATAATCTGTTTGTGCTTTGAAAGTGTGAATTCAATCTACATGTATTGTACACTACTTTCATGACAGTATGTTGATGTCGATGTTTCGTAGATATTTGGATTCTGTAAAGGCGGCCACAGGTAGGAAATTTCAAGGGAATTTCTATGAAATACCAAAGCAGGGCACTCAAGATTAATATAAAGTAAGGCAGATCTGCTTTTTATGAATTTCTATGAAATACCAAAGCAGGGTATCTTTAGCAGTAATGCATTCCTCTCAAGAAAAAACGAAGGTGGTGCATTGATTAGGACATCCACTAAGGTGAACCTTGCTGTAAACAACATGGCCTACACGGCTACACTGGAAGTCAGCGTAACACAAATTTTTAATGCTTTTAAAGGAAGTTGATGTGAGTTTCATCGAATATTACTCGAAGCAACACGGCTACACCGGAAGTCAGCTCAACACAAATTTCAAATGCTATTAGAGGGCCTAAAAGTGGGTATCTATGAAAACCACATCCTACTTACGTATTAATGACCTGAGAAATTCAACCAAACGCTGCTGGTGGGAATTGAACTCACAACCCCTCACTCATGGGATGGTGGCAGTGTTTGAGAAGGGTTCTATACAGACTGAGCTATCAGTTGGTTTGCAGAGTTGTACGATCCCTTTTGTTCCTCCTCACTACAGGAATTGAATGTTCATAAACAGATTAATATAATAGCCTAATTCTTTGTTAATATAAAGTAGGCCTCGCTACAAGAATTTTGTATTAAGCAGCATATAGGAATAGTCTTTCAAATTACATTGTTTCCACATCCTCAATATAATCTTCAGTAGAGCCATACACATTGACAGAAAATATTTTAAGATTTTGCTCCTGTAGGTAGACTATGGTATCAAGATGATCTCCATAGCCCACAACACTGAGTGTGAGGATAGCCAAGTGTTTCAAGCTCTTCATTTCCATGAGATAGTTTGCAATCATAGGTGAGTCCATTTTACACAAACCACTTCCCTGCAAGCGTAACTCTTCAAGACGAGAAAGTGATGATAGCAAACCAACTCGAATACCTTCTAACTTTCTAGTTTCTGACAAGTCGAGGGACCTGAGACTAACCAATCCTTCCAATCCTTGTGGAAGCTCGGTTATTGCAGTTCCACATAGACATAGACTCTGGAGGTTCTTCAGCTTGTCCAGACATGGTATATTCTTTAAACGTGCGCAATAATGTAGAAACAGTGCACGAAGGTGGGTCAGTTCGGATATTGATGTTGGCAACTCTTTGACCAGAGAATAAGAGAGATCAAGAAATTCCAGAGTAAGCATTTGACTAAAGAATGAAGAAATGATGTGTGTAATAGGATTATCGCTCAATAGCAAGGCAGAGATTCGAGGGCAGTTGGTTGGAACAGCATTAAGCATTGGTATTGAGTTTTGCATCAATGAGATTTTTCTTGCGCCAGCCCATTCAGGTTGCCCCCACAAACCAAGGCCAGCTTTAACATAGAATCCAGGTATCAATATCACGATTCTGATGGCCAGGTCTCTGAACAAGTCATGCATTCTGAAGAACACCTCACCACCTTCTGTGAACATTTGCAACATATTAGCATCTTGTAGCTTTCTCAATATCATGAACCCTTCATCTATCTCCGCGACAATGTCTCCAGCTTCATATATAAAATTTTCTGCCATCCAATACCTAATCACCTCTTCAGGTTTAAAGAGGTAGTCCGCCGGGAAAAATGCACAATAAAGGAAGCAGTTCTGCACCATATTATTATTCAAATGGTCATAACTAAATCTTAAAAGCTTTAAGGCATATTCTTCTATACAACGGACCTCTTGCAGACGTAAACATTCAAAAGTTTTTCTCCACACCTCCACATTATTTTCATCCCTCATAGCATGGCCTACAGATACTATGCCAATTGGAAGACCGCGACATTGTTTAACCACCTTTTTAGCGAAAGTCTGGATCTCTGGAATGTAGACCACGTTTCCAGCTTTGCTAAGAAACAAGTTCCAGGCTTCTTCCGCATACAAAGGTTCAACTTTCACGATTATATCTGAATTCAGATACATGCAAATTTCTAAAGAACGAGTGATAAATACAATTTTGCACCCATTCTCTGTCTCAGGCTGAGGTATCCCTACTTCCTCCAATGAAATTTGTTGCCGGATGTTATCGAAAATGATAAGAAACTTCTTAATTTTCTTCAGTCTCCCAAGTATCATGGCAGCTCGGGACCCCATGTCCTCATACATAGGAAGGTCTAAGTTTATTTGCAGAGAAATGTCAGTCTGCAGTTTGTGCAAGCTCATGTCCTTTGACAATGTCACCCAAACTATTTTTTCGAAAATAACAGATGTAGTGAGCTGATCAAAGATCTTCCTCATGGCTGTTGTCTTTCCGATACCCCCATAACCGTAAAGGCTGCTTATCCCAACCTTCGGATCCATCAAGCTTCCCCAGATTGCTTCCAATAACTGTGATCTATCTCGAAAATTGGAAACAAGTCTAAAGTCAGCAAATATCTCATTTGCAAGAGGAGTGACTTGAAGAAGTTGGCTAACCTTTTTCGACAATCTAATTAGATTTAGATGTTGCATTAAGAAAGGAGGGCCGGGAGCGAAATCTATATAAACGAATTCTTGAAGATCACCTATTCTTTCTCCATTAACTAGTTCCTTGAGCTCATGAGCACAAGAAACCCAATCACTCACCTCCTCATTGGAGAAGCGTTGTCGGGTATTCTCTAATGTGAGTATTGTTTCTATATCATTGACAATATCTCTGATATTAATAACATGACGAAGCCAACCACGTAACTCGTCTTTGGGAATTTTTGGTTTCTCTTGAAGTGTAATCAGCATACTCCTTATATCAATCTTTATGAAAAAAAGTTCTTGATATTTATTTCTCAGAGCATCCATACCGTCTCAGAGTCAGAGGCTACTGAGCCAAGAGAGATGAAATTATTTAGGAGATGGATGAGAGAGATAAGAGAGAAAATTCTTATGAAAATTCTTTGAAACACTAAAGCAGGGCACTTAGGAGTCTAGGCAGATTATTGCTTTCCAACAGCCTTGACATCTTTATGATTAGGCATTCACTAAGGAAATTCTTATGAAATTTCTTTGAAACAAGGTCCCTACATTGATTAGGACATTCACTTAGGTCATATGAGTTTCATTGAACCTTTACTCTAACATCTTGCATGCCCTAGACGCCTACACGTACTGGAAGTCATCAACTCCACACATATTTTGAATGCTTTTGAAAAAATCATCGAATTTGACTTGTTGTCTTTCGATCTTTTTTCTTCCATGCATCATCGATATTTTTTCCATCTTTGCATTGTCTCTTAAACTCTCTTGACCCTTTTCGGTACAAGAAGAAGACCATCTACATCATCGAATTCGAGCATGACGAAGTAATCCCGAATTTGAATCTGCCATAAACCAAAGTATATGACTCCATTGAACTCCCCATTATCATACTTCGAGAACAACTTCGTTTCCGACCTCTTCTACAACCTAAGCTCTATATACCACATTGTTGGGAAAATTGATAATAATTCAATAAACCCAAAATGAGAAATAACTCATAATTAAAAGAAATAAGTAATAATAATAAGAAAAACGAAATCAATGCACAAGATATACGTGGTGGAACCCTCACGGGGAATAAACCACCACAAGCAAAACAAAGATTTTTATTATATTCAACCAAAAAACTACAAGAAGAGATCTAATACAACGTTTTGGTCGGATATCAAAACGTCGATCCGTTTTTTGGGTTGGAAAGTAGACTTAGGATTTCTAACAGTATATGGTACATTTTCTGGTGCTCAGTACTTCATTAAAGTTGACGGTTCTGTTTTTTTTTTTTTTCTTCTAGTAAGTTGAAAATCCAATCTTGGGGTTTTTTAGTAGTATTGATTATTGAAGAGGAAGATGGCTGATTCGAATTCTTTGAATTCCAACGGTAATTACACAAAGATGCACAAATTTGATATTATCAAATTCAATGGAAGAATAACTTCACGTCATGGCAAACGAATGTGAAAGACATTCTTGTTAGTATGAAGCAGATCAAAGCCCTAAAAGGGAAACCTGAAATGACAAAGTTGCCAAAAGGTTGGACGGATGAAGATTGAGAAGAGTTTGATCAACAGGTCTGTAGTACGAATAGGTTATTTGTGACGAGGGATATCACACAATTTTTCTGTTGAAACTTCAGTAAAGAAATTATGGGAGAAGTTGGAGATTCTTTATCTTAGTAGGACTTGACATCAAAACTCTATCTGAAGAAGCGTTTGTATTCGACAAGATTTACACCTGGTAAGTCTGTGGTTGATCATATTAATGATTTTAATAAGATATGTTCTGATTTAGCAAACATTGATGTGATACTACCTGATGGTAGGGGTGGCAGTTTTGACACGTACCCATTTACCCGACACAAACACGACCCGGTTTTTGCCGTGTTTGGGTGACACGTTATCTGCTCCGTGTTATAAATGTGTCTGACCCGCTAAACCCTCTAACCAAATGGGTCGTGTTCGTGTTTGACCCGCAAAACACAAATAGACCCATTTACAACCCGCCACCACCATCTTCGTTTATTAAGACTGCATCGCCATCTCTTCAAAACTATACCATCGGAACTATGAATTTTGGTTTGAAGGATAACCATGATGACCAACAACTTATAACTAATGAATATACTTGCAACATAGAGAGCTAGAGTACAATAAATTGATCAACACTATGAAATCCATGTAACAACAAATATAACTATATAAGCTTCTTCCTTTTAATTTGTACAAAAATCCAACAGTAAACCAGCATCAACACTTATCAATGAAGTAAAGCATATGAACAACAACGACGACATTGAGATTCTACTGAAATCGACCTCAAATAGCTACTACATGGAATACAAATTCAGAAAAATTCTATTGTACCCGTTGTCGTCCTATCAAGTGGCTCAGGCCCCAATCGAAGCTCAAGATCCAAAGCTATACCATCACTTGACTGCATCGCCATCTCTTCAAAACCACTACAACTACTGCTCAATTTTCGATTATCACTGCTTGGTGGCGATTCAACAAATAACTCCAGCTGCCTAAGTTCTCCAACATAATTTTGATTTTCATCTTCGTTTTTTGATTGATTGAATTGAGTTTGAAGTTTTTGAAAGGAACTTCATCATCTTTGTTATTGATTGATTGAATTGAGTTTGAAATTTTAGCGTGTCAATCGTTTAACCCGGTAAAGAAACAGGGTCGTGTTTGGGTTGACACGGGTCACGTTTCCTAACCGTGTCATATATGGGTTAACCTGTTTTAACCCGTAACACGACACCAACCCGACACGCATACGACCCAACCGAACCCATCTGCCACCCCTACCTGATGGTGAGAAAGCTGCAGTTTTGTTATGTTCATTACCGTCTTCATGGGAAACAACAATTGATTATTTTGTTGCAAACAAAAAAACCACAAAGTAGTTGGTCTACGATGATATTGTATTGATGTTACAATCCAAAGCCATTAGAAAAAAAAAACTGATAATGAAGTTCAGGCCGAGGGTATGTTTGCTAGAGGTAGATCATCACATGGAAGTTCGTCGAGTTCTAAAGGCCACTCTAAATCTCGAAAAAAAGGATTTGAGGATGTTATTATTGTCATAACATGGGTCATTATAGTAAAGATTGTCCTAAGGTTAAGGAAGAGAAGAAGAAGAAATCTGACACGAACACTAAAGTTGCTAACATTGCTCAAAGTACTAATGAGGTAACAAAGTTTATTGGAGTCAATGAGGATGAGGTGTTAACAGTTACATCAAATAGCTATTTGGCTGAAGGATGGTGTCTTGATTCAGATGTTTCGTATCATATGTGTCCCGATAGGGAGTTTTTCACAACTCACAAATAAGTGAATGGTAGTAATGTCTTTGTGGGTAATTCGAATGCCTGTAATTAAGATTGTTGGTGTTGGTACAGTATGGATCAAGGCACATGATGGAGTTGTTAGAAGATTGACAGAAGTCATGCATGTTCCTGATTCGAGAAAGTGTTTGATTTCATTAAGTGTACTTGAAGATAGTGGCTACACGTTTACCAGTGAGAATGGTGTATTGAAGGTTTACAATGATGACATGCAACACCTATGAGTTGGTGTTAGTCCCACATTGCCAAGGAAGTGGTTGCATTTTTAGTATGTAGAGTTTATCCATACTCTAACTAATGTCAAGGCCTTTTGGGGGAAAACCAAATGGGTGGACCCTGATCCAAAACCCTCTAATGCTGGATAACCACAGTGACTAAAAGGGGTGTGTGAACCCTAGGTAAAAAACACGACAGGTGTCACCGATGGCTGTATAAGAAGCTAAACCGGGAACACGTGAGCATTAGCCAGCTTAGCATGGGCTATCGGGTAGGGCCCAACCCGGTCTCAAGGGACCCACATACGCTCTGTGGACCTTGACCCACCGGATAGTCCACGATCAATGGGTGGAGCCTCGGTTACTGTATAAGAAGTTGAACCGTGGGCTCCCATACATCGACCAGGCCCACCTCAGTCAAGTAGGCCAGGTCCGGCCCAGTAAAGTCCAACAACGGCAGAGGCTCATCCGAAGGCTTAACACAGAAGCCCAGAGGACCTGGCCAGGGTGTATGCAATGAAGATTGGGCCTCCGGTCAGAGGAGTCCAGCCTAAGTCTTTGCTTTCAGGCTTGGTCAATCCAAGTCCCAACCAACTGGATAAGTCCAGCGAGATTCCAGGCTAACAGAACCCATGGTTCTAGCCCCCTGGAGAAGATAAAAGAAGACCCAGGTTGAACCAGGACCTATCAGAGGATGCCACGTGGCACTCATCCTGGTCAAAGGGAATTCAAACCAAGGAGATAACCGCTCGGCAGCATGCAAGCTATCTCCATGGAAGGTATCTTCACAGTTGAACTACCTGAGTTCATGGAGTCAAAAACCGGAGGGGTGGTTGAGCCAGCCTCCTCCGGCCTACTACAAATACAGGAGTTCTAAACCTCCTGAACTACGAGTCTTCCACTGAGCAACTCCATTAGACCTTAGCGGAAGCAGAGACTTGATTCCAAGTTCATCTTCTTGGATACGTAGGTAGCCTGATCCCAATCAGGTCCAGTCTCATTGTGTACCCCCCCATTTTACGTCTGTCTATACAAAGCTTTCATTGTAACTGTTTGATTAATCTATACGTATCTCGAGTTTGTGGATCAAATGTTTGCACCCACACTCTTTGGCGCCCACCGTGGGGCTGATTCTCCCATCAGTTCCAGAGCCTTGTAAAAATCTCAACCAGTCATACCGGAGTTGCTGCAGCAATGGCTGGAAGTAAGAGACATCCGACTCGTTCCAACAGTGGAATGGGCCAAGTTACTGAAAGTAAGACAGAGAACCTTTTTCCTTTGTCTCTGGTTCTTGAAGCAACAGAGCCTGTGAATCTAGATTCAGTCCTCGGGAGTGACGGCCACGATCAGGGCTCGCAACACTCTGAAAGTGGACAGCCGGAGGCAGAAAATTTAGTGCTGCAAATCACTAATGATCCTGGTAACCCTAATGCAGTCAACCGGACTGTCAGGATGCCGACATCACAAGATCCAGAACCATCCAGAGTAGCCTCGACAAGAAGAGACCAGAGAACTTCCCCCTGGTAATGGGAGGAGGTTATATTGAGCAGTAGATAGGGAAAGACCCGGCAGCCGAGTCCCCAACTGCAATCATCCAGCGGCTAACCAAGTAAAATGCAGAACTGAGAAGAAAGAAGAGAATCAAGGCCGGAGATAGCCAATTATCTTCGACCCCGTCTTCAAGTCCATCTCCTCAGAAGAAGATAAGGCCACAGTCGGGTAGTGACCGGAGTCTTACCCCTCATAGCCATGATACCCGTCCAGTTTGGGACTGGCTAGCACCAGGGAGAGATAGGATGTTTGTCTCCCCAGTTCAGAGACATCGCCGCGGACGTGCAAGAACACCCGGGCCACGTCATGGCCGCAGGGTTACCCGCAACATGTTCGTAGAAGAAGTCACTCCACCAGAAGGATAGCGCCGGAGGAGGCCCCAGAGCAGTCCCCTGGCAGGCCACTGTTAGAGGGGAAGGAGTCCCCCGAGGGCCCGCGCCCATTAGAGACAACTGGAGCTGAATGTGGAGCAGATGAATCAACTCAAGCTATAGGAGATGATCGACCTGGCTGTTTCCCGCAAAGCCAACCGGGATGAACGAATCAGAAAGCTTACTCTCTCAAGGCTAGCTGTGTCATCATTGGCAGAAGGAGTCAGGAGTCATATAGTCTCGACCAGCTTCAAGCAGCCGCCCTTCGAGTAGTATGACGAGACGAGCGACTGTCCAGTTCAGCATGTTATGAACTACAAAAGCACCATGGCCATCTGGGACTATGATGACAAGTTACTTGCAAAGATGTTCGCTGCTTCACTCAAAGGCAAAGCACAAACGACTGTTAGTCGCAATCGTTATTAGCCTTATACGACTGCTACGAGTGGTCGCTGGGGCGGTCGTTTATTTTGGAGTCGTTTTCGCTAAGCAACTGCTCGAGTTGGTCGTTGATTTAAAATATACACGACTGCCCTGAACGGTTGTTTATAAACGACTGTTGGGTCGCAGTCGTTTTCGTTCAAATAGAACACCACCCACATATGACTAAACTACACGTAGTAGCAGTTGTTTCCTAATGTGTTTGGCACAAATATTTCACGTGCGACATTTAATCAAAGCACATGTTTTTCACGTGCAAATGATTTTCACATGCAACCTGCACTGTAATAAGAGATTCTTACAGCCACATAAATATAATTCTAAACATTTTAATTTTCTGCAAAAACAACCAAGATCTTTTATTTATCAACAGTATATCCAAAGACCTTTCAAAACAACAACTAAAGAGTATAACACTCTGATCATTTAATAACAAATTGCCATTCATAATAGTGGCAATAACAAAAGATTTCTTATGACTCATACCGATAATACCATTGAAACATGATCACACGAGTTGTCGGGTTAGGGCTGTAGGCCACTGAACCGTGTGCCCCACGTCAATATCTCCGAATGTCTTGTCTCTAACACCAAACAATTCAGCGCTCCAATCTTTAACTTCATCAATAACAATCTTATATGTAGGTCCCTCAATATTTGCAATTGTTCCATAGGCAACGATTCTTCCTCCAATACTTAACAACTCACATGCTTGTTCAATAGGAATAGTTGATTGCCTAGGTAATGGATGGATTGATGCCTACAACAAAAAATATGTATCTATATTAGTAAGATAATCAACAAATGAAGGTTGTACATATAATGACCATCTAGTATATGCTATTGAATATAAACTCAAATTTTGGGACAATTTATCTCCGGCTAAAAGAATTTGTCGACAAATAAACACTGTAAATCCAAAAGATAGATCAATCTAAAGAACCATAATCAATATCATTTCAACAAGAATTCACGGAGAAAACTTTTTGTTTGATGATGCCATCTACTCATAAATAGTCATTTTGATGAATGACCATAGAGCCAAGCATGCATCAATCTCGCATACAACACTGAAATATAATGAAGAATACATGCAACTAAAAAGGAAGGATTGTGCACGTGGCAGGTTTATATAGAGAAAAAAGAGAATATGAAGGACATGTATGTCACGAAAAGTAAAAAAAAGTTTCATTCTCATATATGGGCCATACTGAAATGTAAATGTATGCCATATCTATTATGTTTTGTATGAAAATAATGAGACAATTTGCCATATCTGGTTCTTGTGTGCATCCTAGTAAAGAAGAAACACAATGTACTGAATGTCCTTTGATATATCTAGAACTGAATACTGATATTTATTTATTTTTTTTGTCATCTTGAATAAGCAAACAATACTGGTCTCTTGTGATCCCTATGTCGAGCATTCGAGCTCAATAACCTGAGGTGGTGTCTGACTATTTCAATAACGCAAACAACTTCTAAGGTATTCAGGTTTCACATAAATTCATTTATCTCCGAAAATGCTAAACAACAAAAATCCATACCTCATGAAATACAACTTGGCTAGCAGAGAATTGCTTGTGCGACCCTTGACTGCTTCCTGATAGTGTCTTTTTAGTTACACTAATCAAAAGATTGCATTTTTATTTGAAGTTTCTTCTTGTGCCTGTATAAATTGGATATCAAAGTAGACAAGTAACAAACAAGGGTCGTACCCACCTCAGAGGGGGAGATCTTAGCTCAAACACAATAGAAAACAACGGTTAAAGAACACCAAAGGAATCAATAATAATTTGGAGATTGATTCTACTTCCTACAAGCAATAATAAATAGTAAACCCTAACTTAAGAATATGGTAGAGATGAAAAGAAGATATATGATGACAAAGGTGGAGAATTGGTATCCACGAACTAAATCATGCAAACATAACATGTTGTTCCTTCATGTTCAATCTATAATAATTAATTAGTCACCTCTCGGTTATTCCAACTAATCATTAATACCTATTATAATCAAGTAGTCACCTCTCAGCTATTCCACTCAACTAAAATGGGATTCTCTTATGCATGTTATTGAATATGTCTTATTAATCAAACCGTCACCTCTCAGCTATTCAATTTAATTAACTCAACATATTATTCATAACTAAATCATCACCTCTCAGCTATTTGACTTAATTACAAAAGGGTTCCAATAAAAGATATCAACTTTAGATATGTAATAATCACCTCTCAGCTATTTCACTACACATCTTCAATCAATATAAATAAAACCATTAAAGCTAGGTCTCCCTAAACCATAACAATAGTATTTTAATAACATGGATAACAATAACATACAAATAATCATACTTACCTCATATCGCGAATTAGAAGTAAATAAGCATTAAGTATTTCGAATCACAATGAACAATAAGAACAAGCATGGTGCTTTTGCATCATCGAGAGAGCTTCCACCATCCCCCTAAGGAGATTTAGCTACTCATCCTTGATGATGACACCATGGAATAAATAAATAAATCACAAGACATCATAATGGAATTGATATTGAATATTGAGTTTGATACAAAAGAAGAAGAAAATGAACTTTTCTCTTCAATCTGCCATTCATAAAAAGCTACCTAAACCTTAGCTATTACTTCTCTTATAAAGAAAATACAAAGTAGAATACTTGCATGCAAAGACTTTCAAACTAGGTCAAATTTGTGGCTGCTTCTGTTGGTCTTCTAGAGACATTAGGTTTTTAACAAAACCTAATTCTCTTGTACTTAACTTGTAGTTGGGACCAAGACCTTCAGTTTGATAGCTCATGGGCCCAAATCAGACTTCTTGATCTCCTTGTAGAGCCTTTTTAAGTTTGGACTTTAAATAAAGCCCTAAATAGAAATTCTGACTTGTGGGCTCCAATAAGACCCGGTTTGGGCTGAGAATTGGACCGCCCCACTTTGACATAAAGTCAAGTCAACAGGTCTGACCGTGGCGTGCCCTCAGCAGATTTTGTGGGTGCAAATATTGATTCTCCTTCACATGTGCAAATAACACCTTTTTGCTTGCTTTTCTTGACTTTTCACGAGCTTTTACATAATATTCGCATTTCGGCTCATGAAACCTACACAATAGACAAGAAAACACTAATCAATAGATATAATACAATAATATAAGCTAAGTGCTATACAAACAAGGTGTTATTCAGGGGATAAATATACACTTTTGAGGACTGATCAAATACCCCCAAACAACACTTTGCTTGTCCTCAAACAAAGATGAGAAGAAAGAATTAAGGACTCAAAAGAGAAGTAAAACTAAGGTGATTGCATTAACCATATGCATCAAGGCTTTTAACCACAAGGATTTCCCAGGTGGAGGAGTTATAGTCTCCTCAGGGTTTTCCAGAGAAGATACCCACAAACTTACTACAATGACTAGTCCAAGAATAGGAATTTCTACCATTTACCTCAGAAATGGTTATATTAAGGATAAGGGTAGGTATTACAAAACCGTTCATATGAGATATCATACTACCAATGCATGAATAAGATATGAAATATAAACCAAGCATAACTGTCTCAAATACATCAAATACAGGCATATACCCATGTTACCACGGGTCTTAAGTTACCATTGGAAAGGTCGCCTTGACTTCTACCTCACAGACATACACTCAGAAATAAAGTCACTCAGAGATGGTGTTTATGATTTTATCTCTATGTGAGGAAAGAAGATGGACAAGCACCTCACATATATCAATAAGAACGGACTAGTGTAATGGAATGAACTTAGTCTCAAAGAATGAAAAAAATAGCCTCGCTTGAGATGTTGGGTTTTTCACCTCAGCACCTTCTCACTTACTCGCCACATCCTACCATATCAGCTTAGATCTACAGAAGATAGTAATGGGTTGTAACTTGGCTTAGGACAGGGCTAAAAAATGGAAAAGGCTTTTGTGAAATATTTTTGGAACATTCGGGCCTTCAATAATTGTGATTTGTAATAACAACACATGGAGAAATTTTTGAAATTTTTCTTTTGGGAAGAAGTGTTTCTCATCTTCTTTTGGGAAAATTTCAATATATGAAGCTCTAGCCAATATTTTGGAATCTTCCTTTCTTTTTGGATTTGAAATGGTTTGGAAGATTCTTGCTTTTTCTGGAATTTCTTCAAACTTTTTGGTTTTCAATATTTGGTTCATCTCACTAGTTTGGAGATTTTCTATGTATTTCTCCTTTTTTTTGCAACCACACGAACAATCATCCTCATCTTCCCAAAACAATGGGTAAAAGGACCTAAAAATATTCTAAGGGTATTTACTCCTACAATGGAGTTGGGTAAGGATAATGGGCTCAAGAAAAAGGCTAAGTAACAAGAAAGGCTCAGAATGGTCAACCTAAGGGATAAATATTATCAGGGTAGGCTAAGGTAAATAAGGTTTATCTAAATGTCTTTGTATCTTTTCTAAGTACTGATATGGTGATCACGTCTTGAATAAGCTACAAGACCCAAGTTTATATTACACCCACTTGATGTCATCTCAAGGCTAACTATAAAAAAAATGAATATGAGACTAAAAACAGACAAAACTGAGAGGTTGAGTCTTTTGACTCCAGATTGATGTAATATCTCCCCAAGAAAAGGACGGGGCTCAAAAGCTCACTAGGTTAAGTCTCCACACTTATTCCTCAAGTTTCTCAAGGTCTAGTTGTATTTGCACATGTAATCTGTAATAAATGTAGATGAATGCCATGCTTATGCTCATGCAAATGTAGTATAAAACTCAACTACTTTGTGAAGCAATAAATGTCCTTAAACTTGAAAAGGAGAGAATTCAACCATTATTTTCATCATTGATGGTGTACTTATCCTATTTGAAAAAGTCTTTGTAACCAAGATTTTTTTGGATTTTTCAAAAATTTTGAATTTTTACACAAGTAGGGATAAAGAAGTTTGAAAATCTTTTGCAAAAAGGATTGTAATACTTCCCCACCCCCAAACAAAAAGATTGCCTTGTCCTCAAGGCTCATACTACGCATAGGAGAGAGAGTAAAAAAGATATTACCATGAATGTACTAAAAATTCAAACCGCTTTATAAATTCCTGCCAAACAAAATTATCTCGACATATATAGAGATTACAAGGAATTCCATACTAAGACACAACTGAAATAAAATGTACTGAAATAAAGGACTGACTTAACAGAAAAGGGGAAATCCTACTTTACACTCTTGGTTTCAAACAACTTCTATTGGCAAACCATCCAACCTATCATGCCAAAGAGTTAATGCCTCTTTAATTACATTCCAAGGAGCCTCACCGTAATCCATAAAATTATCATCTCTATGCAAATCTGGATACTCTACATATGCAGTGTTAGGCACTCAAGTGAATAGGCGACTTCTCCTGATAAAACGATGTGTTGGATCCATAGGATAAGGTGAGTCCAATCATTGTACCTGTTCCTCCAATCAGGATAGCTATCAAGAATAATCTTACAGATAGCAGTAGGGAATACAAGTTTATCCTCACCGAATAGGAACACATTCCTAATACGATCTAAAATCCAAGTGGATAAGTCAAGAGCATAGAAATTAGTAACAATACCAACTACCGCATGCATGGTACTATCATTGACATAATCCATCTTCTCAACACCCAACAAATTACGCAAAACCCATAAAGCAGCAGTAGCTACATTAGCAGGAAGGCAAGTGGTAGGTGCAATACTAGGGTATCCTTCGGGATGGAATGAGAAGGTACACGGGCCAAAGTGATTGAGGTAATTGTCTATGATATCTACACGATTATCACGAACATAATGTCATAAGGCATGAACGGTTGAAAGACAAAAGGATTACCCATTGTAATAGAGACGACAATAGCATTAAAAACCACCGGGGAACCATGCATGTGAACTTGGAAACCATCAAAGGGAAGAGGGTCGGCAAAGGGTAACATAAGGTAAAAGTCTCTTACCATAGAAGGGGAATACACAACAGTAGAATCATAAAGAAAACCTTCCCAACCTTTGTCAAAAATCCCATCCCTAAAAGAAGCTCCATAAGGACTATCCATAATTCCCGAAAAATCCATCTCGGGGATGATATCCATTCCATCGGGCATCCACAACCCATTCTGAACATTAGCCATTGCAAAAGAAGGAAGAAAACACCAAAAACCAGCTCGAAAACTGAGAAAAAATCAACAAGCTCAGAAAACTGCTGCCAGGTTCAAACTCGACTCGAGATTGAAATGGCTTATAAGGAACTCGACTTGAGTTCGGGCCAAACTCAGAAAATAAAAATTTTGAAAAGTTTTTCTGATTTTTGAGTGACGGTCTTCTAACCTTGGTTTGGTATATATAGGCCAAAAATAAAGAGTTTGAGCCCTGGAAGGACTCCAAGTATTGCCTAAAACCTTAGGGTTTCCAAAATTCAAACCCTAACCTCCTTTCTATTTAAAATATTTGGATTTAGGTCCCTAGGACCAGAAAAATTTCAAAATAACTCCACAAGTCCAGATTTTTGCAATGAAGCCCAAGAATGGCTAAATAATTTCAGAAAAGGACAAGTTTGCAAAAAAATTTAAAATTTCAACCATTTTCAATATTTGGAAATAAAGTACAATAATTGACAATTTAATACAAGAGTGCAATAATTGAAATAAAACAAAAATACTACATAATCAAATTACAATGACTAATAAACAAAAATAAAATCAACCCCGTCGTCGACGAGGTTGCCCCTGGCCTTCGTCGAAGCGACGCTGCAAGTCCTCGACTCCAATCAGAATCTCGCCCATACCCCTCCAGAGAAGCTGGAACCGTTCCTCATTGGTATGGAGTTGAAAGAACGCCCGCTGGTCGCCGAGTCTGTACTGGATGGGCACCTCCTCCTGAGGGTCCCACAACAACTGTCTGCAGGCAGACAGTCTGGGGTTGGAGACCTCGAGTCGGACAACCGACTTCAGAGAAAGGTTAGGCAGAAGAGGCGCCTCCCAGTAGCGCAAAATACCCATCACCAGGCTAGGAAGATGATCAGAAGTGGCTCGAGCCCCGGTGATGGTGGCGAAAAGACGGCCGACCATGCAGTAGCCGTGGAGGTCCTCCTGAAGCAGGCAGAGGATATGAATTCCCTCTGAGAACAACTCGCTCGTCCTTGTCGTCCCAAGGACATTGGTGGTCAGCCAGTGTGCCACCAAGCCCTGGTTGACTCGGAGCTAACCAATAGAAATGTGACTGCTATACCGGTGAAGTACCCGATCATCAACGAGGACGGCCTTGATGATGTCCGGTGTCACCAGCGCAGCCTCCTGCTGCAGGGGAGCCTCGTCAAGCCTGAGCGCCATGACTAAGGAGACAGCCTCAGGCGTGAGCAGGAAGCGATGGGCCAGATCCCACTTGATGTACACGCCGTCATTAGCCAACTCCATCGACTCATAAAATCGACGAACCATTTGAGGATCAAATGGCTCGTAATCAGAGCCGAGGAGTACATCTCAGCCTCGGGCATGAATTCTCTCTACAAAAGTGCTTCCTAAGCGATTATCGTCGAAGAAACGAGAATAATCACGCTCACGGATAATCACTCTTTCTCTTCGTCTTGGAGGCATGATACTAGGGGTTTTTGGTATGAAAATGAAGAGCACGGAGAAAGGAACAAAACCCCACAAGAATTTTTGAATTTCGTCAAGAATCGAAGGAGATAAGAGGAGAGAGAAACTAGATCTGTCTCGATTCTCGAGTCGAGTTTGAAATGCACACTAAGGAACTCGACTCGAGTTCTGGAAGGGAAGAAGACTTCTGTTGACCCGGTTTTGACTTTGGATTTGAAAGTGACTTGTGACTTTTCTAAAGACACCAGAGGGTATATATAGAGAAGTGACTTCCCCTAGACGCTTCCCCCACTACTGAAATTAGTGGAAATGATGGTTTTAGCCTTGGAAGGCGTGTAGAGTACGAAATAATTCAAATTTAATTTTGAAAATTCCGTGATAATGTATAAATATATTCTCGCGAATATAAGTACCATTAAGGGTGTCAAATAAAATCCCAAAAATCATGCAATAATTATTAAAAATTGAAATAATTTCAAATTTGTAACTGTAATAATTATTTAACCAAGCAACCGCAAAAGAGAGTGGTGGGCTACTCCCACCCCCAAACAGAACTAGCATGCAGGTTCAAAAGATAGGTTATTAGCCAAAAAGCCATTAAACCCGGCAACCAAGAAGAAGCACTAAAGCACGATCGGGTTTAGAAGATACACAGGGCTGCCTCCCAGGAGCGCTAAGTTTAACATATCTTTAGCCAGACAGGTGGACAACCAGGATTCACTCCTTAGATAAACACTACTCTAAACAAAGATACAAGAGAGACAAAAGGCTAGAATGGAATGCGTGAAATCCTGATATCTAATATACAACAAAGAGTCTTTTAAAGTCAGATACTCGAGACTTAAAAGCAGATGGGAAATGACTTCCCCACCCTTAAACCGAGCGGGAAATAGGTCTGTTTGGTGATGACGCTCAAGAGAAAAGCGTGCACTGGATCAATTATACTCAGCCAGTAAGAGTTTGTGGACTATGGCCCTGACACTTTCAACCACACCTCTCAAAAAGAGACAGCAGAATAGAGTAAGAATGGGTCCGGATACCAGCAGGTCAAAGGTCAGTCTAAATAGGTAGGGTCCTCTAATAGGGTTTTCTTAACTTCAGGGGACCTTAATTCGTGGAAATGCTTAAGACGTTGACCATTGACTTGAAATTCAGAATTGTCTGCAGGGTTTAAATAAGTGATAACACGAAAGGGTGTCACTGTAGATAGAATAAAGGGACCCGACCAACGAGACTGTAGTTTACCAGGAAATAAATGCAACCTAGAGTTATACAGTAAAACTTTGTCCCCAATTTGAAAATCTCTACGTAAGATCTGTCGATCATGTAGTTTTTTCATATTAGCTTTATAAGACTTGGAAAGATCATAAGCTTCATTCTGAAGTTCCTCAAGCTTAGAAAGCTGGAGTTTTCTCCTCTTACCTGCCTGGTCGAGATTAAAGTTGAGCTTTGTCATTGCCCAGAAGGCTCGGTGCTCAAGCTCTATAGGTAGGTGACAGGGTTTTCCAAAAACAAGACGAAAGGGAGACATGCCTATTAGAGTTTTGAAAGCAGTACAATAGGCCCATAATGCATCACTGACTCTACGAGACCAATCAACTTTTTCAGGTTTAATTGTTTTCTGCAAAATGTTTTTAATCTCTCTATTCGACACCTCAGCTTGGCCATTAGTTTGCGGATGGTACGCAAGGGCCACTTTGTGAGTAACTCCATACCTTTGGACAAGTTTTTGAAAGGCTTTATTGCAGAAATGGCTCCCCCCATCACTAATGATCGCACGGGGAGCGCCAAATCAGGCAAATATATACTCTTTTAAAAAATTTACTACAGTTCCTTGGTCGTTGTGCCTTGTGGGAATGGCCTCGATCCATTTAGAAATATAGTCTACTGCGACCAGAATGTACAAAAAACCATGACAACCAGGAAAAGGACCCAAGAAATCTATGCCCCATACATCAAACACTTCCACATGATGAATTGGCTGTAAGGGCATCATGTGACGCCTAGTGATTTTTCCTAATTGTTGACAACGAGTGCACATAGTTAAATGCTTGTGAGCGTCCTTAAAAAGAGTTGGCCAATAAAAACCACACTGCAATACTTTAGCAGCTGTCTTTTTGGCGTTAAAATGTTCACCACAAGCATGCTCATGGCAGAACTTAAGGACCTCTTGTTGCTCCTTGTCAGGGATACAACGACGAATGCTCTGGTCAGGACAGTACTTAAAAAGGTAAGGGTCATCTCAGAAATAATGCTTGGCATTAGCAAGGAATTTAGATCTATCTTGCTTGTTCCAATCACTTGGAAACGTGTTGCTAGCCAAGTAATTAACTATATCTGCGAACCATGGAGCATTCGATATTGAGAAAAGAAGCTCATCAGGAAAGTTCTCAGAAATGACACTAGAATCCTCAGGACGGTCGAGTCTAGACAAGTGGTCGACTACTACATTTTTGGTCCCTTTTTTTATCTCTAATCTCAAGGTCAAACTCTTGAAGCAACAAGATCCAATGAATAAGGCGCTGTTTAGTTTCCTTCTTGGAGAGAAGCAATCTAATAGCAGCATGATCCGCGAAGATGACAGTATGGGTACTTAAAAGGTAGGAACGAAACTTATCAAGAGCGTATACTATGGCTAACAATTCTTTCTCTGTCGTGGTATAATTACGTTGAGCATCATTGAGAGTCTTGCTAGCATAATATATAACATCAAGCTTACCATCCAGACGTTGACCTAAAATAGCCCCAACAGCAAAGTCTGATGCATCGCACATCAGCTCAAAGGGTTTACCCCAATCAGGTGGCCTAATGATGGGTGCAGTCGTGAGGGCGGTCTTAAGTTTTTCAAAGACGCTCTTGCATTCTTTTGTGAAATCAAAAGGTGCATCCTTAAGCAATAAATTGGTTAAAGGGCGAGCTATCTTTGAAAAATCTTGGATAAAGCGTCGATAGAATCTTGCATGGCCTAGAATGACTCGAATATCTCTAATAGACTTAGGAATAGGCAAGGATGAAACAAGATCTACTTTGGCTTTACCAACCTGGATACCCTCAGGAGAGACAACATGACCCAGAACTATCCCCTTCCTAACCATAAAATGGCACTTTTCCCAGTTAAGTACCAAATTTTTCTCAATGCAACGTTTAAAAACCAAGGAAAGATGACTAAGACACTCTTGAAAAGATGAACCATATATGGAGAAGTCATCCATAAACACCTCCATAAATCATTCTACCATATCACTAAAGATGTGTAACATACACCTCTGGAAAGTAGCAGGTGCATTACACAGACCGAAAGGCATACGGGCATAAGCGAAAGTGCCGAAAAGACAAGTAAATGTTGTCTTCTCTTGATCTTCAGGGGCGATAGGAATTTGGTTATAACCAGAGTAACCATCCAAGAAACAATAGAAGGAATGGCCAGCTAGGCGTTCCAACATCTGGTCTATGAAGGGAAGAGGAAAGTGGTCCTTCCGGGTGACTGTATTAAGCTTTCTATAGTCGATACAAACACGCCACTTGGTTGGAACTCTAGTGGCGACTTGTTCGTTCTTATCATTGGTAACTATAGTCATGCTGGCCTTCTTAGGAACCACATGAATAGGGCTAACCCAGGGACTATCCAAAATTGGATAAATCAAGCCTGCATCCAGAAGTTTCAGAATCTCTGCTCGGACAACTTCTTTCATCGCAGGGTTAAGAGGTCTCTGAGGTTCACGAGAAGTTTTGGCATCGTCCTCAAGATGAATACGATGAGAACAGACAGAAGGGCTAATGCCTTTAATGTCATG